>ML058392.1:1298804-1649503 GCA_003013855.2 Liriodendron chinense | reverse complement strand
TAAACTCACTTGGCTCGTCGATAGAGAACCCATTTCATAAGCTGGTCAAGCTTAACCTAGCATATAGCCTGTTAGTGCACTGATTTGTGTATTGTATTGTTAATTGCGTGAACGTATGAGTCAGTCAAGTCTTATGAGCCCCGACGAAGATTGAAGACTCAAGACTTGAAGACTAAAGCAGCTGTCCGCACTGAAGTTCAAGCCAAATCAAGCTCGGAAGGTAAGTTGCATATAGACAGCCTATAAGATCCCAAAACACCCAAGTCTATGGCAATCGAATCACTCTTTATGTTTGCCAATTGATCCACGGACTTAAGGTCAAGATGATCAGTCTTGGACGTCCATTATGTAGGTGCCAATCAATTGAAAAAGATATGAAAACCATCTCCATGTGCACCGTTAAAGATGAGGGAGTTCACCTCATTTCAGACCATGAAATTCAGCCTGACGACCAGTCGGCTGAATCAGATAGTCAGACAGCAAGCTTTTAACAAATCTCATCTGTCTGCCTAGGACCGGTCTAAGGACCAGTCGTTGGTCTACTAGGACCGGTCGCACGACCGGTCGTATATGGACGAAAATTGCCCAGTAACAAAAAGGAGAAGTTGGTTTAACGGGAGACTGGTCGCTAACTTTCCAAGACCGGTCGCTGACCTCCCCCGACCGGTCGCATGACTGGTCGCAAATGGACCAAAAACGTCCAGAGACCTCAGGGACTTCATTTCATAGAGGAGACCGGTCTCAGGACCGGTCGTACGACCGGTCGTCAGACCGGTCGGAGGCTCAACTAATACCGGTCCTTGGGCTTCTTAGACAGGTCGCATGTTACCATTTTATATCCCTTGGAGCCCGATTCTTGGAGCCTATAAAGGCATATTTCGAGGGTTTTAAGGAGATAACTTGCACACCCATTTAGAGGATTGAAGGGGGCAATTAAGAACATCATCTATCCTTCCTTTGCTCATCATTTCTTAGAGTTCATCACTCGAACCAAGTGATTCATGGAACTTCAATGAGCATTCAAAGCTCAGTTTGAAGAATGAACTCAAGCAAGGTATTCATGGCTAACCTAACCCATCTTGTTGAATCTCTTGGTCATCAATAGCCATTGAATACTCAAAGTTGGTAGTTCCTATCATCACCATTATATTGAATAGGTAAAGGGAACTCCAACAACTCCTCCCACCTACCCGGCACTAGTCTAGGAACATCATATGCATTGGTAACTGATCGTGGGAGCTTGGAGAGGAGCTAAAGCATTCATGGAAGCTGAAGCTACTCATCAACGTCGCTGAATCGGGGCTCATCTCTTGTAAGTGTTTACGCTTATAGAGTCCATTGTTTGATTCCCTCTTCTTGTTGAGATTGGGGTCTAGAGATTGTGACCCAATCTCGGAGTTGTCCTTGAGTAGGACGTGTAAGTCATTGCGTAGGCCTCCGACACGGGAGAATACGTGCGTGTCCTTGTGTAGGAGTTGAGAAGTCCTTGTGTAGGCATTAATCTTATATAGGTTGTAAAGGTTGAGAGGTGAACCTCATTTAAAACCTCCGATAGTAAATGCCGATGTACTCAAAGGAGTTGGGTACTTGAACCGGGAGTGGAGTAGACTTATCGTCGAACCACTATACATCGTGTGCAATGTGGTGAATGCATTTTGTCTATCATTGTCCCTTGTTGATCCATCTTATAAGTGCTTAACCGTATGCCCATCTTATGTTTGACAAAATGCTCATATGCCATCTTTGAATGATCAATACAAGCATTCATATGAACTGTTTGACTAAATGCTTCTCTTAGAATAATTGTCAAATCGAGTTGGATCTTGTGTGATCAATTTACGTGCATTTACATATATTATATTGGTAAATTGTTTTGTGTTTTTAATTGGCAAAGAATTTGTTAAAAAGTCCTATTCACCCCCCCTCTCGGACATAAGCATACCTTCGAGCTTATCTCACTAGTGGTAAAACCGCAATTTCATAGCCCTCTTCACCTGAGCGGGTAAGGTCAAACTCTCTTCCAACCGACATCGACACTGTGGGAGATGCGGCCTACCAGTATCTAACCCTCACGCGCTCATGAATCCACTCGGTCTAAACATTGGAGCATCCTACTGGTACCACAGAGTTTAGGGACTTTTACCTAGGAACGCTAGTGACGCCCTATAACATCTATGGATTTCTAGTGTCCATTAAGGCTATACATCAAGTCGAGTCGAGGTGGGCCAAGCTTGGCTTGACTCGTTCGTGCTCTCCTCGAGCTCACCCTCGAGCTTACCATTGGAGCTTGCCTTGTTTGCTAAACCTTTCGAGGCGAGCTAGTAGATCGAGTCCAGGCGAGCTTACCTCGAGTCGAGTCAAGCTTGCTCCCACCTCAATTTATTATATTTTTTGCTACAAAATACAAATTAAAAGTCAACAACATTAAGTTCAAGAAGTCACACATATATTAGGGGAGAATAGTATTTCTACAGGTGGGATCCCACCATTTAAATGGCCTAGCTCTGATCAGTTTTTTCATTGGCCAGGTCACACATGCATTGAATGCAGATATCTATATGAAACGAGTCGAGTCGAGGTTGAGCCGAGTCGAGCTTGAACCAAGTCAAGTTTCGAGTCGAGTCAAGTTGAGTGACCTAGTGCTAGAACTTGACTCGATTTCCGACTCGAGCTCCAAAATGAAGCTTGGCTTGACTCGTTCCACTGAGTTGAGATGAGTCGAGTCGATCGAGTTTCTCGAGCTGACTCAGTTCATGACCAGCCCTAGTGTCCATGCTCATCCGACAGCCACATCCCAGCCGCGGGATTATTTCCCTGGTATCGCTAGGGAGTAGATGCAACATGTCATACATAATGCGTCATGCATGAATCATACTATCCAAGTCATACATCAAGGCATACAATGATCATGTCAGCGACCCTGTCTCATACAAGTTCCAAAAAAAAAAAAAAAAACATGAAGCATGCATATATTATGGGTTTGCCATGCATCCGGCAATCTAATCCATGATATGAGTACCAACCACGGTATCATGACTGAGCATACGTTATTATACAATCACATCCATAGTCAGGCATATATATGATGCATATGAACATGTGTGTGTGTGTGTGTGTGTGTGTGTGTGTGTGTGTGTGTGTGTGTGTGTGTATATATATATATATATATATATGAATGGGCATGATATTCATTATACTAAGCATATTCTCAGTGTCGACCTTATCGGGGCTAGGTATACTACCGTGTTACCAATCCTGGCACATACACACATATTGTCAGCCTTGTATATACTCTAGGGTGCATAATGTATACAATAATTGGCCTTAAATGGCTTAGTATAAAGAGAGTGATAGGACCCAAATAGTGGCCCTACTAGAAGTTTAATAATCCGTATGGGCCACTTAAAACTTGCACCAGCCCTACGCTTGGGCTGGTGCACATAAAATGGGCTAATGGTATGGATGAAATATATACATTAAGGTGATCTGTCAAAACAGATGGACGACATGAATACAACCGGTACATCCAGGTGGTCCCTATCCTGGACTAATCTGTCAAGGTGGCCACATAGTGGCCCACACTCGCTGGATGGTATGGCTAATACATACAGAACAGTGGTTTCCACGGATATTTCCAGTGCCCATGTTTTGAATCAAGCAAACGTATGGTTTTCTCTTTATCCAGGGCTCTGAGCCTATGCCTCTGGTTGAATGGTAAATAACCTTCATGTGGGGGCATAAGAAGGCTTCAACAATAGAAGTTCAACCATGCTGTTTTCTAACAGTGGGGTCCACACAAACTTCTCATTAAGCTGATTTTGTGTGGCCCCCCTCCATGCAGGTCTACATGAACTTATGAGTAGGTTAGATTGCAAAGAAACGCCATGGTGGGCCTGAAGAGGTTTCAATGGTGGACGTCCCTATTCCCACTGTCTGCTATGGTGTGATCCACCTGAGATGTAGATCTGTCTCATTTTTAGGCTCAGACCCTAAAATGATACGGGAAAGGGGGATGGATGGCGTAGATACAACATATACATCGAGATGTGTCCCATGAATGGGACCCTTTCCCATACCCAAATGGGCTTCCGCCCATGCTGAGGATGGCAACGTCCAGACGTCCTCTGGACGTCGTTGTCACAACGGTCTCTCTTTTTTTTTTTTTGTTATTATTTCTAAAGTACTAGTTAGGTGGGCCTTATTTGGATGATCCCGTCAGTCCATGTTATTGGCCAGCCTAAGGCGAGTCTAATGAGCCTTGGGTACGGTAGATTGGGATGGAAAATGAGCCTTATGATGGCCCTAGAAAGGTTTCAATGGTAGACATCCAAGCATCATTGTTTATTGTGGTATTACCCACCTTGAGTCTGAATCCTTTGTTGAAACCAAACAGAGAAACTCTGTTAGTCACTTCTCTGGTTGGTCCAGATCAGCCGCCTGACTGTGTCAGAGCTGAGCAGCTCTAACAGCTGAGCAGCTCTGACACACAGACAGGCTGATCTGGACCAATCAGAGCAGAAGAAGCAGAGGTTCTTTGCACGGTTTCAACAGAGGATCTGAGTTCTACCCACCTTAAATCTGGATTGAGACCACCTTTTGGACCTAAGGCCTAAAATTACGTAGCAAAGTAAACGGACGGTATGGATAGTATACATATATTATGGTGGGCACAGGTCCCACAGCCCCTCCATGCAATGAAAGGGACTGGACGTCCCTCTCTGGACAATATTGTCAAGAGAGAACGTGCTCTCCCTCTCAATTATGGGCTCGTACTGCCCCTACCAGGATGCTTGAGGAGACGGCGCCACCAGGATGCACTGCGTCATCTTCAGCCGGCATAGTAGGCATTGCACCATGATATTAGTGAGATGTGACATATAACAGCTCTGCGTCATCCCTGTGAGATACGAGAGTTGTTGTGTCAGCCAATGAAGACGGGCCATGTACCCATCTCCCTGTGCGTCCTCACGAGGTAGTACCTAATCCCAGCCCCTCGATTATATAATATATGCTAATATAATAGTATTATATATGATATAGAGGCACTCTCAAATCCAACCTGTTCATAAGGTCACACAGGTGTAGATGAAGAGAAATATATATATTAAATTGATCCAAAACTCGTGGCCCCTAATAAGTTTAGGCATTTGATCCCCATTATTCTTTGTGGTGCAATCCACTTGAGCTTTGGATCCATCTTATTTTCCCGCTCATGCATTAAAATGATCTCACAAAATTGATGGAGGGTGTGGATATAACATATACATTACAGTGGGACCCATAAAATTTTGCCACATCACCATACCCTTGAGGTATGTGTTACGTACACTAGGCAATCTGAGGGAGGTGGATTGCCTTTTCACATGAGCTTCCTGTCACAGGAAGCTAAGTGGGCCCCACTGTGACCCCACTGTGATATGTGTGAGAAATCCACCCTATCCATCTGCTTTGCCAGATCATGTCAAGACATGGGCCAAAAAATGTGGCAGATCCAAAACTCAAGTGGGCCGCATGATAGGAAAAAGTGGGTAGGGAGCTGCCTACTGTTGTCCCTGAGTCCATCATGATGTTTATACCCCCATGACTTATGATGTTTATACCCCCATACATACTGCTTGTAAAGTCATTCCAGATCGGATGAATTGGAAACACAAAAAACATTAGCCTGATCCATAACTTTTGTGGCCCCACGAAAGTTTCAATGTTGGATGTTCGATCAATCCTGAGTATTTCCTGTCGTGGATCCTACTTGAGTTTTAAATCGGTATTATTTTTAAGCCCACGTCCTAACTTGATCTTCTAAAACAAATGAGCTGGTTAGATTTCTCACAAACATCAAAATGGGCCACACGTATCTTCTGGTGCCTTTCAGAAGTAATAGCTATCCCAATCCGAATCCCATTGATCTTAGGTGGAATCCTAACCACCTTAAGATCAGCCGAGGTGGGTGGATCCTGACTATAGGGCCCACCATTATGTATATTTCTTATATCAACATTGTCCATCCATTTCTTCAGCTCATTTTAGGGCATAAGCCCAAAAATGCAGTAGATCCAAATTTCAGGTGGACCGCACCATAAGAAACAATAGTGATTGAACACTGAACATTAAAACTTCTTAGGGGCCACATAAGGTTTGGATCAAGATGATATTTGTGTGGTTCCTTCATCCAGGTTTGTGTGACCTTATCAACAAGTTGGATGGCAAAGAAACATTCTGGTGTCCATTCAATCTTCACTCATTTATGTAGTGTGGTCCACATGAGAATTGGATCTGCTTCACATTTTGTATCATGCCCTAAAACAACGGTGTGGGGACATTATGATGGATGTGCCTTATATCCACACCGTTCATCCGTTTCTAGAACTTGTTTTAGGGCATGATATAAAATGTGAAGCAGATCCAATTATCATGTGGACCACACTACAGTAATGAGTGAAGATTGAATGTACACCAGAATGTTTCTTTGCCATCCAACCTGTTGATAAGGTCACACAGACCTGGATGAAGGGACCACACAAATATCATTATGATCCAAACCTTATGTGGCCCCCAAGAAGTTTTAACATTCGGTGTTCAATCACTATTGTTTCTTATGGTGCGATCCACCTGAGATTTGGATATGCTGCATTTTTGGGCTTATGCCCTAAAATGAGCCGGAGAAATGGATGGACAGCGTGGATATAAGAAATATATATAATGGTGGGCCCTATAGTCAGGATCCACCCACCTCGGCCGATCATAGGTGGTTAGGATTCCACCTAAGATCAGTGAGTTTCGGATTGGGACAACTATTACCTTTGAAAGGCACCCGAAGATAGGTGTGGCCCATTTTGATGTTTGTGAGAAATCCAACCATTTTATTTGTTTTAGAAGATCAAGTTAGGATGTGGGCTGAAATATAATGCCGATCTAAAACTCAAGACATACATCACAGTGGGGCCATATAGCCTTGCCATGTCAATGCATTCATGCAGATGTTATCTTGAAATAACTCTTATTTGCCTTGTATTCATTGACATTTACTCCAAATGGTAAAATCCATATATATATATATATATATATATATATATATATATATATATATATATATATATATATATATATCTGTGTGCGCGCGCTAGGGCTTTCAACGGGTCGGATACGGGCCGGATCAGTGATGATCCGAATCCGACCCGATTAAGAATATATCTGACCCGAATCCGACCCGAATCCGATTCGGATCACAAGTATATGATCCGAATCCGACTCGATTAAATTTTTCGAAATCCGTTTCCGATCCGATTATGATCCGACCCGATATCCAACCGGATATCCGAGAGAGGAGAGAGAGAAAGAGAGAGAGAGAAAGAGAGATTATCCTATGTTTTTATTTTATTTTATTTTATTTATTATTTTTTTTATCGGGTCGGATCGTTAACGGGCCGGATCAAGGTTGATCCGAATCCGACCCGAATATTAAATGGATCATCTTTGGATATCCGTATCTGACCCGATTATCCGATTATTGATCCGAATCCGATTAAATCGGATCGGATACGGATCGGATACGGATCAAGATCCGTGCCATTGACAGCCCTAGCGCGCGCGATATAACATTATATTAATATATTAAGAAATATTTAAGGGAGGTCATTCCACCTTAATGTTTTCTGTTGTGTGGTCCACGTTAAATCCGGATCTACCTCATATTTTGGCCCATGGCCTAAAATCATTTGGTAAAAGGATGAACGGTGTAGATTGAGTATGTATATCAAGGTGGGTCCCGCTTCTAAAACTTAAAGAACGGGCGAAACTGCATGGGTTAAGACACATATCACGTGGAGCTCCAAAGAGGTTTCAACTGGGTAGTGTCCCCAGTGTTTTCTATGGTGTGGCCTAGATGAGACTTGGCTCTTCTTCATTCTTGGCCCTCAGCCCTACTTTGATATGGTGAACATGATGGACGTCGTGGATTAAGTACCTGCTGTAAGTTGGGTTTACGAATGTAAAACCTAATGAATACCGTTGCGTCTTGCCTGCTAGCCCAGCTGGAAGACGCCTAGGCGTTTCAACAGCAGGTCTCAGTTCGAGTGCTAACGAGACATACTAACCCACTGGTGGGTGGGTGCATCGTGCGACTAATCAAGTGGGTGCGTTGCCCAGCTACCAGGGTGGGTGTGTTGCATTCCACATGGGAGATCCACTATGTCCACAAGGTTGGCCCACGCTGATGGTGGCCTAACGGACCTGAGATATGTATTAAAACCAAATGAAATAACCACAGAAAAGGAAAAAGGAAGAAACAGGATTTCGACTATTGAATAGGCTTTTGCCATTCAATGGCCCATACACATGAATCAAATTCACGTCAAGGTATGGCCCATACACATGAATCAAATTCACATCAAGGTACACCATATGTTGGCCACACTAGATAGCATGGATAGGTGGGTCCCACTTTCAATAAAATAGAAAAATTGCATAGATATCAACATATAAATCAAGGTGGGGTTCATTTGATGGGCCTGACATCAAGACGGCAGGTAAACGACCCATACACTCACCTCAATGATTGAAATGGGACGGGGAGCACACCAACAGTTGAGATCGCCTCCACTTTCTCCCTAATCTCCTCTAATCATTGAGTCGCTCCCTCTCTTAATCTCTCTATTCTTCCCTTCTTTTTGTCTTTTTCTTTTTATTCCCTTCTCAAGTTGTTTTCTTTCTATTCAAATCGGATGAGGGGAACAGCACGATGGGCAAATTCTTAAATAGATGAATGAGAGTAGGGCGGCTTGGGTAGGGTGAGGCGGCTCGGTAAAAATAGAGGACTACGACAAATACTTATAAACAATGTTGATTTTTATTTTAATTTATTTTATTAGATATTTTATTTTATTATTATTGTTTTAAGAAACGAAATACTTATCTTGAGTTGTTGAAGTACTGAAATAAGATGTCTGACCGGAACTTACCGATTTGGTCCATCTGGAGCGTGCCGGCATAAAAAATTAGGCATACAGATAATCTTTTGAAATATGGGTCTTACAGATCTCCCCTCCTAACAGAAATTTCGTCCTCGAAATTTGTACTACCAAGTTAATCCAGACGAAGTTCGTAAGAGACAGAAACGCATTACTATACACTAATTAGAAAGTCATACCGCTATAATCAAACTTTAAAAAGATGGGGATAACGTTCGCGAATCTCAGTCTCTTACTTTCGAGATGCCTCATTTACACTATGATGACCCCACTGAACCTTAACCAAAGGAATAATGACCTTGGTCTGAAGGACCTGTTCCTTCCGATCAAGTATACGGACTTGTTGCTTAATGTACGAAGCATCCTCATGAACCTCCAACGGTTGCCAGTCTATCATTGGAATTACGTTTGACCCACATTTTCGTAATAACGAAACATAAAAAATGTTGTGGACGCTAGACAACTGTAATGGCAAGGCATGTCGATCGGCCACCACTCCAATGCGTTCCAAAAAAAAAAAAAACCCATATATAATGGATCCAAAATAGAACAAACAAATGTTCTTCAGGTTTGAGTTCAATATTGTCCAACACACATCCACTTTTGGTCCCACTTTTAGGGTTATTGGGACATGACTACTATATACCATGTGTATGATGCCTAAGTGCGTGTCCACTCTACCGAAAGGAATCAATTTTACCCTCGCCTACGTTTATTGAGCATAGCTTTTGGCAAGATCTGTTCATCTTATGCACTTTTGAATTTTCTCCTGTGGACTTGTTTGGTTGCACCAAATACCTTGACTGCGAAGTGTGTGCTACATCACACACAAAAAAAGAAAGGAGGAAACGGTGGAGTAGGCAAGACTGTTTATCTCGCTACAATCATCAAGTTTTTTCCTACTACCTTCCTATAAGTGCGAGTAGGAGATTTCTCAACCTTGAAGCACGAGAAATGGTGTTAGAATTGTTGGGCTTGGATGCTTCAAACCTTCTTGCATGAAGACCACCGACCGGTCGGTCATGTTGGTGATGAAGACAGCATGTATCTGGAGCCTTTTTTGGGCCATCCGACCGGTCGGGCAGTTTCCTTTTTGGACTTGGTTTCTTGCGCGGTTTTGCGCAAGGAGTTTCTAATTCCGATTTTCTCCTATTTAAGGAGATGTAATCCGAGATTAGGGTTACCGCCAATGGGCCAAGGGATTGAGAGGGTTCTAGGGTGAGAGAAAGAGATTGGGAGGAAGCTTGGAGTTCTTTGGGTTGAGGGAAATGGATGGGTTTGTCCTCCTCATGTGAGAATTACCTTCGGGTAGCTTAGGATTTCTCTTATAGGCTGTGATCTAAGGTTTTCTTCTGTAATCTCTCATAGTGGATTGGTGTCGCTTTGTGCCGTGATTTTTTTACCTTTGAGGGGTTTTTCCACGTAAAAATCGGATTGCCTTCTTGTGTATAATGATTTGTTTGTTGATTGCCATTGTGGTGTGTTCCTCGCCTGCTTTGATTGCTTCCGCTGCGGGGCTCCTAACCCCAACAAGAATAAGTGGAAGTTAATTTAAAACATAGAAGAAGAGGACTGTCTTCCAGGCACGCAAGACTGTATAGGAAATGGGTATTGGTTGTGGTAGTTAGAGAATGACAGTGACTTAATCCATAAATTGACTTTTGTGGTCCACTGTTTTCACGTGGGCACCACAACGTGGCCATTTCAACTGTTGTACATTGCATGTGGGCAAGAAAGAAGACCAACTCAATCAATTTCCACTATATATATGCATGCCTTATATCCTTGTTTCTCGTCCTTCAATTCACTTTTGAGTCCCAATAGCTTCTTCCTCTTCAGGTTTCTTTCTTCTTTAGGTTTTATGAGAGTGAGGATGGCTGCTCACATCCTTGTAGTTGTCCTTCTTGCATTCATTGGTTCTCTTACAGATGCCTATGACCCCGATCCCCTTCAGGACTTCTGTGTTGCCATACTAAAACCACCAGGTAACTTTGGCGTCTCTCTCTCTCTCTCTCTCTCTCTCTCTCTCTCTGTGTGTGTGTGTGTGTGTGTGTGTGTGTGTGTGACTCCTTGGTCTTTCAAGCATGGTTGAATTCAGATTCGGGTAAAATGAGGCCATTTATATGGTGGGGACCACTATCAGATGGGTTAGATCGCTGGCACGTGTGACCACACAGGCATGATGTTTTAATGGTCTATTACATGCATGTGGCTTGGCAAACCCCATTCCATTGTTAGATTAATTAATATGTATTTGATGCATTTAACAATAGTATTAATAAAATTAATTACAGGCGACCAAACCAAATTATACCAGGACCAAGATGGTAGACCAAGCCCAAACCCAACTTGACCCATCTTCAACCAAAATGGACTAAATCAGATCCAACTTCTAAACAGATCCAATCATCATATATCTAGCAAAGGAACGTGTACTGCCGTTTCTGTTCCCTTAGTTTGTGTTTTTGCATGTGTTTGGACGCAATTTTACATTTGATTAGGTAAGTACTTCAATGATGTAAAGAGTAGTTAGTGAATATCAATTCCATTACCATGTATCCAAATCGAGGAACCTAGAAGTTGGACCACAAAAAGGAACGTAACTGCTATAGTCACTGTCTACGCCCACCCTAATTGATAGCTAAGTCCTTTTCCTCCGCCAGTCTGGTAAAATAACTGAAACTGTTTCCATTATTATCATCAAAAGTAGAAAGAGGGGAACATCTATCAATCAGGGTTGGTGTAGAATACCTCGTTATGAATTGGGAGTGGAAACATTTATTTATCAGTTTAATCACTTTGGATGTGAATACCCGTAAGCAGGTAATTGCTTCAATTCAACGGTGCATCCTAATGCAGCCTCAATTTCTATGCTAACTCAGTGCTTATGCTTGGATTCTGTTTTTTTTTTTTTTTTGTTTTTTTTTTTTTGTTGTCGTCACAGTGTTCGTCAATGGGTTCATTTGCAAGGACCCAAAGATGGTTCAAGCTGGTGATTTCTTGTTCAAGGGACTAGACAAACCAGGCAACACAAACAACAGACTTGGCTCCATTGTGACCTTTGTCACTGTAAATCAACTACCAGGACTCAACACTCTTGGCATCTCCATGGTTCGCATAGACTATGCACCCCATGGTCTCAATCCGCCTCACTCACACCCACGGGCTGCAGAGATCCTGACTGTATTGGAGGGAACCCTCTACGCTGGCTTTGTCACCTCCAACCCTGACAATCGCCTCTTCACAAAGATCCTTCAGAAGGGTGATGTTTTTGTCTTCCCAAAAGGCCTCATCCACTTCCAGCTCAATCTCGGCAAGACCCATGCCATCGCCATCGCCAGTCTGAGCAGCCAGAACCCTGGTGTCATCACCATAGCTAAAGATATCTTCGGTTCAAACCCGCCCATCTCTGACGATGTTCTCGAAAAGGCCTTCCAGGTGGACAAGAAAGTGATTGATTTACTCCGAGCACGTACAGTTCCAGATAATAAGATAATCACTGGAGAATTCCCAATGTACTTCCATGGTTCATGATGTGTTAGAACATGATGTTGTCTGTTTAAAATAAGCCATGTCACTTGTTTGAGTAGCCTATGACAGTGGAAACATAGGTTTCAATAAGCAACGTTATATGTATTGCAATGATAGGTTTTTTTATGTGATTTCTGTGTGGTTGCCTTGTTTTGCTTGGCTCTGCAGTTGCCAACGAATACCTGCAATTAGTCATTTTAAACTACCAAATCATACGTCTCCATTGTGTAGCTAAAGAATTTCTGGGGTAAGAAAATTCCTGCAATTAGTCACTCAAACCATACAATATGTATTAAAAGTTACAGTTTTTTCAAGAAAGTTGAAGGGAATCTAAGTAATTAGGTGAAGCTCTTTCTTAACCTGCAAGGAAGGAAAAGGCTTGCTTCAAAAGGTAGGCTCGTAGAAAAATGTTATTGACGCAGACCTATATGTAGTGAGGTCGATCATTATCTTCCTCACGGGATAATTACTTTGAAACCACGGAGCTTCCGGGACTCCTCAACCGGAATTAATTCCTTAAATCCACGAGGGTAAATTTCGAATTCACGAGAAGAAAGAGACTAAAAGTCTGAATTTTGATTAATAAAAAGAGAGATTCCATGACATTAACAAATTTAACAACTATTTATAACATAAACAAATCCTAAAAAACATAATTAGAGAGTCCTAATTAAAAATGGAAAATAAATCATGCAAAATTCAAAAATTTCCGTAGTTCGGTCGATCAGTCAACCTAACAAGTCAATCAATCGATCAATCGGTTAATCGATCGATTGATCGATCAAACTAGAAAATGTCTAGAGAGATTCTGGAATTTTTGGACAATATGAGATCGACTGACCAGGCCTGTCGATCGATCAACAAGCGCGAGGACTAAATCCGTCGGGAATTCGAAACTTGCTGAGTTTTCTATCATTTTCCTTGATCTTTTTTCAGTCCATCTACTCCAGGAATGTGATCAATCCTCATCCTTGACCCGGGGGTTCCTCTCCTAAATCAGAATTCCCCACTTGAAAAAAACTCGTCCTCGAGTTTCACTTAAATCTGAAGACACGACACATGTTCAACTTCGTCAACGGACTTGTCTTGCGATTCGCATCCTTAGCAGCTTTTCTCTGGCATTCTAAAGTTGACTTGGTCATTTTCTTCTTAACACCAAAATGAATAGTTGCAACCTACTCAGGTATATCGAAGGTTGGCTCTATCTAAGAAAGGACAATTTCTTTTCTTTTCTGAGACCCAACATTTTTTTTTCACAAACTAGTCAAGACACTTGCAAACTACCCAAACCCACTCTATCTAGGACGAGATTCCCACGGATTTCATCTGGGAGATCTCTCATGCTATGGAACACTTTCCTCGATTGAGAAGCACTCCCTAACCTAGCTAGGCCATCTGCAACTCCGTTGACATCCCTTGGGATGAAAACAATCCTTGCGCCGAGCCTGCCCAGAGCACTCTTGATCCTAACCCACTAATACCAGAAAGCATATGAAGTGGGGTGACTCTTGCCAAGGACACCCACCACTACTTTCAAGTTACTCTCAATTAGAACCTTGGACAACTCGTGCGTTAGACACAGCGAGAGCCCCTCATCCATGGCTTTGATATCAGCACGAACATTGGAACCTTCTCCATACTGGGCTTGGATTACATAGAGCAAACCTGTTAATGTTCAACTTGACCCAGCATCTACGGGGTCTCTCCCACTTTAACACTCGCACGTCCCTATTGGGCGGCTTTTTCCCAACAAGGAACAATTCATCAGAAAGTTCGGCGACCATAATCATCTTGAGTTCCTGCTTTGCTAGCGTGGCATTGTCTTGAAGGTCCAATTAATTAGTATTAGTCAAGATTAGTTAGAGAGTTGTTGGTTAGTTGTAGGAATTACTTAAAATACTCTATTTTTAAGTAATTGTAAGGAATTTTTTTATTAAATTCTAATAAAATGGACTCTTGGGAGTGAGAGGCTTGAAAATCCTTCTTCTCTCGATTTAGTTGGGCATTTGGATTGCAAGTTGTAAATCGAACACCTAAATTTCCTTGGATTTTCTTGTCATCCTATGTTACCCGTGTCATTGAAATATTAATAGTGTTTGTCAATCCATCTAGGGCCATTACGCCTAACATTCGACAGCTCAAATTACCATGTCCTGTTTTCTCTTGTTTTAGAATTGTACTATGGGTCTCAAGCCCGCTATGACTAGTTTCTTCATTTGGTTCCCAACCAATTGTCAGTTTAGAAGCAAAACACAGCAACAATTAACAATGAAGCCGCAAAAAAAATTCAATGGCTAGACTTTCTAATTCATGATTTTTTTCTGGATAAGAATCCAGGTGGGGCCCACAAAATCATTGATCTTAGTGCATTCCATGAAGAACCTAAGGGTGGAAATCAAATTCTATGTGCAACATAATATACTTCCTGTTTCTTTTTTTTCTGAAGGTGTAAGCATGCCACCTGCATATATATTGCTAGAAAAACAAACTTACACCTTGTGGGGAAGGAAACTACCTGTCCCAACACTCTTATTTTTTTTTCAACAGCAACCTTTTTTTTTCACATGAAAGAACTAGCAGAATACACATTCGGGCAAGCCGTGGCTAAAAATATGCCCCATGCCACCTATCATATGAGAAAAGCTCACTACCCTTGGCCCACCTGAATACTCTCCCTAATATAGCCCAGGCCCAACCGATCAAGGAACAACAAACCACGGATGAACCTTAGGGTCTCTGACTCGCCACCAAATACGTTAGAAAGTTGGGATTCACTCCCAATCCTAGCCAGCGCGTCCGCCACTGAATTCACTTCCCTCAGGGTGTCTGAAATCGGCACCTCAAAATTCTTCATGAGGCTCATGATCTGGGCTCTCCATCACCACAAGTGCCAATTGGTTTGCTTGGCGGAGTTCAGCACATTCACAACGACCTTAAAGTTGCTTTCTATAATAATCTTGTCTAGGCCTCGATATGCACAAAAACGACAAGCCAACCACCAACTCTCTTGCTTCTGCTTCCACGTTGGTACCTACACTGAACCCCATGGCGAAGGAAAAAGTGGCCTTCCCATCGCGACCCCTATAAACACCACCTCTATAGGCTGGCGCTGGATTTCCTCAAGAAAAACCATCAACATTCATCTTAACCCAACCCAGATGAGGCCTCTCCATTTTAGGCACATTTGAGCCCTCATATTGGCAAACCTCGGCTTCAACCCCAGGATTTGCGTGACCAGCCTAGAGGAGATTTCATTCTCCTAAGTAGGGGGAAGCCCTGCGTTGATACAAACCATCTTTTGATTCAAAGAATTGTTTGCCCAACATTAATGACTGCCTCCTTGAAGCGAGCTTCATTTCTAGCCTTCCATACCTCCCATAAATTGCAGCTTGGGAGGATGCCCTTGAGCACAGTGAGACCGTCCGAAGTAGAAGCCGCATTCCACCATTGCATTGCCCGCTCGAGGGCCGATTGGTCCGCATAGAAGGGCAGACCGAATGTAACGCCCCGAAATTTCGGCTCTCGTGGACAACACAATGGGCCGAGTTTTCGGGTGTTATCTAGAATGTGTTAAGGATATTTTTCTACACATTCATCTTTATTCATGACATTCATAGCAAAATGACGGAATTCAAGGTTCTTATTCAAAGTTTTTCTACTCTACGTTATCAAGATAATGTCCTTAAATCATACAAATTACATAATATTCTACTTTCTAGTCTCAATGAGAGGCTTATTACAAGTTACATGAAAATAAATCTACTCTATAAAGATCATAAACATAATCCATCTTCAGGCCGCTTTGGTTTCATCGTCCGTCACTTGTTGCCACGAGCCTTCGAGCACCTTGTCATAGTGTTTGATTCTCTTACTGGATCTTCACCTGGATTATCTGAGATGTGGTTGGATAGCGTTAAACGCTATTATAGTGGGGAATATCCCTTTAAGACAATCATGATAATAATGGCACAGAGTAAACGCAAGGAGGATATTATCATTTAATCAAATCAAAACAACCCAATAAAAAATCTTTATTAATGCAATGCATGACAAGCATGCTCTGGCAAAGGCACCCTGACCAAATGAGACGGGATCACTCCACTCTTCTCACCAACCACTAGTAACCAGAGGTTCTAGCTAGGACAGGATCACTCCACTCTTCCCATGCACCAAAACCCAACTAGTGAAACGGGCCCATGCACACTTTCACTAGATAGCGAGAGAGAAACGGGCCCATGCACACTTTCTCTAACACCCGAGGGGCTGACCCACCAAGCCGGGTCCAATGAATGCATGATTAGTTTCACCTTTAATTAAATCAGTTTAGCATTCAGCCAATTAAATGTTGTACACGTCTAATGATCACTCCTTACCCCAATTAGTTCAAGAGTCTTCATATTCATCAATTTCATACTTCAGTTGATCCATCACAGGAAACGAATCAATAAGGATCCCTTGGCATGTATCTAACAATGCGCACACGGTAGTGCCAAACTTAACATCATGGCATATGCAATCAACAGCACATACATGGTAATGCCAATACCTAATCATCAATGTTAAGGCATATTCATTCAATAAGTCACATGATAATGCTGACTTTCACCATAAGGCATATTCATCCAAAATCTCCACATGGTAATGCCAACGTAACAAGGCCTCGCACATGTTTCATCTCTTTACATCAACGGTTACATCAGTATGGGGCCAAGGAGTTTTCATTAACGCAACATCCATATACAATATCTCATAGCAACAATATATCAATCATCATAAGCATGTGACAACGTAAATCGAGCATGTTTTCCATATGAGCATGTACATCATCATAATCCCTTCTCCAACCACTTACACAAGGTTCATACATCAAGATTCAACATATACAACGATGAACATCATACAAATCATATTTACATGGAGAGATTTCAACAAGCACGGTTTCAAGAAGTTACATAACAAAATCTTAGTTTCCAAGCATAAAATCAACATATAATTTAATATTATCGTAGATGGGCTTAAAGGAAATCCCCACCTCTTGAAGATGAACGGTTGGAGATGTGAATGGAGTCGTGAAATCTCCCTCAGACCCGAACCTACGTTACGTAATAGAATTCGCAACGTTAGGATGTAGATAGGTATGGTTTTCATCGTTTACTCACCTAAGGTTAGATCTCATCTAAGATTAGAGTATGAGAGTAGATTAGGAAGCAAATATCTAACTCAGATGGACGTACCTCTACTCAACAGTGGGGCGGCTCAGGAACTCAGCCGGGTCAACTCGGTTTGACTCGGATCTCTTTCTTTCTCTCTCCTTCCTTCCTTTCCTCCTCTTTCTTCTTTTCCCTCTTCTTCTTTCTCCTTCTTCCTTCTTCTTCTTTCTTTTCATTCACTGGAGGACTTCTTAGCAGCAACAGAAAAATGGTGGGCCCTCTTTCTTCCTCTCTCTCTCTCTCTCTCTCTCTCTCTCCTAAACAATTTTCACTTTCTCCTTCTCCTCCCACGATCTCTCTCTCTCTCTCTCTCTCTCTCTCTCTCTCTCTCTCTCTCTCTCTCTCTCTCCACAATCTCTCTCTCTCTGGCGTTGGGTTTTCTGGAGAGAGCAGGCGAGGACAAATGGTAGGGTTTATAACTAGCATGGGCAGGTGGGTGCGACAGATCCGATTTTCCCGATTTAAGAAGGAGACGTGTAAATACGATATCCTGCGATCTACGTTGCAAGGGAATCGTCAAGATGGTAGTTAAGGTCCACACAAATCTTTGGAAAAGATCCTGGGCATCCATGTAAAGGGATGCGCCTGATCTTGATAAGTCTTCATTTGAACGGTGGTTTGGATCGGATTGCACAAGCGACGGATGACAACAAAACTTTGAATGACTAGGATTGGGTGGGGCGCTGTCACGATGGACGGAGTGGATTTGGAAGTGGGGTCCATAATGATGGACAGCGTGGAGCTCACGGACCGGCAGCGAACCACGCTGTAATGATGGACGGAGTGGATTTGGAAGTGGGGTCCATAATGATGGACAGCGTGGAGCTCACGGACCGGCAGCGAACCACGCTGTAACGAAGAAGAAGATGATTTGAATATAAATTCTTTTTTTTTTTGTCACGTACGTAACCCATGCGTTACGCATGGGCTCGACGAGTGGGGTCCACTATGATGGATTCAGGTTATATGCTCTGTTCAATAGGTGGGCAACATAAAAATACCTGCTGACAAGAAAAATGAGGCCGATCAGAGTTAAGGTGGGCCACTTATGGCCCGATTTCTGATTAGGGCATTTGTAGGATGATCGGATGGCTGAAATTCGACATGTACGGCTAAAATGTGTCCAAAAGATCATATACGAAGTTTTGTGTGAAATTGATCGCTAGAAATCATAATACTTAAAAATGACAATTTCACTTAAGTTTGACTAATGGCATTTTCGTAATTATCTGAAAACTGTGAGATTTTCAAAATCCTATCTTCTTATGATGTTTATGGGATCATTTTGAGCAACTTTTGTAAAGAGTCCCCTATCGAATCTCTTACGGATGGTCCGTTGTTTTCAAAACAAGGTAAACGTATAATATTTAATCGAAATAAAATAAAATAAAAATTTTAAAAATATTTAAATAGTTTCTAAAATTCTGGGGCGTTACACCGAAGATTCTAGTACAATAGCTCCAAACCTTGGTTGCCAGCTCACCCTCCGCCAAGCGATGGTCTAAAGACTCCAGATTCAGGCTCAAAGTATAACAAGAGCACTTCGAGGCCAGCGGGATACCTTTCGATTGAATCCTGCCATCAATCGGAACTGCTTTGTTGATAACTTTCTAGTTGAAAAGAGAGTTCCTAGGCAGCATTTTGGAGTGCCATACCCAGGATGACCATCTCTTCTTCTCTCCTAACAAGCAAATAAAGTCCCAAGTCGAGCGAACCGTGAAGCAACCAGACGCGTCTCTCGTCCAGACCCGGTTGTCCTCATCAGAGGACGTGCACATCCTGTCCTTCTCAATAGCTTCAATCACCTCATGTGGCAAGAAACCCAACACACGATTATTTAGGAGCAGCCCACACGGCCCCAAAGCCTCTTTAACCTTGAATTGTAGCAGGTTCAAAGGAACTTGACCAATACTCCGGTCGATCAACAGCCCCAACCCCATCCAATTTTCAAACCAGAAACTACAATCCCCTTCACCAACCATCCATCAAGCATTATCTGACATTAGCGACCAAAGCTTCCTATTGTTATTCCAGGAAGGAGAGCAACGAGATGTGGGAGTGGTTGTCAATGAACCGTCGAAATCATCTTTATACTTACTTGTCATGAACGATGCCCAGATGCCTTTTCTTGGTCTCAAAGCGGGCTGCCCATGCCATTTCATCCTTAGCTTAACAACACATCTGATAGCTTCTTAAAACCCAACCCACCTTCCAACTTGGGAAGATCCAACCTGTTCCAACTTGCCCAATACATTTTTTACTTCCCCTCATGCCACCCCCAGAAAAAACTTCGAGAAGGTAGCTTCCAAAGCGGAGAGAAATACATCTGGAACCACCGTCACTGCCAGGGAATGCATCGTTGTGCTGCTAAGAAATTGACCAATTAAAAGCATCTTACCATCTTGCGAATACATTTGTCTTTCCATCCCTCCACTCGCTGTTGAATTTCTCCACCAGCGTCCTAAAATAGATACTTCTTACTCTTCCCTCACTGATTGGGACACCAAGATAAGAGAGCTCCGACAACAACATTGTTATCCCAATTTTTCTCTCCACCGCTCTGACCCTAGCAGGACCCGTTCTTTTAAACATGAAAGATGAGCTTTTACTCTTGCTAATCATTTGGCCTAAACTCGACTAGTACTTGGTGAGAAAATCATTTACCACTCGCAGAAATCTACCACTTTCATTCGTAAATATAATCGTGTCATCCGCATAAAGCAAGTGCGAGATTGGGGGCACCCCCTCCTTTCTCTGTATGGCTAGCAGAGACCTTTAACATAAAACCTCTTGAAGCCACGACTAAAAACTTCCGCTGTTGGGATGAGTAGATAAGGCGAGATAGGGTCGCCTTGTCGTAAGCCCCTAGACAAATGGAAATAACCGCACGTGTCGCCATTGATAAGAACTGAGAACCACGAGTTCGCCCAACATTTTTCAACAAGACTCATCCACTCCGTGCTAAAACCAAAGCAGAGGAGCACCTTCTTGAGAAAACCCCAATCAACCCGGTCATACGCCTTCTCCATGTCCAACTTGAGGACAACATTATTCCCCCTGGATTTCCTGCTAATATCATGGAACAGCACTTGAGCTAGAGTAATAGATTCAGCCATAGGTCTGCCCGACACACATGCACCCTACTCGGATGAGATGAACTTGGGGAGAAGAATGCTTAAGTACCTTTTAGCAATAAGCTTAGAAAAAATCTTGTAAATACAATTACACAGGCTAATAGATCAGGAGTCAGAAAACTTAATTGGATTTTGAACTTTGGGGATCAAGCAAATGAACATTAAGGTAAAGCTCCGAGGCAAAGCACCTCCTTTGAAGAAACGAACCATTACCTTCCGAATATCTTCTCCCACTTTGTCCCAATAGGCTGAGAAAAATTCTCCAGAGAAACCATCCGACCTTGGTGCCCTATTAGAAGGAAGAGCATTCACTGTCATTTTCACTTCCTCTAGCGACGGTACAGCTAACAGATCCACATTTTTCTCAATGGAGACAAAGGAGGGGGTGACTTCCAGGAGCTCCTCATCAAGGTCACAATCATCCGCCTGAAATAGATTCGAGAAATGCTCCACCGCAGCTTCCTTGATAAGCAAAGGGTCTTCAATTACTTGACCCCCGACTAACTTAATTTCACGAATTGCAGCTCTGCGGGTTCACTCTGTTATTGAGTTATATAAGAATGACGTGTTTCTATCACCTTCATCCAACCATCTATTACGCGATTTTTACTTCAAAAAAATCTCCTCCAGCAGCTTCAAGTTGGTCAGCTCTTCCTTGGATGCCATGTAAGCGTCTTGGGCAGAGGGAGTCACGCCCACTTGGAGATCTAAATCAGCCTGCTCCATTCTAGCCTCAGTCATGATAATCTTCAGAAACACATTACCGAATTCCTCCATGTTCCAAACTTTCAGCGCTTTCTTGACGGCCTTTAACTTCTTGCTTAGACACAAAATGGGGTGGTTACCTACGTCATCCTCTGTAAGGCCCACACAACCTTTACCGTAGATAAGAAGGAATCATGTTGCTGCCACATTCTCTAGAAACGGAAAGGCTTCGGATGGGAAGGAAGGACTGTGGGAAAAGATAGCAGCAGAGGATTGTGATCTAACTCAACTCTAATGAGGTGCTTGACCATGAACGATGGGAAAATCTAGATCGACTGGCTATTACACAGAACTCTGTCCAAATGTGCCGACTTTCTCAAGGTTCCGGACTGATTGTTACACTAGGTGAATCTGCAGCCTTTGAACCCTACATCAATCAACCCCACGTGATGTACTCCATCTATGAATTCTGTCGAGCCCGTTCTTATTCTTGCCTGGCCTCTTAACTCTCCACAAGGGAAAAAAACCTCATTGAATTCACCCCCACTGTCCAAGCACCAAAGAAGGTCACAACTAACAACAAATCATCCCACAGTTCTCTCCTAAGAACCTACGAGCATTTCGCATAAACCACCGAAAGTCACATATAATCAATGCCTCCTTGGGAGGAAAACTAGAAGGTGGTCATTTGGCTAGAAGCTTGACACTTCTGAAGGCGGAGAGCATCCCTAAAGTACACCCATACCTTCCCCCCTTCTTAACCATTAGAGAAGGAGGAGTGGAATCCCAGCTAAAGACCTATCCTGACATGCTTTTCCTCTCTGCTCATAGGTTCTAAAATAGCAACAATACCTGGATTGTACGCCCGAATATACCCCTTAAGGGTGTTGATCGTAGATGGATTTCTGACACCTCTAGCATTCCAGATTAAAATATTATCCATCAGACTAGATACTAGGTTCAGAACCCTCTGCTCACTCCGCCCCAGTCTCCCGAAAACCTCAATATGAGACGACATTAACACCCTTCTGTTAGCAACCTGCTTCCTCTGCTTTTGATTGCTCCCTGTGGCTATAACAACATTCCCTATTGTACTTTTCTTGCAGGCCACTTCCTGGCTCTACCAAGACTCTACCGAGCTGGATACAATTGTTTACTTACCAGGTGCTACGATAACTTCATGCTGCTGACCCTTCGACATTGAGACTGTAGTCGAGGAGAACACCTTCAGACTAACTAAATTACTACATCGATCTACCACTCATTGGGCTACTGGGGTTCAGACACCTCCTACAGAAGATTGTGTGAAATATGGTGAAATGTCTATCATTAGAGGCAGTCCCCTATTGTCATCTCCCACACTAATCTCCTGTTCCTGGCCTGGGGGATCTAAGGAACATGAGACTCCAGACCGGGGTGATAACATCTCCTCAAAGTGAACTAATGCTTTCACCAGCTTAGCAAGGTTGATCGAACTATTTCCTACTATCCGCGACCTGATTCTTATGAACAAAGGTGCCTGGGGTCTGACATGGGGTATCTACGTCTCCTTAACTATTGGCTCCTTGTCCGTTCCTTAAGGTTCGTTCGCATGTCGTTGCACCTATCTGAAAACGATCTCAGCACCATTCTCATTGCCTTCACATGTACTTGATGGAGACTACCTTCCCCACATAAGGTCCAATCTCCTCTTTGTCTTGTCCCTATATCCCCACAAACACCTTGCAGACATTCCTCTGTTCGACACTTAGTAGGCTTACCACCAGCTTCCATCCCCGCAACAAGTGTCATATCCTCAGCCTCTACTAACGCTCTGAGGGGTGACCAAGGTGGTCTCTCCATCTTGAGCTTTCTTAACAATTGGAGTGGTTGTGGTAGAGGCAACTGGTCGAACACCTAATGGGCCTTATGTCTGGGTCCCCTGCCTCTGGCTTTGCTATCAAGCTAATGGTCTGTCGAGGTAGACTAGCTCCATCGGTGAGATTTTCCGTTAAAATGGGGGGGGGGGGGGGGGGGGGGGGGGGGGGGGGGGCAACTGCAATTGGTCGAGCATCTGATGAGCCTTCTATCTAGATCCCCCCTCTGCACACAAATTATGCTTCCACCCACTCTTTCGTATGCCTATGACCCCCTCCGACACTTCTTATTCACCAGCCCCAAGTATAAGGCCGTGATGTAATAATAACTCGGTGAGACCAAGGTCGATCTACGGGGAAGGAGTATGGAACTAAATTCAAGCACATTATGCTTAGCTATGTTATAAACTAATCTAACAAATGTGGAATTAGTTTTAAAAGAGAAACTAAAAGGAAAAAATCTTAAAAAATAAACATTAGAGTATAAAGGATCTACTTCTAGTATTAACCATGCTTAATTTAATAATTTGATTCAACGCACAACTGGAATCGAAGTCCTATCTCTATCCAGCGAGAAGATAAAATAGTTAAAGCATCCAAACATCTAAAACAAGTTCATGTTCATTGATTTGGTTAAAGCTTAGGCATTGGCCACACTCAATTGTATAAACCAATCCTTTATCCAAGATATTTAAGATCACAACCATAGCCTTCATCAAATCATTTCACTAGACTTGACTAAAACCAATTATTTGAACTCTAATTAAACCAATATCAATAAGCAACAATACCTATCTCAGATTCCACAAAAGATACACAAACTCTTCATTAAATAGTTCTAATAGAGATCCCACTGTTTTGATACATAGAGAACTTGAAGCATTCATCGTATCCGAAAATCACGATGAATCAAAGGCTTCCACACATCAAAATCCCATAAACTAATCTGACTAATATCAGAAATCCAACAAGAACTCATATATTTGGCACACAAGATCCCTGAATTATCTAAACATATCCACTTCATTCAAATTATTAATGAATTGTTCAACAATTAAAACATAATTCGAATCAAAAGAACTAAAACATGATTAAATACTAAGAAATTTCACCTCTCAGCTCTAGCTGAAAGTTAACTAGAAGAAAGCATAATAAAACTAGAACTAAAACTGAAAAAAAAGAAAGAAGAACTAGTTGTAGGAGGCTAGGCTAGGAAGCCTTCTAGGTCTTGATCTCTTTACTCCCCACGTTCCTAGATGTCTTAGGAAGAGAGTGGAGGTGGCCTTTTATAGGAGAAATCTGCCACCGAGTAGGAAAGTTTGAGAATCCGCGTAGCAGTCCCGCACTTGGAAAGTCGGTGGCCAAAACAGAAATCTGGAATTTAAAATTTACTGTGCTTGGCCGACTGGTCATGACCGATCGGACTAACCCAGTTTTTTCCAGTGAGCTTTTGTGAAGAAGGCCGACCGGTCAGTGTATTGGCTGACTAGTCATGACCGGTCGGATGGCAACTGATTTTCCTATTTTCTTTCTTCTCTCCACTCCTTGCTTCTTCTGTCCACCTCTGGGTTCATCTTCTCATATCTTCAATGCATTCAAAGTAAATCTTTTGACATCAAATTAGTGAAGTCTCTCTCGCATTCCTACAATCACAAAATCATGCATTAGATAAGTCTTTAAACATAGAAAACATGTATAATGAGTAATGAATTGGGGTTAAAACATGCACAATTCAGAGCTCAAAACACCCCCTCAACTAGCATTTTACTAATCCTGAGCAAAACATGCGTGAAACAAATCAATACTCCAAAACTCAACTCTCTCTCAGAAGCTATACTTTTATAAACTTCTAGACATACAAATACAAATTAAATTTAGAGAAACTTAGTGATAGAAGTTGAAATCTTAAACTCCCTAAACATAATAAGTGTTTCACATAGAATCCCCGCCGATTGATTGACAGATAGAAAAATTTGAACAAGTATAGTCTAGTGTGCTTAGTGAATGCTCGACTCATGAATTTTCAAGATTACCTTCTTCATAAATCAATGAAACTAAATATCTAAAAGTGTACAAATCAACTACAAGCATATGACAGAAATTTGCCTTACCGTTCCTTCGATGACTTTCACACCACTTCCCATTTTCAGCTTGGGTTATGGTGGACCCTTCCCTGGTTGGTGATAGGTAGCCCTTTTCGAAATTCAACATATTTTCAATACACTCTCTTTTCCTCTTCTTTTCACTATAAACATGAGATATGATTTTTAGAAATTCGTATATTAAACATTCTTTTCTTTTCTTATTTTCTGAACGTGATAGACAAAGTTCCTCGACTTTGTTCCTCAACACTTTAAATCTTAGTCTAGCCGATCTACAAATCTACATAATCCCTTCAATAATGAGAATCGTGTAATGTAAACTAGACATAAAAGTGTTCAAAATTTTCTATCAATCAATAAATAGGGGAATTTATATATAAAAAAAACTATTATATTATAAGTCATTTAAGAGTTTCAAAATCATATCACTTCATCTCTCTTCCTCTCATACTTATATCATCTCAAATGCATATAAACAAAGTTTTTAAAAGGGGTTTTGAATTTTCAGAAAATCAAAAATTTTTACTACGTAATTGCTTGAAATGTCACAAAAATCTAGTAGATGCATCTAGGAATCTCACCCCCAACCAAAATCTTACATTGTCCTCAATATAAAAATATGTAATAAGCAATGACATGAGAGCAATGAAATAAATAAAGGAGAGTGAGAACGAAAGTACCTGAAGCAGCAAGTTAATCAAGTTAATTAGCTTCTATCATGTCTCTGTGAGACTTATTTAATCTAAATGTAGAAATAAACTTAACTTACTTAATCTTTATTAGTCTGATTGACTATATGATCAAATTTGCGCAGGATCTTCATGAATTTCAATAGATTTCTCATGAGGACCATCAATAGTCCTGCTCGATGATATACATGGGTGCTTGTTATCAATGAAGTCCAATAGTCATATGCACCGCATGCTTGAGAAGATGGGAGATAATCAGTGAAAAGGTGTCTCCTCACATTCTGGAATGGGTAATAATTAATTAGAAACGGATCCTCCCAGTCATAATTCTCAATGGACTGAAAAACTCATAATTGTGGAGAGACATTCATCATGTTTTCTTCATTTAAAGTTGTCTCCTCCACAATTACAAAATTATATGGTGCTTTAATAATCAATGGTGATGAGTTAAAAATAGTGGAAGATGGCTCTTCAAGCACCGACACCGTGTCTAACAAAATATCTAACTCCCTAATCATCTCATCATCAAGATCATCGGAGTGGGTCAAGCATTCCTCTAGAAAATCGAGATGTTAGGATGAGGGGTACTCGTCCTCCCTTAGTGATTGAATAAATTCTGTTTGAATGGCAAGGAATTCCTCCTTTATAGAGATGAGGTCTTCCAAAGAAAGTTCATTCGGTTTCATGGTAGGCACATCACCTTGAATAAGTTGATTGTTTAAAATTCCAGATTGCACCACCCAATTATCCAAGGAAATAAAATTTTCAACACAAAGGGGGTCTTCCACAATAGGATTTAACATGTTATGTTGGTGGAAGGGCTCAAAAAGATCGACTTCGGCTAGCTCTCTAGCAAGCATATCATCTAGAGATTCATAAACATCCTGCCCTTGGGAAAAAGAAACCATAGGCTCATAGGCAATCTCCGAACTCTCTTTATAGTCAATCACACTATCGGTTTCAAATTTTGTGGATTCCTCAGGTTCGTCAACTTTCATTAGAATCTCTTCATCATTAAAATTAGGACACCTAAAAGCGATAATAGATTCACCATAATCTATGATGATATTGGGATCACCAAGATCAATATCCTCTAGAAGTTTAATCATCAAATCCGAAGAAGGTTTGGGTTGGATAGCCCCATCCTTCTCATTAGAGGGGATTAATTCGGTGCCCCCAATTTCGGGCTCAATGTCTTCACAAGATAGCTAGTAACTTTGATTTTATCGCTTCTCTACATACTCATTCCATATTTCCTTAAGGATTTTTGTATATTCAATCTCATAAGAGGAAGGAGACGTTTTAGGATGATTATCATGAGTTATAGTTGGTTCTTCCCTTGGACAAGGGGAATGATGGCTTTCCTAATTTAAACCGTACATGTTATAGGATGAATAATTGTATGATGATTGATAATCATATCCATACAAGTGATCACGCATTGTCTTAACCGATTGACCATCACGCACCCATTCCTTTCGTTGATACACCCCTCCTGCTATACCCAGTGCAACACTACCTACATTTTTTTCAGTATAATATTCACGAAGTATTTTACCTTGTTGATCGATATTCGATTTGGCTTCATTCTTATACTCTCCTAACATCTTACATGGGGAAGTATTGGAGGTAGATTGAGTCTCAGAAAAACATCCATACTTTGAGAGGTTCTAATCACAATGATTTTGCATCCCATGATCTGACTTTTCATCTTTCAAAAGATACTTATATGCTCCACCCGTCCAATCATACATAATGAAATTTTAAGAAGTCGAAGCCTAACCCAAACTAAGAAAAGAAATAAAAAGAAGGGAGATGAGGAGATGTTACCTATAAAGGTAAAACAATGTCAGCAAAATCCCTACAAAAAACAATATCAATGTTAGTAATCTAGAAATAAAAATAAAACTATAATCCTATAAAGCAAAGGAAAACCTATCTTAGAGATAGAACAAAAACTAAACCTAAGAGTATTTGAATCTGACACCTTTCTTCCCCAACAACGGCGCCAAAAACTTATTCGTCAGTCCCAAGTATAAGGTCGCGATGTAGTTATAAATCGGTGAGACCGAGGTCGATCAATGGAAAAAGAGTATGGAACTAGATCCAATCACTCTAAGCTTAGCTATGTTTTAAACTTCTTAGCTAGTCCTCTTATGAAAGTCAACATAGTCTCTATGATAATAACTTTCATTATTTAACATATGCAGTAATTACCATGGTCTAGGCATAGTTACGCACAATTTGAGTTCTATAGTTGTCATTCTATAGCAAGAAATTAACTCATGATCATAACCTGATTATTTGATAACTCCAATGCACTTAAAAACTCCATGATCCATTAAAAGAGTAAGCCCATACATCCTGTACACTTAGATTATTATAGAACTGATTAGCACATCTCATATTAAACCTGACATTATTACTATAAAAGTAATATAAACAATCAACTTTCCAATATATCACCACGAGAAGTCGCACATCTATGGATCAAGAGTTATACATTTCTTTAATATAATCTCTAAATTAAGTGATTATGGTGTACATTTTTCTCCCACTAACTGAGAAGTTTCGTCTCAAGTCATATTAGATCGATACATATATTGTACCAAGTTCCTTTCTTCATCATATGGATCCAATATAAATAAATTAACCATATTCGTTAGCACCTATCCCTAAATGACAAGACCAGGTTAGTGTCATTTAAGTATCTCCTTAGAACTAACCTTTAATCATAAAAGGAAAATAAGTATACTAATAATGTAACCTTTAATCATAGAAGGAAAACGAGTATACTAGTAATGTAATATTCCATCACATAATGTCATCAACATTTTAGTCCATTGTCCTCATGATCAAAGCGAAACCAACATGTCATTCATCCATATAATTAATTATTGTGTCATATGGGAATGAGTCTCATCTATAGAGGATTTTCATGTGATACAACTAGAGCTTCAATATCACATCACCATCACCTAGTACATGGGTGTTAATAATCATCCTTCTCGAGCATTATGTAGATTGATTGGATCCAGGTTAATGGGTAGAGTATCTTCATCTAATTTCATCATTTTTTAAGAAAATAGATATTTCATTAAGATCTTTTTTCATTCTTGGATGTCCTTGTGATGGAATTACATGAATGATACATTATATATTTTTACGGCCAACAGATGGAATATAAGGTTTAATCCCTGACATGGAATTCCCTTTAGAGAACATGATGAACTAATTATATTATATCATAAACATGGATTACATACGTCTCAAAATAGTAGTAAAGCATAAAGTAAAAGTAGTAAAGAAAGAATGTTAATCATCCATTACTCAAGATGAAATTATTGTTTATCAAATGAATAGTAATTAACTAGTTTTAAACAAAAATATAGTGTACCAATTAGGTTGTGTAACCAAACTAAGTCCTCCATATTCTCTACTCTATGTTACTAATCTTATCCACAAGCTGCTCCTCTGCTCCCAGCGTTATGCATGTTCATCTTATCTTTTTTTACATTTTGCATTGGTATAGTTATAGTTTAACAATTTGTCAAGCAACTGAAAATCAATTAAGATCTGGCAAAGGAAGAAGCTCTGATGGATGAAGATCTAGTCAGCTAGGCGTCGTTTGGCAATGGATAGCCGACAGGAGGATTTCTCACCAAAACTTAGTTATTTTATTTCAAATCCGTTCTGATGTGTTGTATTTCTTGTTCATGGATGTCCCTTTTAATAGGGTTTGGATTATAGCTATTTTAGGATCTTCCATTACTGCAGGAGAAATAGTTACAAGAGAAATGGTTGTTTTCAACCGTTACAGCAGAGAAGAAGGGTGTTTCTGTAGAAGACCACCAATGGTCATACGCTCCAACATCTATCACTTGGCCATTATGGTCATCATGTTTACACATATACATATGATCTCCCACTAATCAATGTCTTAATTCGTCGGTTATTTTACCTAGATGATTTAAAATATTTGTGATGTACCAGAGACATTCTGACTTAGTAGTTCTTTCCTTTTTTTCTATGGTATAAAGATTTTTTCACTCATGTGGTTTTAATGTCATGGCCTGTCATTAGTCATATCTTAGACCCATGGTAAATACATTTTTTCTTAAATCTTCGTTAAGAATTGCTTTTGTTAATGGGTCTGCTACCATTTCTTTAAATGGTAAAAAGTTTACAGTTATCTTATCATTTTATAAAACATCATATATATATATATATATATATATATATATATATATATATATATATATATATATATATATATATATATATATATATATATAAGGATTGCATTTCAATGTGTTTTCCTTTTGAACTCATAACACCATTTCTTATATTAGTTACTGCGGCTTGTTTGTTACAGTAAATGTTAATATGTTGTTCATGAATTTCATTTATCTTTAAATTGATTATAAATCATTTTATCCAAATAGCTTTGGTAGCTGTCATACTACAAGCGATATATTCCATCTCTATTGTGTATCTAGTTACACAACCTTGTTTCTTGCTACATCAAGATATCGCTCCACCTTTAAAGGTGAATATGTATCCTGTGGTGGATTTTCTACCATTTATATCTCCAACAAAAAATAGTATCAGCATAACCGTAAGTTGACAGTCAAAGGGAAGATTCTTATCTCCGCACCCTTGGCACTGGAGCTCATGCATGATTATTGTAGGTTGTTTGAGTCTGTTATGTGTTTGTACTAGACAACTTAACCAATATAGGTAAGTGTCAGTCAATTTTGGGCTGATATGAGTTGCATGTTGTACAGGTACCACATGTTTGCACATATATGGTGGGGATGGCTTCATAGAACTGCTTTTTTTTTAATCCATTTATTTAATCTTAGTATGAAAACTTTATCAGAAAGGCCTTTTCTTTAGCTACCAGGGGATTGAATGGCTATTTGCCATTCTATATCAATGAATTACTCTAAATTTGGTGAGCTTTGACTTTAAGCCAATTCATATCAATGAATTACTCTGAATTTGGTGAACTCGTCTGCACCATAGAATGCATAATGAATCAACAATGACTATTAGATTAATGGTTCATATTTTCCTAAAAGTGTGCCATGTGTACTTAGGAGACACTGGAGATGAGTAATCTATTTCCATGTGTATATAGGACATGAACTTTAATGTTTCCGTTGCTTCCTTCCTCCTATGCTTAGTTTCTATAAGCATGTTTTATTCATTAATTTGAGGCTGTTGTATGTGTATAGATAGATATAGATGCATATACGAATATTATTCCTTCCTCCTATGTAGTATGTCGTTTTGATGGATTTGGTTTAGAATGAATATGTATGAATTTAAATTGCAATAAATGTGGATTTGATTAGAATGAATGTGAATTTGGATTGGAATGTATGTGTCTATCAGGTTTCGGGCTCAGCCAGATGCCCTAAGGCACCAATAAATGGATTTTTTTAAAAAAATTTTGTAAATTTGGTGGCTAAGGTTGACGAAATTTATTCGACATATAATAAATGACGGTTTCAAGCCGTCGAGTAATTAGTATTAAAACGACGGCTCCAAGCCGTCGAATTATAAAACGATGGCTAGGAGCCGTCATTTATTTTGTAAAGTCGACGACCTCAATCATCGAAAATGGAGATGGTCAACTTGAAATTCAACAGATTAATCAACGATCTACAACTTTCGTCGAATATTATTCGTCGAACTTGGGCTATAGAAAATGATTTTCGATGACAAAAAATTTGGCGTGCAAAAATATCGCCCGTTGAATTTTTAAAAAAACAAAGGCCACATAATCCTTTTCACGTAGTGTTGGTAACATAATTTATAACTTTTAGTTCCCTTAATTGTTAAATTGTAGTATTACTTTTATTGGTTTGGATGGAACTCTATTTAAAATATACATTGCAGTGTCTAAAGCTTTTCCCCAAAAAATAGTACCTAAGTTGGAATGACATAACATACTTCTAACCATATCTAATAGGGTTCTGTTTCTACGCTCAGCTACACCATTTTGTTGTGGTGTGTAAGGCATAGTATATTGATGAATTATTTTATTATTTTTACAATATTTTTTAAAGATCTCATAACTATATTCTCCACCTCTATCTATTTTTAATGTTATAATATTTCTTTTTAATTGTTTTTTCACCTCAATTTTATATTCTGAATATTTTTAGTGCATCGATTTCTTATGAATTAAATATACATAACCATATCTTGAGTAATCAGTGAAAGTTATGAAGTATATAGCATTCCTTTGTTTTTATATTCATAAAGGGGCAAAGGCTACGAATTATATCTGTAGATTTATATTTATGGCTACGAATATAATTCGTAGCAGGCCCGTAGCCGGTCCGTAGCAATGGGTGCCATAGCCATAGCCTTTTAAGCTATAGCTACGGCTTATATCCGTAGATATATCAATTCATAGCATTTTATCTACATAATGTTACAGACTAGTTTTGAGGGCTGCGGACTATATCCGTAGCTAGTGTCTTTAGTTTTTTTATAATAAAAACATATCTAGCCGTTTCTGGTACATGCCTTGATAGTTCAAGCTATCTAACACTAATATAAATAAAGACTTCATGGCTTATAAACCCTAATAGGGTATCCTCACAAGTATGTGTTCAATTCTTACCCGTTGAATCCAATTCCATAAGTCTTATTCTCCGAATAGCATGAAAGAGAACATTTAAAACGCAGACAATGGAACTCTCCTTTATTAAATAAATAAAAAGCAAAATAGAAAGAGAAGGAAATCACACTTGTACTTCATTGACAAATAGAATAGTGATTAACACGTTCAATTTTCAAATTGCATAGTAAAAAAGTGTTAAAACAGAAGATATTTTCAATAGAGAGAAACCACACCTATACTTCGTCGACAAACATAAGCTTTTGCTCCATGGTTTTCTATGTGCATTGCACCAATAACAAAAAAAGATCGAGGATGCATTCACCACTACAGTATCACAAACACAGATATTTCAAAAAATCAAATGCCAAAAACTATCATGTCAGTGGCACATAAAACAAAAATCAATTTTTAAAAATTTGATCAGAATGGATTACAATTAACTTCAATAGTTTCAGAAAAATAACAAGGCCTCCATAATTTCACATATTTAGAACAATCTAAATGAATGATCTTATGTTTCTTTATCAACCCACTTTTTAGTTCTGCATTTCATCTATTCTTTTCTTCTTTGTTTTTAATCATTTTCATAACGAACAAATCATAATTCTCCCAAGAGCATATGCATTTTCTAACAAACTGTTAGGATTGAATTGTAAAGAACTTTTCGATTAGATTGAAAATCTAGCCATTGCTAGTACATACCTTGACGGATCAATCCAAGCTAATACAAATAAAGACTTCATGGCTTACACCCAACATGCAAAACATCCACCAACTAAAGCTATTTAATTTGCATCTTATCATTGGGCATAAGAGAAACTCAAAACCCATTTTTCAAGCACATCTATATTCCTCTAAATAATGAGGCACTTTCAACATATACATTTTCCATCAAATAAGGAGAAAAAAAAAACTAAGCCTTAAAAAAAAAAAAGGAAAGCACCGACAATTGAAGCCATACTTCTAGGGTTTCTTCTTTCACTTAAAACTTGCGCGATTGAAATGGGGCCCACTATAAGATTTCTTCAGCTCCCAAGAACAGAATATACCAATGGTGGGACAAAACTTGGATATACACAAATCCAATTCAGAAAAAAAAGACTTTGGATCTTCTACAAAAATCATGCATGTTTGAAAGAAATAGAAAAGCGCTCAAGTCGTGACTCACGTAATCCTATAATTGGAGGAAGATTTGCTAGCTTTGCATAGCTGATTCCCTGTATGAAAGAAAAAGAAACCAAATTAGCTTTCTAGCATCCATACACACCCTTAATTTTTCACAGTTGGATGTTCGGTAAGACCCACAACGTTGATTGACATGACATCATAATGAAATGGAATAGTAATCCGAAATAGATAATCCAAAAAAAAAAATCCAATCAAGAAAAATAAAAACAGAGATGTGAAGAAACCTGAATTAATGAAGAAGAGAGAATTGAAACTAAGGAGAAATTCACAGTTAACAGCATAAATCATCTAGTAAATCCATATGCATAAAAAAATGAAAAAAAAATCTCGCTTTGCTAGCTGCATCTGAGACTTCCTTTCAAGAACAGTAACTCATACCATGCTGGGAATTGTTGAATAAAGCAGAACTATTTATAAAGGAGTTAAAAAAACTCATAAACAATTTCGGGAGTGGATGTATTCCATGAGTGTTAGTGGTGGTGATGTTGTGAGATAATAGACGTAGCACTAGAACAGCACATTTCAAGAGTGAAATGCTAATTCCTAAAAGCAGGAAGATTTATGGAGTGACTAACAAAACCAAAAAATGAGCAAAGTGATTACTCACTCAGTTGCATTGCCCCAAAACTGTAAGTTCAAAACAAACTTACAGCTCTAACATCAACTGATGGGTATGGTGTAAGATGCATCAACAGACATCTTGTCAATTCATAGACATGGCGCAAGATGCATCGATAGACAAATCCTGTCTATGCATGGCCAAAAAATGAATGGTTATAAAAATAACAACAGCCTATGGTTTATATTCAGTAGGGGAGAAGTCTGTTGCTGTGACAGTTAGAATCACCTGATGAGTGTTGTGGCCCATCTAGCAATACACAACAGTTGAATGAGCCTCCATCCTTTGAGATTATAAATGTGAGAAAGCACAAAAAAATCATGTGGCACAATAGCCATGACTCTGGCAGTTCATTGGCAAGTCCTAAGTGTAATGGTCGTGGTAGATAAATCAAATTGATCGAAAAACCTTAACCATGTAATCAGCAGACTAGAAAATGTACAGTAAAAACGAATATCTGCAATGATCAGAGTAAATAGATAAAAGGTCCATCATTCAAACAGAAAAAATTCTTAACAATTGAGTTAATTCTCTATAAACAACTTTAAAGTGATTTTGAAAACAGAAAAAACCCCAAATGTTCAGAATTTTGGAGTTACTTTTGAAGGAAAGTTCGATGGTATTAGCGGCATTGTTATTCTTTTAGCAACAAGTGGGTGATCATTTGAAAGGGAAGACCAGGGCTTCTAAACCAACCACCTGCAATAAAAATCAACTAACTTTGAGAAAAAACAAAAGAAATCAGAAAAAAATCAAGTAATTCAAACCCGTAAAATTGATATGTTCTATACATAGTGAGGAATTACAAGGCCCTGGTGCATCAAGGCATGAATAGTATCCGAATATAAATGGAGCCCATGGTATGGTGAGCCCGTGGCATTTGACCTCATCCACCTCTAAGGAGCTATATGCTCCTTTTGCATTATGTTGTTCCACAACTAAACAATCAAATCCATCTGCTTCATACCAGCCAACCCACTTCCTATTAAAACAGACAAGCCACAGAAGAACAAAGAATGAAGAATTCATACCCCTCCATCAGATGGTGCCAATCTAAGAATTGAACCTGTTCAAAATTGTGTTATACAAAAAACTAATGAGTTGCAACAAAAGTATCGGCATTACATGTTGGATTCTTTGAAGATAAGGACTTATGCAAGGTTGTGAGAAACCAATCATAAGGTAAATAAATCTGGAAAATGAATTTTCACACAATACTGGCTACATTAAAAGAGAAAAATGAAAATATAGGAAATTGCAGTTATTTCTTGGGGAAAAAGTGAATACAAAATACAAATTGAATCACCATCTTTTGTGGTGCCACTAATAAAAAATTTAAAAACTCCCTTCCACATTATGAGGTTAACATATCTTGAAAATAGAAGTAGAACTTCTTCAAGCTTTGTACCCTCTGAAAAACAAGTTTGGTTGGTGGCAGGTTATCATCAAAAAAATATTTTCAATTCAATCAGACCAAGAAAACCATATTGAATAACTCTTCAAAAAAACCATACTGAATAGTAAACTGTAAGGATTTTCTAATTTTTGGGAAAACTTGTACAAGGTTAGACCAACCCAACAAGTACTTAGGTCGCTAGGCTTAACATCAGCCTCAACAACGTGCAAAGATGGAACTGAGCAAAATGATGTTATGATTGAGATGCCCTAGTTTAAATTATATATGCAGATTGGGTTCCCAAAATAGAGAGAACTGCAGAATATTTTAGATGAAAACTTCAAAACTAGTTGAAAACCCTCAACTGGAAATTTGTGGTGCAACTTTATCCGGAAATTGATGGTAGATTATTCCCAATTAAACATGAAATGAATTGAATGTTCTTTCCATCTTATGTTCATTCTCTCTCGTGAGAGTAATAAACGTAGAATGGAGGGTAGTGAGCCCCAAAATATCTGTACAAGTAAACAATACCACATATTCTTAGCATATCCTATGGTAATATGTTATCTTCTTCACTTTTTATTCTCTGATGGCAATAGATACCAAACTATACAAGAAATGGAGGGAGAATGTTCAGTTCAAAAATATACTCAGACAATGCTAACTGCAAACCTGAATAGCCGCTAATAGTTATATATATATATATATATATATATATATATATATATATATATATATATATATATATATATATATAAATTCAACCATCCATTCATAAAACTTGGAACTTTACAACCTGGAAAAAGAAAACAAACCAGATTCGGGCCAGCTAAGACAGCAAAAAGAATAGCTTGGCTCACCTATCATATACCCCAAACTGACCCTATACAGTAGTTCCCCTCATCAGGTTTCCCAGGCCAACTCGGTCGAGGAACAAGCAGCCTTTAACAGACGATGGGAGGCTATTCTCCTCCATTAAAAGCCTCCCTGCTACCAACGTGACCTTTTTTTATGAATTTCTATTTTTTTATAAGAAACTGGATTTTAATTCCGGAAGGCACCACAAGACCCAAGCCACACCTACCGCTAAGTTGCTGAACAACACACAAACGAAAACAGAAAACATCTTGGAGCAGGACAAACCTACCAACTCAAAAGACCTAGGAAAACCCTTACCAAACTGAAACAGAAGATGAAGAAGAGCAGCCATGAAAACCCTAGAGCCACTGCCAATGAATACAACTACTTGCACAACTAATGCCAAACACCCAACCTATGCTAATCAGCAAATTACAACACCTGAACTAACGAACAGCTACCTCCACTTGCTGAAAACCTCTTCCTCTTGCACAACAGAAACCATGGCAGAAGATGGGCTGAGAGCAAAATAGGAGCCAACACAAAAAAACTGAAGCAAACCAAAGACAACCATACTCTGGACCAGCCTCAAACCAAAATAGCACCGAACACCAAAGGCTCATCAGCCTACAGGACCTCCAGAAATGTAGCGCAGACAGAGCTGGGGATCAGGAAACCCAAAACAAAGAAGTTCCTAAAGAAAATCACCATTGCCACCCTAAAACATAATCTCAAGAAACAGATTTTAGCCTTCGACCCATTTTGTGGTTTTGCCTCGACCCATTTGGTGAAGTAATCGACTGCCACGATTGCAAACCTGTTTTGACCTTTCCCGGTAGGCAAGGGCCCGATGATATCGACTCCCCATTGGGCGAAGGGCCAAGGGTAACACTAGAGGGTAATTTTGTAATTTCACATGGTATTTTATGTACACCTTAAATCATTTGGGGTAATATGTCAGGGGATCGTCGGGCGCCCGGACGGTCAGTGGACTGGGTGCCCGATATTCAGGATTTTGAGACTTAATGTCTTTGGACTGTTCTGGGAACAGTCGGGTGCTCGGACTGTCTGTGACCCGGCGCCCGATATTTGAGAGTTCTTTTGTGTTTTACCGCTGGACGTTTTTTTGTTTGGGCGGGCGCCCGACCCAATCTGACCGGGCCCCCGATCAGCCCGGGGCTTCCTATTTTTTGTTCTATTTTCGGGATTTACTATATAAAGGGGTGTAAACCGGGATTAGGCTATGGGATTAGGGTTTCTATACGTCCAAGGTGAGAAAAAGGTGAGAGGTTAGCAAAAAGGGCCATCTCTGTACATGGGAGCATCGGTGAAGGTGAGTATTATGCTTGTAACTTTGTCTTCTTCATAGTGGAGTTTTGCACCGTGGTTTTTTACCATTGTTTAGAGTTTTTCCATATAAAATATGTCTTGTGGATTGTTGATTTGCTTAGATTCTACTTCTAGTTATTATTTCTTCCTGTTTCTCGTTTGTGGGTGAGACCGGAGATTCGATCTGGTTCACCGGCGTTGTTGGCGTGCTGCGCAACAACTGGTATCAGAGCTATTGGTTTAGTTCAAGTGGGAGTGATGACGGAAGAAGGGAAGACTAGAATTGAGAAGTTTGATGGTTCAAACTTTACCTTCTGAAAGATGCAGATGGAGGATTATCTGTATCAGAAGGACCTCTATATTCCTCTAGAAGGAAACGAGAAGAAACCAGAGAAGATGACATATGATGAATGAGCTTTAGTGGACTGGAAGGCTTTAGGAACGATCTGACTCTCTTTGTATAAGAGCGTCGCCTTCAATATATCCAAAGTAAAGACCACAAAAGAATTAATGCAAGCTTTGGCTACAATGTATGAGAAACCCTTGGCATCCAACAAGGTTCATCTTATGAAACAGCTATTCAATATGAAGATGTCAGATGGTGGGGGCGTGACTGAACATTTAAACGAGTTCAATACAGTCGCGAGCCAATTGAAATCCCTTGGCATCACTTTTGATGATGAGGTCAGGGCGCTATTGATCTTGTCAAGTTTGCCAGACAGTTGGGATGGTTTGGTGATTGCCATGAGCAATTTCTCAGGGTCTACGAAGTTGAAATTCGATGATGTGGCCAATCTAATTCTCAGCGAAGAATCTAGAAGGAAAGCATCAGGAGCTTCAGGGGATTTAGGGAATGCTCTAAATGTTGAAGGAATATGAAGATTTTCGAACAAAGGAGGCAATAAACACGGGCGTTCTAAGTCGAGGAATAAGTCCAAGGGATCGAAAAATAAGGACGGGTGTTGGCATTGCGGAAAGAAGGGGCACATAAAACGAGATTGCAAGGCACTTAAGAAACAAAAAGCAAGCTCTTAAGATGGGAATGATTCAGTAAATCTATCTGAGGAGAGTGACACAGAGGCGTTGATCTTGTCTCTTGATGCGCGAAATGAGTCTTGGGTTATAGACTTGGGTGCTTCGTTTCATGCCACTTCATCAAAGGAAGTTCTTCGTGATTATGTGTCAGTTAACTTCGGGCGAGTCTACCTGGGTGATGATGAGCCGTGCAGTATTGTTGGCAAGGGAGACGTTCACATAAGTAAAAAAGATGAAACGGTCTTGAAGTTGAAGGATGTCAGACATGTACCAAGTTTGAGACGGAATTTGAACTCAGTGGGGAGTTGGCCGATATCGGATAAGTGACGACATTCACTAGTGATTCCTGGAAGGTCACAAAAGGTGCCTTGGTGATATTTCGAGGCAAGAAGGAAGGTACCTTGTACGTGACTTTTGGATCGTACAGTTCACTCGCAGTCGCATCAACTAGAGTGAATGGGCAGTTATGGCATCAAAGATTAGGACATATGAGTGAGAAATGGATGAAAGTGCTATTGTCAAAGGGGAAGCTACCTGGGTTGAAGGCAATCGATCTGGAATTCTGCGAGGATTGCGTGTATGGCAAGCAGAAGAGAGTAAGCTTCAAGAAGACAAGACGTGCTCCAAAAACACATCTGTTGGAGCTTGTACACACTGATATGTGGGGACCGGCACATGTATCATCTCTTGTGGTTCACATTATTTTGTCTCTTTTATTGATGATGCTAGTAGAAAACTGTGTTAGTGCACCGATTTGTGCATTGTATTGTCAATTGCGTGATCGTATGTGTCAGTCAAGTCTTGTGAGCCCCGACGAAGATTGAAGACTCAAGTCTTGAAGACCAAAGCAGCTTTCCGCACTTAAGTTCAAGCCAAATCAAGCTCGGAAGGTAAGTTGCATATAAACAGCCTATAGGATCCCAAAACACCAAAGTCTATGGCATTCGAGTCACACTTTATGTTTGCCTGTTGATCCACAGACTTAAGGTCAAGATGATCAGTCTTGGACCTCCATTATGTAGGTGCCAATCAGTTGAAAAAGATAGGAAAATCATCTCCTTGTGCACCATTAAAGACAAGGGAGTTTACCCCATTTTAGGCCGTGAAATTAAGCCTGACGACCGGTCGGGCGACCGGTCTGCTGAAGCAGGGTCTTAGACAGAAAGCTTTTTCAAAGAGAAAACCTCATCTCTATCTGGCTGAGGACCGATCGTTGGACTCCTAGGACCGGTCGCATATGGACGAAAAACGTCCAGCAACATTTGGAGAAAATGGTTTAAAAGGAATGACCGGTCGCTGACCTCCAAGACCGGTCGCTAACATCCCACGACCGGTCGTACGACCGGTCGAATGGACCAAAAACATCCAGAGACTTCAGGACTATTTTTCATAAAGGAAGACCGGTCTCAAGACCGGTCGGAGGCACAATCAAGACCGGTCCTTGGGCTACTTAGACAGGTCGCATGTGACCGTTTTCTGTCCGTTGGAGCCCAACTCTTGGAGGCTATAAAGGCATATTTCGAGGGTTTTGAGGGCATCTGTTGCACACCCATTTAGAGCATTAAGAGAGGCTATTAAGACTTTCATCTAATCTCTTTTGCTCATCCTTGTCTTGAGTTCATCCTTCAAACCTAGCCATTAATGGCACTACATTGAGTATTCAAAGCTCGGTTTGAACAATGAACTCAAGCATTGCATTCATGGCTGTCCCTATCATGGAATCTTCATCTTGAAGTCATTTATAGCCATTGAATGATCCGATTGATGGTTCTTTCATTAACCATTGCATTGTAATAGGCATATGGAACATCAATACCTTCTCCCACCCACCCGGCACTAGTCTAGGAACATCATATGCATTGGTAGCTGATCGTGGGAGCTTGGAGAGGAGCTAAAGCATTCGTGGAAGCTGAAGCTACTCATCAACGGCGCTGAATCGGGGCTCATCTCTTGTAAGTGTTTACGCTTATAGAGTCCATTGTTTTATTCCCCCTTCTTGTTGAGATTGGGGTCTAGAGATTGTGACCCAATCTCGGAGTTATCCTTGAGTAGGACGTGTAAGTCCTTGCGTAGGACTCCGACACGGGAGAATACGTGCGTAGGAGTTGAGAAGTCCTTGTGTAGGCATTTACCTTGTGTAGGTTGTAAAGGTTGAGAGGTAAACCTCATTTAAAACCTCTGATTGTGAATGCTGGTGTACTCAAAGGAGTTGGGTACTTGAACCGGGAGTGGAGTAGACTTATCGTCGAAATACTATACATCGTGTGCAATGTGGTGAATGCATTTTGTCTATTATTGTTCCATGTTTATCTATCTTATAAGTGCTTAACCGTATGCCCATCTTATGCTTGACAAAATGCTCATATGCCATCTTTGAATGATTAATACAAGCATGCATATGAACTGTTTGACTAAATACTTCTCTTAGAATAATTGTCAAATCGAGTTGGATCTTGGGTGATCAATTGCTATAATTTACTTGTACTTAATTGTTAAATTGTAGTATAAATGCAATTGAGTTTTTGAAGTTGCAAGAAATATTAAAAAGTCCAATTCACCCCCCCCCCCCCCCCCCCCCCCCCCCCCCCTCTCGAGGACATAAGCATACCTTCAAGCTTATCTCACTAACGGTAAAACCGCAATTTCAATTGGTATCAGAGCGGGTTCCTCTATAAGGGCTTAACCGCGTAGAGGTTGATCCTAAAGTGAGCTTGAAAATATGTCTATCGAAGACTCCACTTCTATCACCAAGCCACCATTCTTCAATGGATCCAACTATCCATATTGAAAAGCTCGAATGCACATCTTTTTAGAATCCATCGATTTGGATGTATGGGATATGGATGAATTTGGTTATAAAGTCCCAATGGATACCATAAGAAAGGAAGGTGAACTGGGTGTGCTTAGACCAAGAGAGAAGGCCATGTGGACCCGATTTTGATAAAGCTCAACGTGTTTTTAATGCTAAAGGCTTGAATTCCATTTTCTGTTCAGTCTCTAGAAATGAATTTGCTCGCATCCAAAATTGTCAAACTAGTAAGGAAGCATGGAACCTTCTAGAAGTAACTCATGAAGGGACAAGCATAGTCAAAAGATCTAAAATCCAACTCCTTACAACACAATTTGAGAATATCAAAATAGAGGAGGATGAAACCTTCATGTAATTTTGCACACGTCTAAATAGCATCACCAATGACATGTGTGGACTAGGAGAGAAGGTTCCGGATAGCAAAATTTGTAGGAACATCTTAAAATCTCTACTGGAACGCTTCTCGTCTAAAGTCGTTGCTCTAGAAGAGCGTAGGAACCTAGACACTATGAGAGTTGAAGAACTTCTAGGATCTCTTCAAACCTAATGAGCTTCATTTCAAACCTCCCACAAAATTCAAATATTCAGTCTTGAAATCCTCTCACAGAGCACATACGTCTAAAGAAAATGATGATGAGAAATGGACATAGAAGAAATGGCTCTTATGGCTAAAAGATTCTAAAAATTCTTCAAAAATAAGAGCCACCATAAGGAAGGAAGGCATTTTGATCATAAGAACCATACAGATACATCATTCAGAAGATCAAAAGAGCCAAAATGCTACAATTGTGGGAAGTATGGTCACCTTGCCCCCAATTGCTCAGAAAATAATGAAAAGAACCATAAAGGGAGAAAGGCAATGGTTGCCACTTGGGATGACACTAGCTCGGAATTCGATACCTATAATTCAGATAGTGATGGTGGACAAAGATCGGTGAAAGCTCTTATGATCTCCACCACCACAATCCTCCCTGAAAATAAGAAAGAGGGAGACAATGTTAACCATACCTCCTCAAGTGATGATGAGAGTGAGGATGATGAACTTCAAGAAGTCTATAACCAACTGTATTCGAAAATATAAACACCATAAAGAAGTTGGGACAAATGAAGGCTGAAAATGATAAACTGACCAAAAAACTTGATGGTCTGAAAATTGAAAATCATAAGTTGGGTCAAGATCTAGAAGAGCTGAAAAATAAGAACGAAGCTCTTGAACTTGAAAAAGAAAAATTCATGAATGGTGAGACCCGTGATAAACATGTGAGTCTTGAAAAAGATCTCAAAGAGGCAAAAGCTGAAATTGATCGTCTTAAATGCCAAGTTGTTGACTCTAGAAGACGTTTCGCCCAAGGAGAAGAAAATCTTGAAAGGCTCTTGGGCATGGGGAGATCACCTATGGATAGAAGAGGAATTGGTTTTAACAGTCATATCTCTAAGACTGCTTCTGTCCCTACTATGGTGAGAAAGAATTATGGTGCATCGGGAAGTAAAACCAAAGCTTCCCCTATTTGTCATGCTTGTGGTGATGTGGGTCACCTGAAATTTGAATGTTTGGCCTTTAGTCGCCCACAGCTCTCTCCCTCCCAGCGCAAGATAGGTAAATCTTTTTTCAAAAGGGAGAGAAGCGCACCGCACTTGGAGTCCCCCTAAGAATCAAAAGAATATGGGGAGAAATTTTCCGACTCCACCAAGGAATGATGCTCGAATGGAAGCTTTGCTTAAACAAGTAGCCCTAATCAATGATAAGACAAACAAAATGATAAATGAAATGAGGATGGGCTATGAGCAATCATATGAAAAGAACAGCTCTCCTGGAAAGAGGAGAACTCTTAATAGATCCTCATATGACCCCGGCACAATAAAAGTTGTTGCCAAATGGGTCATGAAGGAGAAGTGATCTTACAGTCTTATGCCAGCCCCAAGAATTTGATCAATCTGTAATATCTTGGAAATTCATTGGTGGCTGTGCATTGGGGATTGGCTAACAAATTATCTGTTTTACAGGTTGTTAGCCTTTAGATAAACGTGGTTTGAAATTTTATAGTAAAATCTGAGGTTCTTAGCCTCATCATTTATGAGCCTAATAGGTATATCTGGATTTCAGATCCTTCATCTCATTTTGTCTTAAAATTAGTTCTGTTTTGGCATCAAAATTTCGTAAAATCATATGGCCAATCCTTCTTTTGATATGTACTGATGATGGACCGTTGGTCATCCTAAATGGCATAATTTTGTCACAAACAAACCAGGTTTAAAGAATCAAAATAAAATCCAGTTGTGCAGACTGTCAAAAAGTGCATAGAATATGCAAATTAGGGCCTACGACCGGTCGTGGACCGGACAACGGGTGCGGGTTGGGGGTGTTTAAAAGAAATCGGGCTGCCCCAAATCCTTTCTATTCCCATTTTTTCTCCTCCTCTTTCATCCTAGAGGTCTCACCAGCCCTCCTCAAGCTTCCCTAGGTCTCCAATCGAAGATTAAAGCCCTGCTACGTGGTACATTATCTTCCAAATCAAAGTCTTCTTCATCTTCTTCATTGGTAAGGGTTTTAGTTTTGTTCTTCCTTGTTGTATCCTTTTATTGTGATTCCTAGGGCATTCTTGCGTGGATTGTACTGCTTCATTATGTTTTCTCGTGGGAGGAAAGATGTGTCCCCTCCTCGGCGTAAACGCCGTTAGAAAATCCAACACAATGAGGGGCCCCCACAACCCACATCCAAGAAGACGGTTTCCAAAGGAAAAGGGGTTGCTTCATCGTCTAAATCTCCTTCCAAATCCCGTCCTACTGGATCAGACACATCACATCTTGTCAATTGGCACAATTTCAAAAATCGTGATGTTCTTTGTGAAAAATCCGCCAAACTTGAGGACTTGGAACCGTATCGGGTGGTCTAGCTTTTAGATGCAATAGGTTGGGAGCCTGTGCTCCATATGGGCGGTCCTGTTCAAAAAGAAGTAGTTAGAAAATTCTATTCCTGTTGTCGCATCATTCCCGATGACTCTTCTTCTTTCGAAGTCCATTTCGTTGACGGGATTTGGACATTCGGTCTTCCTGCCATAGCTGAGGCTACTGGCGTATCTATTGTTTATGAAGATGAGCTCTCTGATGATGAGGAGACCGAACCCGCCTCTCGAGACACCATGACCAGAGCATTATGCAATGGAGCGTGCCCTAGATGGGTTAACAACAATGCTCTTCATGCCTCGTTAATGTCTTGGGATTATCGTCTTATACATAACATATTCTTCAAGAACGTATTCCCGAGGAAGAGCAACAAGGCCGATCTTCCCGAGGACATGGTCACTATTCTTTATAATGTTAGTCAGGGCCGTCGAATGTGTCTTCCCTCGCCTATTATGCAAGTCATTCAGTCCGCCATCTTGGTGTCTGATGGTCTGTCGGCGGGTCTTCCTTTTGAGTATCTCATCTATAGGTTGGCCAAAACAGTAGGACTTATTGATCCCTCAGATGTGTACGTAAAACCTCCCATTCTAAATTGCTCTATTATAACCAAAATGCGCAAGACACAAGAGGAACTCCAAAGTCGACTTCAGGAGGCTCAGCCGCAGCATGAGGCTCCTCCAGGTTCCTCTGAGCCATCACAGTCTGGAGCAGCAGCGACATCATCCGATCCCTCCATCAATCCTCGTTTCGCTCCTGGACGCTTTAGTACTCTCCCACGGGCGTTCTCCCGTCGTAGCTCACCTGCCGCAGACTCTTCAGCTTATCCTGTTGAGCTATGCCAGCTTCAGGACCATCTTACACGGAGACTTGATCGGATTGAGCAGAAGATGGATCAGACCGAGTCTCAGCTGTTTCAGGGACAAGGCCACCCTACTCGTGCAGCATGAGGCTATTATGGCTCACCTTGCCCAGATTGACAGGCGTTTGGAGGCTTGGGAGCGAGCTGCTCGTGGTGATGCACCGCCACCAGATCTGGGCGATGGGACTGATTTCTAGCATCATTATATGTTGTTTCATGTGTCTTGGTCAGGAGTATCTTTTTGGGTGACAAGACACTTCTCGCTTGTCATGTTTTGTATTTATACATTTTAGATGTCTGTTAGACCATTTGATGTTTGAGCTTTCCACTTATATCTAGTTATGACATCACTTGTTTGGATTTTCATCTTTCTTGAGCTTTACAGTTATATCTCTTTATGACATCACATGTCTTTCTCTTGAGCTATATTGATATATCTTTTTGAGACAGTGATCTTTTACTCGATATATATTTGTGCTTTTAAGTTATATTCGCTTTGAGTCTTGCGCCTTATTGACTATTCATTGAGTGAGACTAGCCGATTTGGCTATATACACCATTGACTCATGTTGTTAGTCCATACCGGTTGGACTATCATCTTTGTCAATCTCCAAAAATCATGTAAGAATGCGCTTTTAAATGAAAAACTGATTTCTTAGAGGATGGATGACTCGGGTAACATGCCCAATTCTGGTCTATTAGTGCTATATTGATAAGTCTATTGTATTTTCTTGGTATATTGATAGGGGGAGGTTAGATGGTTTGGGCATTAAGCCCTTATGACTCATGGTTCTATTTAATATAGCTTAATTATGTTTCATTGATCTTGATATACATACCATGAGGGGTGGTTGGTTGATTGGGCTAAATGCCCTTTGTGCTTATATTGTTTCAATGTATATTACGATGTTTTTATGTCGCTTCTTTTCTCCCATATTGTTTCATGATCTATCTCTCCTAATTCATGGTTTAGCTTCACTGCTCTTATAGGTAAATCTTTTTAAGCTAACCTTTGTCAATGACTGACAAAATGGGGGAGAACGATATCCCACCAAGAAGCCGATTTATATAGTTTTGCAGGCTTTCTTAGGTACAATGTTGAGGGGGAGAAATTGAAGATATTTCGTGTTAGTACATGTCACTTTGTAAAGTTTTAATTGTAAATTATGTTCTGACATGTAGTTGGGTGTAACTGTAGTTCTGTTTTGGGATATTCATGATACGGAGATCATGAATTGTCTTAGTATGGGTTTTGTCACGTAATTGACAAAGGGGCACTATCAGAAAAATGACTTTTCCCGACGGCCGAAAGCCGTCGGCAAAGGGCTTTGTCGACGGCTTTTAGCCGTCGGATGGGCCGTTGGGAAAGGGGGCGTCACAATTTCTTTCCGACGGTTATGGGCCGTCGGAAATTCCGACGGCTATAAGCCGTCGGTTGGCCGTCGGAAATTCCGACAACGATGAGCCCTCGCAATTTCCGACGGTTCATGACCGTCGGCGTTGCTCTAGCATATAAAAAAAGACCAGCAACATTTGAGCATGGCCGCAACAACCACTACAAGAAAATTAGCCTTTTACAACAGGTCATGACCGTTGTAAAAAACAGGTGTTGCTAGCTGTAAATGCTCGTTATATGCATCGGGTTCCACCCCTTGTGAAAAGGGTAAACGTTTACAACTATTATCGCCCATTACAAAAGAAAGTATTAACAATAGTGCTGGCTGTTGTAAAATCATTAACTTGTTTAGTAAATGCATTAAATATCATGGTTCATGTGAGATTGTTTTGGTAATTTTGTGATGCTTATATGACTAATGAACACATGGAATAAAAAATTGGGTGGTAGCAGGAAAAAAAGTACTATTTGCAACGGCTCTGCCACCATCCAAATTTTTTTATTCCTTATGTTCATTAATCACATAAGCATCACAAAGTCACCAAAAGAATCTCACATAAACCATGATATTTAGTGCATTCACTTGTCCATTCCATAGCAAGATATCACACCATTATAAAATGTATAAATCCCAAGAAGCGCACATATAAGCAGTAAGATGATACTTAAATGATGAGATAGTAATAATAAAATCTTACCTCATCTTCACCATATAAGTAGGATTCTGGCTGTAGGATCCTCAAGTGTGAATATGATCCTATAGAGACCTGTGTTCGCTCGCCTCAAGTGTAAGGCTGCGATGTAGTAATAAAACTCGGTAAACCGAGGTCGATCCACAGGGAAATAGAAACAATTTTAAACTACTCCAGCAACTCAATTTTGCAAGAATATCATATTCAATTTGGTAATTAACTAAAACAGTAACTTAAATAGAAAATCAGTGGTTTAAAGTACTAAGGCCTTCAAGGATCCACTTGTAGCAATCCCATGTCAATTCAATCAATCCAAGTAGAGAACACAACTAGATTTGAAGTCCTATCTCTCATCTAGTTGGAAAATAAAGCATTCACACACATTCAATCCAAATCAAGTTGAACTTCCAAGTTCTAGTCCATTCAATCAATATAGAATTCAAAACCATAGCCTTCGGAGTAACAGCCATGCCTATGGACTATGGCCTGCTCAAGGATTACTATAATTCGAATCTAAACAAGCATTATCTGATAATCTCAGAGAATTGCAAGGAATTCATGTCCGGAGCACATGAACTCTCATAAAACATCTCAAACTACCACTTTAAGAAACTACAACACAAGAAAAATCCAAACTTGAATTGAAATTACTTGAATTAAACTGAATCCAACATGGAATTGGCTACAAGCTTCACCTCTCAGCCTTAGCTGAGAGGTTCTAGCCGAGCATATTCATGGTACAACTAAAAACTTTTAATGAAAGCATAAAACTAGAAAAACCAGAAAGTGGAGAGTTGCAGATGCTCCACGACAGCTTCCTCTCTCCAAAACCACGTCCCTGAGCTTCTATGATGCCCTAGGAAGAGCCCCTAGGTGTCCTTTTATAGTAAGAAAGCTCCCTTGCGTCGGAAACATCCAGAATCTGCGAAAGGTTACGCAGTGCGCAGCAGTTTTCGGAGTCCCGTTTTAGAAAGAACTCTATTTACGCTGAACCGACCGGTCTAGACCGGTCGGACTGGTCTTTTAAACAGTCCAGGGAGTACAGCAGACCGGTCAAGACCGGTCGGACTGACCTGCCCAGCAGTCCAGTGAGCTTAGCCGACCGGTCAAGACCGGTCGGTCTCTCTTCAATACGTCCACTGTGCATGGCCGACCGGTCAAGGCCGGTCGGTCTGGTCTTCATGTTGATCAGCGTGCGTGGCTGACCGGTCAAGACCGGTCTGGCTCCTTTGGCCAACCGGTCAAGACCGGTCGTACCCTCTTCAACTTGTTCTTCTTTCTTTCTTTTCTCCTCTTTTTTCCTTCTTTCTCTTCTCCTTGCTTTCTTCTTTCTTTGGTCCTCTTTCATCCTTCATCCAATGGCTCCAAAGGCTTTCTTTTAATCCCTAATTGAATGAAGTCCGCTCTCATCCCCTATAATCACAAAACATGTTTTAGATGGGCCTCTAAATCATGAAAATCATGCAAACCATGTCATGTAATGGGCAATGCAATGTATAAATTGGAGGTTCAACACACCCCCCAACCAGCTTTTTGCTAGTCCCGAGCAAAACATGCGTGAAACAATTTCAAACCTCCAAACCCAACTCTCCTTCAGAACCCATGATTCTATCCATTCCAAGATGTACAAGTGTAAAATTTGGAAAAATTAGGTGATAGAAGCTGAAACCTTGGACTCTCAAAACATAAGAGGTGTCTACATGAAATTCCCGCTGATTGATTGATAAATAGAAGAACTTGAACAAATTCAACCTAATGTGCATAGTGAAAGTTCATCTCATGAGTTCCTGGGATCATCTTCTTCATAGATTAAGTAAACCAAGGATTTTAAGGTGCACATAGCAACAACAAGCCTATGACAGGAATTTGCCTTACCGTCCTTCCGACGGCTTTCACACTACGTCCCATTTCCGGCTTTGGTTACGGTTCGACCATCCCCCGGTTGGTAATAGGTAGCCCTTTTCGGAATTTTCCACCAATTTCTTTCCTTCCCGATTTCATCCTTTCTTTCCTTTTTCTTTTAAATTAAATAGGATTTTTAGAAATCCATATCTTCTGTTATTTTCCCATGGACAAGGATGGACAAAATACCCGGGCTTGGCTACTCAACACCTTTAAATCAAAGTCTAGCTAACCCATAAATCACATAAACCTGTCAGCTCATGAAAATCGTGTAATGTGAACTTGGTGTAAAGGTGTTCAAACTTTCTATCAATCACAACAATAGGGGAATTAACATATAAAACCATTATGTTAGGAGAAATTCAAGACTACAATATCACACACTTCGTATCTCCTCCTCTTATACTCATATCACCTTGAATGCATGGAAATACGGTTTTCTAAAAGAGTTTTGAAATTTTTGAAAATTTGAAAAAAATTTGCGCATATGAAGCTCGAAATGTTGCAACATGCTAGATGAGGAATCTCATCTCACCCCCCAACCAAATCTTGCATTGTCCTCAATGTAAAAGATATGCAATTAGCATGGACATGAGAGCAATGGTAAACAATGAGAGAGTGAAAAACAATAGTACCTGAGAGAGCGATCATGGAAGTCTCCAACCCAACAACTAAAACCTATTAAAACAGTAAAACTGAAGAAAACCTACCTATGCTATACCTCCATCAGACTAGAAGATCAATCATCCTGATAGACAGGATCATTCAGAGTGATGGACATGTCCTCTGAATCAAATTTCTCAACAAATGGTTTAAGGCGTTGTCCATTAACTTTAAAACAGTTACCATTTGCTGCATTTTCAATCTCAACAGCCCCATGAGGAAAAATTTCTTTGATAATATATGGGCCGGTCCATCGAGATCGTAATTTTTCCGGAAAAAGATGAAGTCGGGAATTATACAAGAGTACTTTCTGACCTTCATGGAAAGATTTCCTGAAGATGTGTTTGTCATGGAAAGCCTTCATTTTACTCTTGTAAATTCTCGAGTTCTCATATGCATCGTTTCGGATTTCATCAAGCTCATTTAATTGGAGTTTGCGAAGCGAGCTAGCCTTGTCCATGTCAAAATTTAAAGCCCGAATCGCCCAATAGGCTTTGTGTTCTATCTCCACAGGCAAGTGGCAAGCTTTCCCACAAACAAGTCTATAAGGGGACATTCCAATGGGTGTCTTGTAGGCGGTACGGTGAGCCCAAAGTGCATCATCTAATCTTAGGGACCAATCCTTGCGATCCGGTCTCACCGTCTTTTCCAAAATCTGCTTGATTTTCCTATTGGAGATTTCAGCTTGCCCACTTGTTTGTGGGTGGTATGGGGTACTCACTTTATGCCTAATACCATATTTCTTCATCAAAGCTTCGAAAGGTCTATTGCAAAAGTGAGAACCACCATCACTAATGATGGCTCGAGGCGTCCCAAATCTAGAAAGTATGTTTTCTTTGAGGAACTTGAGAACCGTACGATGATCGTTGGTTCTACATGGGATAGCCTCTATCCATTTAGACACATAGTCTACGGCAAGCAAAATATAGACATGTCCAGAAGATGAAGGGAATAGTCCCATAAAATCGATGCCCCAACAGTCAAAGACTTCAAGATGTTGAATTGGGGTGAGAGGCATCATATTTCGACGGGATAATCCTCCTAACTTCTGGCAGCGCTCGCATGCTTTGCAAAACTCCTGGGTGTCCTTAAATAGCGTGGGCCAATAAAAACCACACTGCAGAATTTTCGCAGTTGTTTTCTTGGCTGAAAAATGACCCCCACATGCTTGATCATAACAAAAGGAGATGACTGAATTATGTTCATCATCGGGGACGCATCTCCTTATAATTTGGTCTGGGCAGTATTTAAACAATAAAGGTTCATCCCAGAAAAATCTGCGCACTTCCCTTAGAAATTTACGTTTGTCCTGCACAGTCCAATGAATCGGCATCGCACCTGTGGAAAGATAATTGGCTATATCAGCGTGCCATGGTGGATGCATAGCAACAAAGAGTTGCTCATCAAGGAATGAGTCCTCAATAGGTGACTCATCAATGGAATTTGGTAAGACTAGGCGGGATAGATGATCCACCATCACATTTTCTACCCCCTTCTTGTCTTTGATCTCCAAGTCGAATTCTTGAAGGAGTAGGATCCATTTAAGCAAACGGGGCTTATCATCCTTCTTAGAAAGAAGGTGTTTCAGCGCCGCATGATCCGTATAAACAATATTTTGGATCCTATTAAGTATGGCCTGAATTTGTCCAAGGCAAAAATGACAGCTAGGAGCTCTTTCTCCGTAGTCGAATAATTAACTTGGGCGGGATTCAAGGTCCTACTTGCGTAGTAGATAACATGGGGCTTCTTATCCTTCTTTTGGCCTAACACCGCCCCAATAGCAAAATCGCTCGCATCGCACATCAACTCAAAAGGAATGGACCAATCTGGTGGTTACATGATAGGAGCGGTTGTCAACATGTCTTTTAGCTTTGAAAAAGCTAATTGACATTCAGCACTCCACTCAAATTGGTTCTCCTTTTGTAGAAGGTTGCATAAAGGCCTTGAGATATGACTAAAATCCTTTATAAACCTTCTATAGAAACCGGCGTGTCCAAGGAAGGACCGCACATCGCGTATGCTTTTGGGTAGTGGTAGATTGGAAATTATGTCAATTTTTGCCCGGTCTACCTCAATTCCATTGGATGAGATGATATGTCCAAGGACTATTCCTCTTTGTACCATGAAATGACACTTTTCCCAGTTTAATACAAGTTTCTTCTCCTCACACCTCATCAAGACCAACTTCAAGTGCTTGAGGCACTCATCAAAAGTACAACCAAAAACAGAAAAGTCGTCCATGAACACCTCAAGAAACTCACCCACCATGTCCGAGAAAATACTCAACATGCATCGTTGGAATGTGGCGGGTGCATTACATAACCCGAATGGCATCCTTCGGTAAGCGAAGGTGCCAAACGGGCATGTAAATGTGGTTTTCTCTTGATCCTCTGGAGATATCTCAATTTGGTTGTATCTGGAATAGCCATCTAGGAAGCAATAATAGGAATGGCCCGCCAACCTCTCCAAAATTTGATCCATAAATGGGAGAGGGAAGTGGTCTTTCCAAGTAACCGTGTTGAGCTTCCTATAATCAATGCACATACGCCAACCGGTGGTCACCCTAGTCGGTATAAGCTCGTTGTTGGCGTTTTCAATGATGGTAATACCGAATTTCTTGGGGACAACTTGGGTAGGACTCACCCATTGGCTATCTGAGATGGGGTAGATAATACCCACATCCAATAGTTTTAACACCTCGACTTTGACAACCTCCATCATGTTTGGATTTAATCGTCTTTGAGGTTGTCTAGTCGTTTTTGCATTTTCTTCAAGGTGTATTCGGTGAGTGCAAACCGAAGGATCTATCCCTTTGAGATCCGCTATTGTCCAACCTATGGCTTCCTTATGTTCTTTGAGTAACTCAATCAACTTGAGCTCTTGGTCTTTCTCAAGGTGGGAGGCAATGACAACTGGGAACGTTTCCTCTTGACCCAAATATACGTATTTAAGCTTGGATGGCAATGGTTTAAGGTCAAGCTTCGGTGGTTTGATGTTAAACGATAGAGGCCTTGATGTGGTTGGTGGCAATTTTTCAAAATGGGGCCTCCACCGGCTAGTATCAACTACCGGTCTTTCTATATTTAATGCCTGCACAATCTCACTAATGATGGGGTCTTCAGAATTCATGAAATGTGCTAAGCATGTCTCCAAGCTTTCTAGTGGTTCAAGTTGGAGGAGTTCTTCTTCTTCAAAAGTTTCAAGCATGTTTACCTCGAAGAACTCATCATCATCGACATCCCTATGTCTTTTGCCCAAGTGAAACACATTCACCTCTAGTGTCATGTTTCCAAAAGATAGTTGCATCACCCCATTCCGGCAATTGATGATTGCGTTTGATGTGGCAAGGAATGGGCGGCCTAATATTACCGGTATTTGGGTGCTAGCATCCAAAACCGGTTGTGTGTCCAAGACGATAAAATCTACCGGGTAGTAGAATTTGTCAACTTGGACTAGAACATCCTCAACTATCCCCCTCGGTACACGGATAGATCTATCAGTGAGTTGCAACGTGGTTTTGGTGGGTTTTAATTCACCAAGACCCAATTGCTCATATGCCGAGTATAGGATCAAGTTCACACTCGCCCCCAAATCTAACAAGGCACGCTCAATCCGGTAGTCTCCAATGATACATGAGACGGTGGGACTACCGGGATCTTTGAATTTTGGGGGGGTCTTTTGAGTGAGGATGGCACTCACTTGCTCAGTTAAGAAGGCCTTTTGCTGCACATTATATTTGCGTTTTGTTATGCATAGGTCTTTTAGAAACTTAGCATAAGAGGGGATTTTTTTTATGGCATCAAGCAAAGGGATATTAATCTTGACTTGTCTGAAAATCTCTAGAATATCATGAGAATTTGGGAGAGATTTTGGGGCAACCAATCTTGAAGGGAATGGTGCTACGGGCTTGTAAATGCGTTCCGGTTGATGTGGGGCTAAGTTAGATCCATCTTCATCCTCAGAATTTACCGGATCATTAGGCTCATCGGCCTTCACCAGAATAGTTTTGTCAATTTGTTTACCACTTCTAAGGGTGGTGATGGATTTGGCTTGCTCCATATTTTAGTTGGAAGGATTAAGGATGCTTACTTCATGTACTTGCTTTGGATTGGGCTGACGTTGGGCCGGAAAGGTCCCTTCCCTAGCATTCAAGCGTCCCTTAATCTCATCAACCGAGACTTTAAGCTCTTGGAACAATTGCTGATTCGTTTGATTGATTTGCGTTTGCCCTTGTATAAACGCCTTCAAGGTATCCTCCATTGAGAATTGAGGTGGGGCCATATTTTGCATGGGTGGCCCTCTTTGAGAATTTGTAGGATTGCCCGTAGGAGCATTCTTCCAACTAAAATTTGGGTGGTTCTTCCAACTCTCATTATACGTATTACCTACCGGTCCATTAAAAGGCTGTTGATAACCATATGTGGCATTGGCGTGTTCATGTAATACCTCTTGAAATGCAGGAATTGTGGGACAATCTTGCGTAGCGTGTAAATCGGTGAGGCAAATCCCACATATGGTTTCAACAGCTTCATTGGACTTGGGAACTCCACTTTTACTAAGTTCCATGGCCTCAACCTTCCTTGTGAGGTTGGCTATCCTTGCATTCACATCGTCTTCCTCCTTAAGGACATAGATCCCTCCTTTCTCTTGAGTGGGCTTGGAGTTATTGGGTTTATCCGATGTATCCCAAGATTGGGCATTTTCAGCCAATATGTCCAAGTAACTCCAAGCCTCATCTGGATTTTTACTCATAAACTCGCCATTGCACATCATCTCCACAAATTGGTGCATATTGGAACTTAATCCATCATTGAAAAATTTATAATTCGCCAACTCTCATGGCCACGATGTGGGCAAGCAAGCAGGAGATCCTTAAATCTCTCCCAACATTGAAAAAAAGATTCACCCTCTTTAGCCGAGAAATTCATTATGGCTCTTTGAAGGGTGTTCGCTTTATGAGCTGGGAAGAACTTTTTCAAGAATTCCCGGTTCATCTAACCCATGACCCAATCGAATGTGGTCTAAGAGAGTGAAGCCAATCTTTGGCTCTTTCTTTCAATGAAAAGGGAAAGAGTTTAAGTCTGATGGTATCTTCGGAAACATTGGTGTAATGCAAAGTGGCTACCACTTCTTCGAATTCTTTCAAGTGTAAGTATGGGCGGTCAGAGTCTAGCCCATGGAACTTTGGTAAGAGTTGAATTACACCCGGTTTTATGTCAAAATTTTCACCGTTTGCTGGTAGAACCACGCAAGAGGGTGTAATTGCATGGGCAGGTTGTAGGTAGTCCCGTAGTGATCTCATTAGAGGAACATTATGTATCTCATTCTCTCCTACTCCTTCCTGATTTGCGTTTGTAGTCGGAGTAGGGGGGGGGGGGGGGGGGGGGGGGGGAGGATTCCTTAAAGGTGTTTGTTCCATACTCCCCAAACTTTCACAATGCTCTTGATAATTTCGGACTCGTCTATGAACTGATAATGGTCCAACTAGACCACCTTCAGATTGGAGACGATTTGAGTGGTTGCGTTCCCAACGGGACATAAACCACTCAACCAAAAACTAAAATTAATCCTAAATCCTAGAAAACTGAAATCTGAAATTAATCCAAAAATTCTGCAAAAAGTTAAGTTAGAAAGGTATCACCTGATGCGCTTGAACTAGAGAAGAATTCCTACAAAACAGAAAAATTTGTTAGAGCTAAGAAAATCAGAAAAACCTATCTACTTCTACTTCTACAGCCACTGAACTATTTGAAAACCGTTATCTAAATCCCCGGCAACGGCGCCAAAAACTTGTTCGCTCGCCTCAAGTGTAAGGCTGCGTTGTAGTAATAAAACTCGGTAAGACTGAGGTCGATCCACAGGGAAATAGAAACAATTTCAAACTACTCCAGCAACTCAATTTTGCAAGAATATCATATTCAATTTGGTAATTAACTAAAACAGTAAATTAAATAGAAAATCAGTGGTTTAAAGTACTAAGGCCTTCAAGGATCCACTTGTAGCAATCCCATGTCAATTCAATCAATCCAAGTAGAGAACACAACTAGATTTGAAGTCTTATCTCTCATCTAGTTGGAAAATAAAGCATTCACACACATTCAATCCAAATCAAGTTGAACTTTCAAGTTCTAGTCCATTCAATCAATGTAGAATCCAAAACCATAGCCTTCGGAGTAACAGCCATGCCTATGGACTATGGCCTGCTCAAGGATTACTATAATTCGAATCTAAACAAGCATTATCTGATAATCTCAGAGAATTGCAAGGAATTCATGTCCGGAGCACATGAACTCTCATAAAACATCTCAAACTACCACTTTAAGAAACTAGAACATGAGAAAAATCCAAACTTGAATTGAAATTACTTGAATTAAACTGAATCCAACATGGAATTGGCTACAAGCTTCACCTCTCAGCCTTAGCTGAAGGTTCTAGCCGAGCATATTCATGCTACAACTAAAAACTCTTAATGAAAGCATAAAACTAGAAAAACCAGAAAGTGGAGAGTTGCAGACGCTCCACGACAGCTTCCTCTCTCCAAAACCATGTCCTGAGCTTCTATGATGCCCTAGGAAGAGCCCCTAGGTGTCCTTTTATAGTAAGAAAGCTCCCTTGCGTCGGAAACATCCAGAATCTGCGAAAGGTTACGGAGTGCGCAACAGTTTTCGGTGTCCCGTTTTAGAAAGAACTCTATTTACGCTGAACCGACCGGTCTAGACCGGTCGGACTGGTCTTTTAAACAGTCCAGGGAGTACAGCCGACCGGTCAAGACCGGTCGGACTGACCTGCCCAGCAGTCCAGTGAGCTTAGCCGACCGGTCAAGACCGGTCGGTCTCTCTTCAATACGTCCACTGTGCATGGCCGACCGGTCAAGGCCAGTCGGTCTGGTCTTTATGTTGATCAGCGTGCGTGGCTGACCGGTCAAGACCGGTCTGACTCCTTTGGCCAACCGGTCAAGACCGGTCGGACCCTCTTCAACTTGTTCTTCTTTCTTTCTTTCTCCTCTTTTTTCCTTCTTTCTCTTCTCCTTGCTTTCTTCTTTCTTTGGTCCTCTTTCATCCTTCATCCAATGGCTCCAAAGGCTTTCTTTTAATCCCTAATTGAATGAAGTCCGCTCTCATCCCCTATAATCACAAAACATGTTTTAGATGGGCCTTTAAATCATGAAAATCATGCAAACCATGTCATGTAATGGGCAATGCAATGTATAAATTGGAGGTTCAACAACCTGTCTCAGGAGTCCTCGGGCTGTCAAGGATATATGGCGACAAAGCACAAGACACACTTCAATTTCTTCCCTATTGAACTGGGTATCCCACCGTTGAATTATTAGTTGAGAGATCGAGCATTTCGAGCTTCTCCATCCTTCTAATGACGGTAGGAATAGGACCTGAAATGGCATTGTTCTGCAGCAACCTATATAGGGTAATGTATTATAAAATCAATATAAGATTTCAATCTAGAAGTTGGTGACAAAAAACAACAAATGGGTCCCTCAGATAATCTCATAAAAAAGAAAAAGAAAAAAGAAAAGCATCTTTTGGAGCCTGAGCAGTCTTGATAGCGAAAGAAACATTAAGTACATTTTTTTATGTCATCTTTTTTTTTTTTTTTTGGTTAAAACGTTTTTTACCAAACCAAAACAGAAACTGTATAAAACAAGCTGCTCACCTCACGTTACAACCAGCCCAGCTATAACTGAGGAACCAATGCCCAGACGATAGACTCAAAAAAAAAAAAAAACAAATGAATAGGGCAACGAAAACTTCTGAGAGGACCAACATCTGCAACCAGGACTCCACCCATTACCTACAAGCAACAACACAACAGACACCCACTACAACCAGTAATCCTGCAACCACCACTAGCCAAACATCACACGACAAAGCATCCACCCACAACACCAGCAACCAACACCCCTAGTCATTCTAGAGAAAACAACCATTACTGAATAAAACATCTAGTTATCTTTTATAAATGGGGAATCGAAATTGTCATAATTTTTACAAAAGAAAAAACTGAGTACAACTGGTATTCTCATCAGATGGACCACATGTGTTCATGTTGACTATTGAGCATCAGACATTTTTCTAGCCATTAATTTCCTCAATCCTTTTGCCCACTTGATGATCAGGCCGACTTAACTCATGGGAAGTGTATGTTTGTAGTGGGCCACATGTTATGAATGGCCCGGATTTCCTAGTGTGCCCAGCAAGTTCTGCAAAATCATTAATTTGTAAGAAATCCTTCATGTCTCCTTGCACTGAAAAACACAAATAATATGCACAAATACTAGGAAAGTAACTTCTAGATGTTGTGAGTCATTTCAGTGTTTTTTCTGTTGGAAAAAATCCATCCATCAAACATCCTAATGCAAAAAGTTGGTTGAAGCTCAAGGTACAGTTTCAGAGAAAAAATGAAAATAAACAGCTTTTGCAAATGGGCTGAAACAGTACTCATAAGAGAGCATATGAACATAATACAATGTGTATTAAATGTTAGTTGCTAAAATAGAGAATTTTACAAGCAATAGAGAAGCAATTCCCTAATCAGATTTAAAAGAACAGGTGCATCTTTATCATCAAAAGAAAATAACAGTAAAAAATATGGTAAAGAAATTTCATACCAAATGTAGGTAGGCCTGATGGTGTTGAAGGTAAAACCAGCGGCCATACCCATGTGTGCTTTGGTGTAGGTTGTGTGGTCAAGGAGTTGCCGCCACCAGCGGGTTCAATTCCCAGGGAGAAACTCTTTCGGGACAGGGATTGCTGAACATTGAACTTGAGTGGAATTCAAGCATTTAGATAAAGTTGAAACCCAATTGGAACACAAACTATAGTGACTTGGTATGGTTTCAAAACTTTTGGCAAAAGGTATTACCTTTAGGGATCTCAAATCAGAATTTGCCCAACGAGATGATAGAGTGTCTCCAACACTAATGATAGTACCACTAAATCTGAGAAATCATTGTAAAAAAAACAAAAGAGTGAAAATTGGTGTGTGCTTTCTTATTTCTTGTAATATCAAAACCATAAACACAACCAATACAATATTATTTCTCTAGGGAGCTTCCTCGCCCTCAAAATCTCATCTTAAACCTCATACCAAGAAAGAGTTTGTAGTTCTGAGCTTCACGATACTTGTTGACACTTGCTACAAACTCAGACTGGCATGTCTTGTATAACAGATATTTTGTTCAGATGTCTTTCTTTCTTCCTTCTAAGCCAAGTCTAAGTTGGAACATTGAATTAAACCAATGAAAGAAGGCCTGGGCCATTTCTAGCTTTGTTTTTTGTTTATTTGAGGGGAAAAGAAGGGTCATCTTGGTAATTGATTTTCATTTCTAGCTTTCCTCTATAAAAAGAAGAAAAGATGTAATAAATTAATTCCAAGGCAGAGAAATACGAGGTAGTTGTTTTGACGCCAAGGGTGCAACTTGGGCTGGTTGAGTTGTATTGAGGGTGTTCATAAGGTAGATGTAGTATGGCATGTAATTGTTATTAAGGACTATGCAACAAATTAAGCCACCACATCATTTATTCAGTGAGAGTTATTATAAACACTTTGAATTTCAAATCCCACCAGAAAATGCTCTCACAGTGAACCTGTTTCGGAACTCGACACCTCCATCACTTCTAAATTAGATTTGATTTTTCGTAACTTCACCCAAAATAACTCCAATTTAATGTTACTTTATTTTCCCTTAATTTCTATGATGGAGATGGAGAAGCCATGACTGAGGGAGAGATTCTGATGTGAATATGCGTTGAATGGCTTGAACCCAATGTTTTTTTCTGTAACCACGACGGCCATTGATTTCAATTTCTAAGACCTTTTTATATCATATTATGGTTATGCCAGTTCAATAGATAACCACCAACTTCAAAAGCGTAGCTGCATAGAGTTGAGATGGTATGAAGCATCTTACCACTATGCTGAAAAGGACAACAGTTATGGAGCTGGTGATCATAATGGCATTCCCAGGCAGTTGAGTATGCCCAGACCTTGTAAACTGCAATCAAAATAAATAGTTATCATTACAAAATGACAAGACCACAAAACCTATCAGGTTAATTCGCTATATAGCTCAGCCTACCTACATGGCATGCCAAGATGGAACATACATATGGTGAACAATCTGAGCAGTTCCTTCGGAGGGTCCCCATTGTGTAGATTACCAAAGACCGAAAATCAAGCCAATCCATGTAGAGAAAAACACAAATGTCCTACTACCTTTTAAACAAGTGAGAGTGAATACCGCCATTTTTGAAATTTGTATCTGTTTCATTTTTGGAACCAAGCTTCTAGGTATGCGTTGCACCAAAAGACCAGATGGCAAATAGCATACCGCCATTTTCAACAAATACATGAGGCCCTCCCTAAGCTATATGGAGTCATTCGCGTGAAGGCCTAGTTATGAACATCAATCAAAGCAATAAATTATGAAATGAAATCATTAAAAAAAAAAGAATTAGCCAAAAGACTTTCTGGAGTGTAGACATCTGTAGGCTATAATCAACTGGTTATTGCAAAAGCACCTAAAATCTCAACAATTTCTTGAAAAGATGGGGAAGTTAGAAGACTCCCGGACATGCATGTTAGCATGCATGTTCCCATTCCCTAACTGAATTCCACATCCCAATTACACATGGATGCACATTCAATATTGACTGATAGAACATAATTTCAGTTAGAGTTTAGACATTTTTTCTTAAAGGATGTTAGCACTTTTGTTGTATGTATATAGGCCATTGGTCAGCCTATTATGTATATTACCTTGAGCCAAAACAAAATTCCAACATACCAAGAGCATCAGCTTTCACTGCACAAACTCATTTAAGAATATAAAATGCCTTCCAAATTTATACAATTGAATAAGCAAAAACAGAGTGACTGAAACAGAAAGTAATATATGGCATGTTTCCAAATGAACGAGTCCCCAAACAAAATCAGCCCACATATACATCCAACTACATATTGGTAAGTTTTTTCATATACCAGATTTGTTATATTGTAAACAATAGCAGCTGCTGCTGCCCCGCTGTATCCCAAATCTCAAATACAAGATGGACAAAACAGCCAGGCAAGTTAAGATGGACAAATCATGTCATTTTACGCATAAACAGATGAAAACTTGTAACAAATCACACTGGTTCTGAAAATCCTGTGTTTTGGGGCAAACCTTCATTTTTAGACCCTTGTGGCAGACCCTAGAAATACCCATTTGGTTAACCACCACTGAGGTTTTGTAGCCCTCATAAGTGAGAGTATAAATGACCTCCTACACTCCTAAAGTGGATCCCATGTGATCGGTGAACAACGCCCAAAATTGGAGCCAGCAATAGTTGTGCAGAAACTGTGCAGAAATTCCAAGTACCCATATTGGGCCTTGCACCATAAATTCCATGCACACTTTCAGCGGGCCCCACCTTAGGGTTTTGATGCCCATACATAGGGCTATCAAAAGGTCACATCCTCTTGCCCAAAGTGAATCGTGAATCGGACCAAAAAATGGGCCCAACCAATTTCTGCACAACCTGAAAACTGAAAACCTATTCTAATAGATCTTGTGGGGCCCATCTCTGTGGGGTCCACCAACTGTGTGGGGGTCTTATCTGACCATCTAGACCCTTGACATGGTCCGTTGAAATAGTAAGCTTGGGTTTGGCCAACCCAAATCTGTTAGTGGGGCTGTATAGGCGTTGAGTTTTTGTTAATAAAGATTTTAGTTAAAAAAAAAAAAAAAAAAAAAACGACCTGTATTTGGTCAACCTAAACCCAACTCAATTTCAAATTGGGTTGGCATTTTCCAACTCGAGGACCTTGACTACCCAACTGGACACAACTGGAACTCGTGCTGGGTCAACGAAACCCAAGCTGCAGCCCTACCCAACACATACACATAAGTCAAATACAAAAATAAAACTTTCATTTGGATGCCCCATGCAAAAAAAAAAAAAAAAAAAAGATTTGTCCCTAATTACTCCTCTTAACTGCAACTGCACAACAATATAAGGGTGTAAACTGCAATTTGAGTTGCGTGTACAAGCAATCCTGATTGTTCAAGTTGCGGGCACCATTGCCGGCAGGTCATATACAAAAACATCATAAGCAAACCTAATGGTAGTGCCATCAGATGGAGTGCTAAAAAGGAAAAAGCTAATAGTTCAAATTCAAATTCAATGGTCAAGGTCAAGAGAACCCAAACAGTTGCAGTTTTTGCAGCCATCATCCATATTCAATTCACGCCATGCATCTGAAATAGGCCCCTAGACCCTCATTACCTAAATCTAAAGGTCATCACCAATTCAATGCACGAATTTGTACTCCAATCTTGCTGTCCACGATGGTCAAGCTTTAAAACCCAGTTTTTGCTATCCAAACAGACAAATTTGAGTGCTGTTCATGCTGTCCAAATTGGACAGTTCTAAAGTCCAATATGCCATTCACGTTAATTTGGACAGATTCTAAGGCCAAACATCTTGTCCACTTGGACAGATTGTACTCCAAACTTGCTGATCATAATAGATCAATTTGGACCTCATCATGTTGTCCACTTTTGGTCATTAGGGTCCCGATATATGTTGTCCACATTCTGTTCAATTTGGACCTCATCATGTTGTTCCATGTGTGGTGATATGTATGTGGTCCAATGTGCATGTGATGACTTTTCCCACAACAGACATGGCAGAAAATTTAAGGGGTACAATATTATCAGCTATGATACCCAAATATGTGAAAAGGTCTCATAAGAATCAATAGGAAAATAGATGGAGCAGTAATCTCCCTTAATACTCTGATTGTACAAGTGAAAGAGTCACCAATATATAGTTTAATCAAGAGGAAATGATGGAACTATGACATTTTCCTACAATTCATGACGGGGAAATCACCCTCAAATTGCAATTAACTTTCTTTCAAGTCCAACTTGCAAGTAACATAATTGTAATTTGGAACCCAGACATTCAGTATTGATGCTAAGGAAATCACAATTTGGTCATTTCAACTCTATTTGATTAGTAAATTCCAATTCGATTGGATATCACATCCAAAGGCAGCCTAACACTACCAGAAAAATGACTTTTCCCGACGGCCGAAAGCCCATGCATGTTTGCATTGATATAACAACATTTCAGCCAAACCCCACCTCACCAATGAAATAAAGAAATTTGCGATTCTTAAATCCCATGTTTACAAAAATCACTATAAAGTGGTGAAGCTTGCAGATTTACATTGATATAACAGCGTTTTAACCAAAACCCATCTCAGAAAACAACAAAAGATGGTGAAATTTACACATTTGCATTCATATAACAGCATTCAACAAAGGAATGAAGGATATTGAAAATCCTACATGAAAATAGATATTTTAACAGAATCATTCACAGATTGGATGCCAACTTCAGTGCACATTGGGCCACACCACGTGATGTTAGAGGTGTGTTAAGCATGATTTCACATGTAGTCAAACCCGCATTTCATCAAACAGATGTCATGCCAAACACATTTCAGACATGAGATGGAAATATTCTGTGTAAGCAAAGTTGAGATAGGGTGCGAGTTGGGAGCTAAAGTTATCCAAAGTTATCACACATAAAGAATAACAATATGCTTAACAAAATATAATTGATGGCATAAAAAACTTCGGAAAACTATCTGACCCTTCATTGATGATGAAACCTCTCGTAAATCAACTATCGGTTTCATCGGAGTCCACTTTGATGCTTGGAATTGTGCCAACAATGACCGTCAAACCCAATGCAAACCCTTGTCTTGCACACTACACAACAAGCAACACAATATCATTCAATAGCTCCAAACCAACTACAAGTGATAGAAACCTTATAGAGTTTTAAGATTTGGTATCTATGAAAGGGTAGAAGGGATCGGCCCTGTTAACTGATTGTTCTTCAATATCCTACATCGTAACGTTTGCAACAAATGACCAATCTATTCCTTACAAAGGGGCAAGCAAGATTCAACAAAACAACTAATCTACTGAATAAATCAGAAATGGTACCGACAATTCCTCAAGCTATTTGAGCCTAGATGTCAAGAACAAAATATCTCTATACAATAAGTTGCTGGATAAATCCCTACAGCAATAAAGAAAAAAAAACCAACCTAAATTTCAATGAAATCCTCCATTACATTGTCAATCCCTTAACTTCATAATGCAAGCAGTGAGAGAGAACATATGACAAACAAGATGAGATTAGCATTCCATAGGCAAAATGATCAAGAATTAATCAGTACCCGCAAGAAATGATCCACTATAATGTTTACAATCTCTCATGCTTATAATATAAATTATTTCACTATTAAGTTCATCATTACCTGTAGAGAAATGTGGCAAAATTACCTGTAGAGAAATGTGGCAAAATTACCTGTAGCCCCACTCATTGTCATACCAAGACAAGCTTTAACAAAGTGTTGTTGAGAGCGCAATTTCAGCCTAATTCTTCATCAGGCTGAACACTGTGAGAAGACAATGGAGGCAACAGTTCGATCAAATCTTGAAAGGATGCATTTATACTAGGAAAAAATATATGCTTATAATTTACAAATAATGTGTGCCAGATATGCATTGTGATCACAACAATTGCAAGTACAATCTGCAATTAGCTATTAATGATTTGATATAATCATCCAAATGCACTAAAGAAATGGCAATTTCAACCTGAAGACTTGTGAGACAATTTAGATGGGTTTGGGCTCAAAAGCAGGTAATTTAGCCATACTGAAGAGAGAAAATAGCAAGTATTCGGTCAACGCAATATGCCAAAATGCATTCAAAATAGAATTGGAGAGTTTGGATATCCACTAGAACTAGGCATTCGGCAGAACCAACACTTTTCTAGATTTGAGTACAAAAGAATCAGTGTTTGCAGCAACTTTTTTTTAATGCGCGGTTCAGACAAAAATCATTAAAAGATTGGGGCAGAAATGCATCAGCCGCGTTCATGTGAGCACTTGTGAGCACTTGGGTCAGAGGCAGTAACCAACGCCTCGCTAACTGCATTTTTTAGAGGGGGAAAAAACAGGGAGCAAGCAGCTTTCCCAACAAATGCATGTCCACTCCAGATTTAATGAAAAATGCCAATGGCTGGCATCCAAACCCACCCTAAACATTTGGAACATAAACATTAACTGGAAATATAAATGAAAAGGGTAAGCTCGAGCTATTATACCATCAAGAGACACTCCCAGGTAGAAGATGGTTGTAAACCAGAGATAGTGTTATCTAATGCATCAAACGAGAGCGGGCCATCATCTTCTTTGGCACCCTATCAAAGTACAAAAATACTAAGCATTCGTAAACACAAAACTTAGAAATTAATGCAAGCCATTGAACAAAGAATTCAATTAGAGTTTCAGTTGGTACCATTTCACTGTAGGCCCCACGACTTGGACATCTTGATCGCACGGATGCTGTCGTACTGTACATTTTCTCTGAATGCTTCATCAGGAATAGCAACTACAAGTAGGATAGGCTTTGTAGCAGTGTGTAACATCCACACTGTCCATTATTTGCCCCCCAGCTCATGCTAGGATGTGGTTGGAGGTATGAAGCCAATCCAAAACTCAGGTGGGCCACCCTTTAAGAAAAAAAGCAGGGTTAGTGAAGTGGGTTATGACCTTCCTAGAGCTACATTGTGTTTATATGCCATCCAACTGGTTCATGCAATGAATCCATTTAGGGTGAAGGGAAAACCCAAATATCAGCCTGGTTCAAAATTTTTGTGGGCCAAAGAGCTCAAGTAGATCCTTTTTTTACTAGATGTGGAATGGCTGGTGAACCCTGCACAAGCCAGCTAGCTAGCAGAAAAGCTCTGTGGGCCCCACTATAGTATGTGTTTTATCACCTCTGTTCATCCATTTTGCTAGCTTTTTTAGGACATGAGCCAAAAACATTGGCAGATTAAGAAATGCAACTGCTATGCTCGTGTCAAGCTGTAACAGGCCCAACCACGGCCCATACAGAAAGATCAGGCGCTGGACCCAATGCTCAAAACCAAAACTAACGACCTCATCTCACCCAAAACTCTAGCACCCCAAATTGAAAAAGAAATGTCCCCTAAACCCATCTCCCTGTCTAGCCCCAAACCCTAGCTGTGATGCCTTCACAATCGACTGTAAACCCTTGTCACGTACCTACTTCTACCGCCGTTGTTGCCCCTGCCTTCTCCTCAGGCGCCGACAACATCGCACCTGACAGCGCATGCGTAATCCGGCTGCTGCATGACAGCTACTGCATCACCAATTTCAATGGTGAAACGTGGCTGCATCCGCTGGCGTCGCCAGTGATGGAATTTTTTTTTTATTTCTTTAGAATCTGTATCTAGTGGCGGCTATGGCGGATACAATTCCTGTCGCCATTTGTAATGCCCCAGATTTTCAAGATTTATTTGAAAATTTTTGAAAATTCATTTTTAATTTATTTTTTTATTAATTATCGTACATTTACCGTTGATTTGCGAATAGCAGGACATCCGTAGGAGATCCGATAGGGGACCCTTTACAAAAGCTGGTTAGAATAATCCCATAAACATCGTAGAAAGATCAGATTTTAAAAATCACGCATTTTTTAGATAATTACGAAAATGCCATTAGTTAAACTTAAGTTAAGATGCCATTTTTAAGTATTATAGTTTCTGACCATCACTTTCACGCAAAACCCTGGATTTAAGCTTTTGGGCACATATTAACCATACACATCAAATTTCAGCCCTTAAATCATAGTAGAAGTGGTCCGATTGTCAAATCAGCCCCTTAACCCTTGATTTTCATCTCCATCGAGTGAGGAAAGTAGATGGTTAGTCGTAGTCGAATATTTCTCTTCATATAAGTGAATTGGATTGTCTTGATCATGGACCAATAGTACTATTTGGGTGCCCCACCTTGATAATCCTCTTTCTTATGCGCGAAGTTATCCTATTCTAGAAATTAACGAGTTACCAACTCTTTTTAAATATAAACCTTTCAATTTACCCACTTCTCATCATCAATCGCTTCTCAAATTTGGATCACCCATTATACTCATATGACTACGAGTTTATACAAAATTTGGACCCCGATCTATAATCCTACACCGTTGAACCACAAAGCCAGCCCCTTCCTTTTCCGCCAAAAGTTGAAATTTCAGATCTAGGCATTTCTCACCATCAATCAACCACTAAACTTTGTACAATTGTTTGCCTATCATGACTACATATTTTTCCAAAATTTGAGCCCTGAGCATCAAGCATAGACCATTAATTGAGATCTAGCCCATTTTAGCACCCGTCAGGCCATTTTCAAGGATCGACCAATCTAAAATGTGTATTATCAAGAAATTTACGTATTCTGACTCTACTCTTCAAGCTTGATAAGATGAACCAATTAGAATTGATCATAGATCATCCGAATAATGAGATTTGAGAAACCCACCTCAAGAGGTTGTTACACAAGACCCCGCGTGCACATCCCTCTCCATATTTCTACTATGCACCTCCAAATCATTCTCTTAACCCTAACCTCCATGCCTTAGAGAGAGAGAGAGGGAGGGAGAGAGAGAAGAAGAAGAAGAAGAAGAAGAAGAAGAAGAAGAAGAGAGTTCTTTCTCATATTTTTCAGCGGCTAGGATCGTCTACAACCCTCTTCTTCTAAGTCCATCCTAAGGTAAGGATTTTCCTTCAAGCCTTTCATTAATAATATCACGATTATCATAAGTTTCTTTTGTGGCATGTGAAGTTGTTTTGTTTTGAATTACTTATCCATATAACATGAAGTTTGATGTGAGATTTGTAATGAATATCATTATATGGTGATGTGATTCCTTTTTTTAGATTTTTTTACTAAGAAGCATGTGTATTTGTGTTATTTATTTTTGTGAAATCTATGCCCTTATTTTCTTAGTCCATGCATTACAAGTAACATTGGTTTTCATATTGTGATATGAAATATGTGTATAAGATCATCATATGGACATCCCATTATTGTATACTCTTTGTCCCTAAGTTTGTAAAATTATTCGATGTAGAGAGATGGAACCCGTGAGAGGTGTCCATGATGGAAGAATATATCTTGACTTAACTGAGAGAATGAAGTGATTGTTTGTTAATGGATCCTTACATGTACATGATGCTTGATTTGATCCATTTACATTACATGAGTATTTTAATGAATTTGTTCATGATGTACAACATTGGCTTTTTTAGACATGATGAAATCATAAAACGGGACAATGAGTAAACATTAATGGTATGCAAATTCTCATGAGCCGGGGTTGGTGTTATGGACACTAATCCCGTGCCGTCGGCCTATGCTGGGTTGCTTGCAACTCCCCATAGTGACCACTGAGTTTTATTTAAATCGGTTGTATGTGAAAACACTTAAATAAAGGTGAAACTAAAGTCATGCATTCACTTGGCTCCATGTGGGTGTACGGAATTGAGAATAGGCTAGAGCGTCCTACTTCTCCCGTACACTGTCACGTGTAGATTTGGGCTATGAGCGTCCCGTTTCTCACGTGGTCGGGCAAAACTATGGGCTTGTGCGTCCCAGGAACCTCTGGTAACTAGTGGCTAGCGTGAAGTCGTAACAGGGAGTCTCCCACTTCATGTATTGTGATTCTAGCCAAGGCACCTTAGCCAGAGGATGCATTCCATGCATCGCATTGACAAAGATTTTTACTTGATTGTTTTGTTTGAATAAAGATATTATTGTGTTGCGTTACTCTTAGTTTTATACATTGTTATTCTTGATAGTCTTGGAGGGAATATTCCCCATTATGATAGCGTTTAACACTATCCCAAACACAATTTAGGTGATGCAGGTGAAGATCCAGGTATTGAACCTGATTTTTAAGGAAAAGAGTTCGATGGTTCATACGATCACATGGTGGATGACGATGTTAGAGAAACTTAATTGATGTTATCATTTATTAAATATTTCTTTTGAGTAGTTGATACATTTATGGAATTGTAATAAGTCTTCAAGAGAAGACATGGTTTTGTATTTTAATTAATCAGTATGGATATTGGTTGGTTCCCTTATTTAAACATTGATGATGACGTTGTAAGTTTGATAGAATAAGATGATAATTGTTTCCGCCATTGTGCTTGAATGCTATATTTCATTATTTAATAAATCAATTATCCATGATTTACTTGGGAATTCGGCCGTCGTGTTATACACGAGAGTCGAAAATCTCGGGTCGTTACACCATTAATGGTGAGAGAGTTACGCTAAAATGAGAGAGTCACCCTAAAAGAGAGAGAGAGAGAGAGAGAGAGAGAGAGAGAGAGAGAGAGAGAGGCTTACCCTGATTTCTTCTCCTTCTTGGATCAAACCGCTGATGTGTGGGTACAGTGGCGGCGGCAACACCCCAACCTCAAAACCCTCCACTGTACAGAGCGTGAGAGACGGAGAGAGCAGAGAGAAGCAGCATGAGAGAGGGAGTGCAAGAAAGAGGGAGAGAGCTGAGAAAGGGAGAGGAGAGGCCGAGAGAGGGAGAGGAGACGAGCGTGAGAGACGAAGAGCCGAGAGGGAGAGAGGAGGGGCGATGTGAGAGGGATATTTCCCCATCCAAATTTTATATTTTTTGAAGTCCGCACAAACAGTGTGCGTTTTGCACTAGCAAAAGTGTTTTTGTCCACCAATGCTACTACGTGTCTGTGTACCCCACTATGATGTATCTATTTCATCCATGCCGTCTATTAAAAACTTAAAATTTATTTTAGGCTTAATTACAAAAACGAAGCAGATCTAATTCTTAGGTGGACCACACCACGAGAAAATAGTATTGATTGAATGGTGACTGTTCAATTAACATTTTTGTTGCGGTGATTCACCTTTTTCCGACGGCTTTAAGTGAATTTGCGACGGCTTATAGCCGTCGGAATTACCGACTGTCCAAAGCCGTCGGGTATAAAAAGGCGGGACTGTCGGGAAAGGTCATTTTTCCGGTAGTGGGGGAGATTGTTAATGCACAGATTTGTGCATTGTATTGTCAATTGTGTGATCATATGTGTCAGTCAAGTCTTGTGAGCCCCGACGAAGATTGAAGACTCAAGTCTTGAAGACCAAAGCAGCTTTTCGCACTCAAGTTCAAGCCAAATCAAGCTCGGAAGGTAAGTTGCATATAGACAGCCTATAGGATCCCAAAACACCCAAGTCTATGGCATTCGAATCACACTTTATGTTTGCCTGTTGATCCACGGACTTAAGGTCAAGATGATCAGTCTTGGACCTCCATTATGTAGGTGCCAATCAGTTGAAAAAGATAGGAAAATCATCTCCTTGTGCACCATTAAAGACAAGGGAGTTCACCCCATTTTAGGCCGTGAAATTAAGCCTGACAACCGGTCAGGCGATCGGTCGGCTGAAGCAGGGTCTCAGACAGAAAGCTTTTTCAAGGAGAAAACCTCAGTCTCTGTCTGGCTGAGGACCGGTCGTTGGACTCCTAGGACCGGTCGCACGACCGATCGCATATGGACGAAAAACGTCCAGCAACATTTGGAGAAAATGGTTTAAAAGGAATGACCGGTCGCTGACCTCCAAGACCGATCGCTAACATCCCACGACCGGTCGTACGATCGGTCGCAAATGGACCAAAAACGTCCAGAGACTTCAGGACTGTTTTTCATAAAGGAAGACCGGTCGTCAGACCGGTTGTTCACTCCCCAAGTGTAGGGTTGCGAAGTAGTAATAATTCGGAAAGACCGAGTATCGTTCCCACAGAGATTTATGAATGGGTATTCTCAGAATTTAACTAAAACAACTAATAATTAAGATCCTATTAAGCACTAAAGCTGGAAAATAGTAATTTGGGTTTAAACAGTGAATGGGTAAGGTAAATTCAATCTAAAAAGGCACTAGAGCGCCAAGGATTCACTTTTAATACGTTTCAATGCATCGACACAACTAGGTCTCTCACTACACAATCGGAATCGAATTCATATCTCTATCCGATTGGAATATAAAGCGGTTCAATCAACAATTATCCAAAACAAGTGCTTATTAACTGATTTGATTCCCACAACCATGCTCAGGCCTTGGGCACACTCAATTGTATAGGCCAAACCTCTTTCCAATCTAGTTGAGATTCATAACCATAGCCTTCACCAAGTCCTGTCACTAGACTTGATTACAACTCATGATTAGAACTCTAATTAAATCGAAATCAATCAATAAACAGTTATTCCAGATTATATACAAAAGATAAGAACTTTAGTTGAATGAGTTCCCACATGAAAATCAGGCCATTGCATACAAGGCAATCAAAGCGTCTACCATGCCCGGAGTCGATGGTAGATTAATGCATTATACAAGCATAAACAATGCTCAAAAGCTAAGATACTAAGCTTAGAATCACTAAGAATCACATGAGCCCGGAGTCATCAAGAGATCAAAGTAAAACCAACTTAATACTTGATTCAAACTCATATTGAACTAAAATTCATCAATTAAAACATAGAAGGAAACCTAGGTTGCATTAATCCATCGAAAACGAATCAAAAGCTTCACCTCTTAGCCCTAGCTAAGAGGTTTTAGTTCATCTCTAACATCCTTGAACTAGAAGCCTCTAAAAACATGAAAAACTACTAAAACAAGAAAAAAACTAGAAATCCGAAGTAGAATCCGTCTCCTGAGTAATCCCCACGTCGTAGCCTCCTTTGGTATGAAGAGAAGACACCCTTTTATAGCTTGTAGGAGTCCAATACGCAAGAGAACTCCAGAAATTGCGTAAACTTACGCTATTGCGCAGCAGATTTCGGACTCCCAAAAATAGAAACAAGCTGTTACGCATGGCCGACCGGTCATGACCGGTCGGACTGGCCTGGCCGACCGGTCACGACCGGTCTGCCTTGTTTTGTAATGTGTCCAGTAGCCATGCCCGACAGGTCATGACCGGTCGGGCATCATTCCTGTTCAGTCCAACAAGTATAGTCGACCGGTCTTGACCGGTCGGCTTAAGCAATCCATCAGTCTAGTGAATGCATGTGTGTGGCTGACCAGTCTTGACCGATCAGGCTTCCTTGGCCGACCGGTCAGCCGACCGGTCTTGCCTTATTTCTTCTTTGTTTCGTTCTTTGTTTCTTCTTTTCTCTTCTCTCCTTGCCTTGGCTTTCTTTTGTCTTCCTTCATGCTTGATCCAATGAACTTCTATGCTCATAAAGAGCTATATTTAGCTTTCAAATGGTGAACTCTCCATCTTGTTCCTACAATCACAAATCATGTATTAAGTTGGTCCTTTAAACACGTATATCATGCATAATGAGTGATGAATTGGGGTTAGAATATGCACAATTAAGAGCTCAACACACCCCCCAACCAGCATTTTGCTAGTCTCGAGCAAAACATGCGTGAAACTAGTTTCATTCTCCAAAACCCAACTCTCCTCTAGAAACTACTCTTCTATACATTCCAGGACACATAAGCGTAAGAATCAGAAAATTCAGTGATAAAGGTTGAAACCTAAAACCCTCAGAACATAATAAGTGTTTATATGAAATTCCCGCTGATTGATTGATAGATAGAAGAAATCGAACAAATTCAACCTAGTGTGCATAGTGAAGGTTCATCTCATGAGTTTCCGAGATTATCTTCTTCATAAATCAACTAAACCATGGATCTCAAGGTGCATAGAGCAACAACAAGCCTATGACAGGAATTTGCCTTACCGTCCTTCCGACGACTTTCACACTACGTCCCATTTCCGGCTTTGGTTACGGGTAGACCATCCCCCGGTTGGTAGTAGGTAGCCCTAATCGGAATTTCCACCATTTTTCCATCATTCCCGATTTCATCCTTCCTTTCCTTTTTCTTTTACATTAGATAGGATTTTTAGAAATCCTTATCTTTCGTTATTTTCCCATGGACAAGGATGGACAAAGTACCCCGGCTTGGTTTCTCAATACCTTCAATCATGGTCTAGTTAATCCACAAATCACATAATCCTTTCAAATCATGAAAATCGTGTAATGTGAACTAGATGCAAAAGGTGTTCAAATTTTCTATCAATCATAAAAATAGGTGAATTCACATATAAAACCATTATATTAACAGAAATTCAAAGCTTTCAACATCCTTCACTTCGTATCTCATCTTCTTATACCCATGCTATCTCGAATGTATAGAATCAAAGTTTTCCAAAAGAGTTTCGAATTTCAGAAAAATCGAAAAATTTCTACATCTTTGCTCAACATGTCACAAAAGCTAGCAGATTCATCAAAGGAATCTCTCACCCCCCAACCAAAACTTTACATTGTCCTCAATGTGATAAGATATGCAATATGTATGACATGAGAGCAATGACATAAAACAAAGGAGAGTGAGGAAGAGAGATATCACCTGAAGCATATATTTCATGGCAAGATTGGCTTTTGGAGATGGATTACTTCACAACTAAATCAACTAGCAAAGCAAATCCTAATGGGAAGCATTCTAGCAAATCATCCTCCGTCAGACTAGGAGGTTAATCCCAACAACTCATCCAAAAGCATAAAGTCAAGCAGAATCATTAGATGGATCAAAAGGTTTCGCAGTAACGTCATCCAATATCCTGCTTTACAATGTACATGTGTGTGATTGATCGAGATAAGCCACTCAAAATCCCAAGAAAGAATTTCAGCGGGGTCCTTAATATTTTCACCACATGTATAGGAGGAGACATCATCATATTTATCAGAAAAAATATGTCTCCACTCATATTTTCCTGGGCATTGATATTGCAAGTAAGGATCATCCCAGGGTTGGTGGAGTTCGGTATGCATGATCCACAAGGGTGTGGAAATATGAATTGATTTCTCAGCGCAAAAAGGTATTGCTTCCACATCCTTCTCTCGACTAACGTCATATGCCGATACCGACTCAAAAAGTGTGACCATATCCCGTATCATATCATCGTTCTCATCAAGGGAGTGAGTCACTTCTTCGTCTAAGGGACCGGAGTAAAAAGGTGAGAGGGACTCATTTTCCACAATAGAATTGATCATGTTTATTTCGTGGACCTCCTCATCCTCATCCTCTTGTTGGTTATCAATATTGAACGCATTCAACTCAATCGTCATATTGCCAAAAGACATTTGGATGACCCCACTCCTACAATTTATGATAGCGTTTGATGTAGCTAGGAATGGGCAGCCAAGTATGACAGGAATTTGGGGGCCAATATTAACCATGGGTCGTGTGTTCAAGACAATAAAGTCCACCGGGTAGTAGACTTTGTCAACTTGGACAAGGACATCCTCAACCACCCCTATAGGAATACGAATTGATCGATCAGCAAGTTGTAATGTGGTTTTGGTGGGTTTTAATTCACCTAAACCCAATTGTTCATAGACCGAAAAGGGAATTAAGTTCACACTTGCCCCTAGACCAAGTAAAGCATGTTTCACCCGGTGATCTCCAATCATACATGATATGGTCGGACAACCGGGATCTTTGTATTTCTTGGGCATCCCGTGGTTGATAATGACACTCACATTCTCTGTCAAAAATGCCTTATTTTACACATGTATTTTTCTTTTAACCGTGCAAAGGTCTTTTAAAAATTTTGCATATGACGGTATTTGGTTAATGGCATCCAACAGTGGGATGTTGATTTTGACTTGCTTGAAAACCTCCAAAAATTCCTGATATTTATCTTGAGGTTTGGCTGGAATCAAGCGTTGGGGGAATGGAGCAACGGGCCTATATTCTTTTAATGGCTCTTTTTCATTTATGGTGATGCTAGGTCCATCATCCTCTTTGGAAGATACCGGATCATTAGGTGTTGAAACCTTCACCGGATTAGATTTTTCAATGATTTTACCACTTCTAAGAGTGGTGATGGCCTTCGCATGTTCCATATGTTGGTTAGAAGAACTAGGCACGCTTATTTCGCATTGTTGTTTTGGATTTGGTACGGGTTGGGCTGGAAGCATCCCTTCCCTTGCGTTTAAGCGAGCCTTGATTTCCTCCACCAAACTTTTAAGCTCAAGCATTATCGTATGGTTGGATTGATTAATTTGAGCTTGTCCTTCCATGAATGCTTTCAAAGTATCCTCTATATGCATTTGAGGTGGGGCCATTTGCATTGGGGGCCCCCTTTGAGGATTATTTTGATTAGCCGTGTTTCCATTCGCCCAATTGAAGTTTGGGTTGTTTCTCCAACTAGAATTGTTCGTGTTTTGATTTGGAGTACTGAAAGGTCGTTGATAACTATTCAAGGCATTCGATTGTTCAAATAAAAGTTCTCGAAACGCATAGATTGTTGGACAATCCGGCGTTTGATGCACATTGGAAGCACAAATACCACAAATAGTTTCAACAGCCCCCTTTTGTTGGGTTGTATCCACCTTCTTTAGTTCCATCTCCTCGACCTTTCGTGTGAGTTTAGCCACTCTAGAACCTAGATCATCTTGCCCATCTAAAACATAAATTTCTCCTTTTTCCTTGGTTTGGGGTTGTTTTGAACTTGTTGGCTTAGATGTATCCCATGATTGTGTATTTTCAGCCAACATGTCAAAATAATCCCAAGCTTCCTCCGTTTCCTTGTTCATGAACTCCCCATTGCACATCATCTCCACAAATTGGCGCATGATTGAGTTTAATCCATCATAGAAGAAACTAATCAACCTCCACCGTTCATAGCCATGATGTGGGCATGCGTTTAATAGCTCATTATACCTTTCCCAACATTGGAAAAAGGTTTCTTCTTCTTTTTGGGAGAAGTTCATTATGGCCCTTCGTAGTGCATTGGTTCGATGAGTAGGGAAGAATTTTTTAAGAAACTCCCTAGTCATCTCAGCCCATGTCCCAATAGACCTCGGCCTTAAGGAATGTAGCCATGATTTGGCCTTCTCTTTCAAGGAAAAATGGAACAATTTAAGTTTTATTGTATCCTTGGTCACATTGTCATAGTTTATTGTGGCAATAACTTCTTTAAATTCCTTAATATGTAGATATGCGCTCTTAGAGTCGAGTCCATGGAATCTAGGAAGAAGTTGGATCAACCCCGGTTTAAAATCAATATTTCCCACATTGTGAGGGAAAATTATGCAAGAGGGAGTACTCGTCCTAGCTGGTTGTAAATAGTTACGTAAAGTTCTAGGTTGAGGTATATCCCCCACTTCATTCTCATCCAATTCAGTAAGGTTTGGGGCTGGATTTTGATTAACCCCTTGATTTGGTTGATTTTCAGCCATCTCTCTAGTAATTTCAGGAAAATTTTGACGTTTCCTAGCACGAGGTTCTCTATCAATCCCTTCAACAATTACTCTGTCCCTTACAAGTCGATTATTATAAGTCCGAGCCCAATGTGGCATGCAAAACCAAAAAGAATGAACAAAAAGGAAAAAGAATTCTTCCTTCCTTCCTTTACTCCTCTCTAGTACTTAAGCACAAGGTGTCTTGCAATGGCTAAGCCAGAAGCAAGGATAGAGACCGATTTCTCCTGGTCAATAGGGGTTCAAAGAACTCCCCACCCACTCTTTGAGTCTTTTGAGAAAAAGTATAGGAAAAGAAGAAAGAGGAATAGGTTGAGAAGAGAAATCTCTGAGCACAAGGTGATCCAAGGCGGCAGAGCCGACCAATCGGAATCCAGGTGGCACAAGGCCTACCTTTCAGAGATCCAAAAGGCGTCTCCACCCACTCTACAAGAGATGAATATGATAGGAATGAGTAGGAGAAAAAGAAGAGTAAGGTTAGAACAATAAAACCTGATTTGTAACTTAAGATGCCTTCTTCTTCTTCAACTTCCTAAAAATCCCTGGATTAGACCTATGTTAGAATCCTGCAAAAATCAAAACAAAGTAAGTTAGTAATTAGAAGAAAACCTATTCTAGAAAGCAAAACAAATCCTAAACCTATCTTAACACAATCTCAACTAAAAATTATTTCAGAAAATTCTAAAAATACCGCATAGAGATCCCCGGCAGCGGCGCCAAAAACTTGTTCACTCCCCAAGTGTAGGGTTGCGAAGTAGTAATAATTCGGAAAGACCGAGTATCATTCCCACAGAGATTTATGAATGGGTATTCTCAGAATTTAACTAAAACAACTAATAATTAAGATCCTATTAAGCACTAAAGCTGGAAAATAGTAATTTGGGTTTAAATAGTGAATGGGTAAGGTAAATTCAATCTAAAAAGGTACTAGAGCGCCAAGGATCCACTTTTAATACGTTTCAATGCATCAACACAACTAGGTCTTTCACTACACAATCGGAATCGAATTCATATCTCTATCCGATTGGAATATAGAGCGGTTCAATCAACAATTATCCAAAACAAGTGCTTATTAACTGATTTGATTCCCACAACCATGCTCAGGCCTTGGGCACACTCAATTGTATAGGCCAAACCTCTTTCCAATCTAGTTGAGGTTCATAACCATAGCCTTCACCAAGTCCTGTCACTAGACCTGATTACAACTCATGATTAGAACTCTAATTAAATCGAAATCAATCAATAAACAATTATTCCAGATTATATACAAAAGATAAGAACTTTAGTTGAATGAGTTCCCACATGAAAATCAGGCCATTGCATACAAGGCAATCAAAGCGTCTACCATGCCCGGAGTCGATGGTAGATCAATGCATTACACAAGCATAAACAATGCTCAAAAGCTAAGATACTAAGCTTAGAATCACTAAGAATCACATGAGCCCGGAGTCATCAAGAGATCAAAGTAAAACCAACTTAATACTTGATTCAAACTCATATTGAACTAAAATTCATCAATTAAAACATAGAAGGAAACCTAGGTTGCATTAATCCATCAAAAACGAATCAAAAGCTTCACCTCTTAGCCCTAGCTAAGAGGTTTTAGTTCATCTCTAACATCCTTGAACTAGAAGCCTCTAAAAACATGAAAAACTACTAAAACAGAAAAAAAAAAAAAAACTAGAAATCCGAAGTAGAATCCGTCTCCTGAGTAATCCCCACGTCGTAGCCTCTTTTGGTATGAAGAGAAGACACCCTTTTATAGCTTAGAGGAGTCCAATACGCAAGAGAACTCCAGAAATTGCGTAAACTTATGCTATTGCGTAGCAGATTTCGGACTCCCAAAAATAGAAACAAGCTGTTACTCATGGCCGACCGGTCATGACCGATCGGACTGGCCTGGCCGACCGGTCATGACCAGTCTGCCTTGTTTTGTAATGTGTCCAGCAGCCATGCCCGACCGGTCATGACCGGTCGGGCATCATTCCTGTTCAGTCCAGCAAGTATGGTCGACCGGTCTTGACCGGTCGGCGTGGGCAGTCCATCAGTCTAGTGAATGCATGTGTGTGGCTGACCAGTCTTGACCGGTCAGGCTTCCTTGGCCGACCGATCAGCCGACCGGTCTTGCCTTATTTCTTCTTTGTTTCTTTCTTTCTTTCTTCTTTTCTCTTCTCTCTTTGCCTTGGCTTTCTTTTGTCTTCCTTCATGCTTGATCTAATGAACTTCTATGCTCATAAAGAGCTCTATTTAGCTTTCAAATGGTGAACTCTCCATCTTGTTCCTATAATCACAAATCATGTATTAAGTTGGTCCTTTAAACACGTATATCATGCATAATGAGTGATGAATTGGGGTTAGAATATGCACAATTAAGAGCTCAACACCGGTCGGAGGCACAATCAAGACCGGTCCTTGGGCTACTTAGACAGGTCGCATGTGACCATTTTCTGTCCGTTGGAGCCCAACTCTTGGAGCCTATAAAGGCATATTTCGAGGGTTTTGAGGGCATCTATTGCACACCCATTTAGAGCATTAAGAGATGCTATTAAGACTTTCATCTAATCTCTTTTGCTCATCCTTGTCTTGAGTTCATCCTTCAAACCTAGCCATTAATGGCACTACATTGAGTATTCAAAGCTCGGTTTGAATAATGAACTCAAGCATTGCATTCAGGGCTGTCCCTATCATGGAATCTTCATCTTGAAGTCATTTATAGCCATTGAATGATCCGATTGATAGTTCCTTCATTAACCATTGCATTATAATAGGCATATGGAACATCAATACCTTCTCCCACCTACCCGGCACTAGTCTAGGAACATCATATGCATTGGTAGCTGATCGTGGGAGCTTGGAGAGGAGCTGAAGCATTCGTGGAAGCTGAAGCTACTCATCAATGGCGCTGAATTGGGGCTCATCTCTTGTAAGTGTTTACGCTTATAGAGTCCATTATTTTATTCCCCCTTCTTGTTGAGATTAGGGTCTAGAGATTGTGACCCAATCTCGGAGTTATCCTTGAGTAAGACGTGTAAGTCCTTGCGTAGGACTCCAACAAGGGAGAATCCGTGCGTAGGAGTTGAGAAGTCCTTGTGTAGGCATTTACCTTGTGTAGGTTGTAAAGGTTGAGAGGTGCACCTCATTTAAAACCTCCGATAGTGAATGCCAGTGTACTCAAAGGAGTTGGGTACCTGAACCGGGAGTGGAGTAGACTTATCGTCGAACCACTATACATTGTGTTCAATGTGGTGAATGCATTTTGTCTATTATTTTCCATGTTTATCTATCTTATAAGTGCTTAACCGTATGCCCATCTTATGTTTGACTAAATACTTCTCTTAGAATAATTTTCAAATCGAGTTGGATCTTGGGTGATCAATTGCTATCATTTACTTGTACTTAATTGTTAAATTGTAGTATAAATGCAATTGAGTTTTTGAAGTTGCAAGAAATATTAAAAAGTCCTATTCACCCCCCCTTTAGGACATAAGCATACCTTCAAGCTTATCTCACTAGCGGTAAAACCTGCAATTTCAAACTATGGGTCTATTTCTTAAAGCACAAATCGAATATATTTTATGTATTTAAGAAGTAGAAGGTACTGGTAGAAAATGAGACAGGTAAAACTGTAAAGTGTCTCAGATCTGATAATGGGGTAGAGTATTGTGATAAGAGATTTGAGGAGTATTGTGCAGAAAATGGAACCAAACATCAGAAAATGATTCCAGAGACATCGTAGCAGAACAGTGTGGCTAAGCGCATTAACATGACCATCCTTGAGCGTGCCAGGAGTATAAGGCTACATGCAGGGTTGCCCAAGACCTTTTGGGCAGATGCTGTGAATACTGCTGTATATCTCATCAATAGAAGTCCCTTAGCACCATTGGATGGTGAGCTACCAGAAGAAACGTGGACTGAAAAAGAGGTGAACCTTGTATATTTCAGAGTGTTTGGTTGCACTTCTTATGGTCATATTGATGCAAAGCATAAAAACATGCTGGATGCGAAGTCCAGAAGGTGCACATTTATAGGCTACGGGCAGAATGATTTTGGCCACCGATTATGGGATACAGAGAACCGAAAAATCATCAGAAGCAAGGATTTAGTCTTCAATAAGAAAGTGATGCATAAAGACAGTTTACAGCAAAAACAGAGTAAGGTCGATGAGAAGGAATTCGTAGAGTTAGAAGAGTTACCGAACACGGGTGTTACAAGCCACAGGATGAGCATGCACAGGAGCATGATGAGGCAGAGCTGCAGACACCGGTTGTGAGGAGGTCTACTCGGAAGAGGAGACCCAAGGTCCGATACTCACCCTCCTTACATTATCTACTGTTGACAGATAATGGTGAACAAGAGTGTTTTGAAGAGGCATTACAGTTAGATACATGGGTTAAGTGGGAGCAGGCCATGAATGATGAGATTGACTCTCTTGAGTCTAATCGTACGTGGGAGCTAGTCACTCTACCTAAGGATAAGAAAACTCTTCATAACAAGTGGGTTTACAAATTGACATAACAAGTGGGTTTACGGATTGAAGGAGGAGCACGATGGTTCGAAGCGGTACAGGGCTAGATTGGTTATTAAAGGGTTCTAATAAATGGCAGGTATCGACTTCATTGAAATATTTTCACCAATGGTGAAGATGTCTACAATCCGCGTGGTCTTAAGTATAGTGGCCACAGAGGACTTATATCTAGAGTAGTTAGATGTTAAGACAGCCTTTCTTCATGGAGACCTTGAAGAAGAGATATACATGCATCAACCGACAGGATACATGGCACCAAGAAAGAAGAACAAGGTGTGTAGACCGAAGAAGAGTCTATATGGCTTAAAGCAAGCCCCGAGGCAGTGGTATAAGAAGTTCGACAGTTTCATGTCGGGAAACGGGTACAGGAGATGTCATGCAGACCACTATTGCTACTTGAAGAAGTTTAATACGTCGTACATCATTCTTCTTCGGTACTTTGATGATATGCTTGTAGCTGGATTAAGCATAAAAGGCATCTCAGATCTCAAAAAACAATTGTCTAGAGAGTTTTTCATGAAGGATTTAGGAGCTGCAAAATAAATCCCAAGCATGAGGATAAAGCGTGATAGGGAAAATAAGAAGCTAGTTTTGTCACAGGCAAGTACATAGCCAAGGTACTTGATCGATTCAGCATGGGATGTGTTAAGCCGGTTAGCACTTCATTAGCCAACCACTTCAAGCTTTCTAAGGAGCAAGGAGCTAAGACGCAGGAGGAACGAGACTACATGGCTAAAGTCCCACACGCGTCAACTATTGGGAGCCTCATGTATGCTATGGTTAGCAGGGGGGCAGATATTGCTCAAGCAGTGAGAGTTGTTAGCAGGTTCATGAACAACTCCAGGAAGGAACATTGGGAAGCTGTGAAGGAGATCCTTAAATACTTGGTAGGTATTGTGGACGTAGGACTGTGTTATGGAAGATCAAAAATCAAGCTACAAGGTTACGTCGACTTAGATTTGGCAAGGGATATTGACAGCAGAAGGAGTACAACAGGGTATGTCTTTACCCTGGGTAGTGCTGCAGTCAGTTGAGTCTCTCAGTTACAGAAGATATTGTCCATCAGTACAACGGAAGCAGAATATGTTGCAGCTACAGAAGCGTGCAAGGAGATGGTGTGGATGTAAGGTTTTATGGAAGAGTTGGGGAAGAAGCATGCAGATTGCAAGCTATACAGTGACAGTTAGAGTGCAATACACTTGGATAAGAATTCAGCCTTTCATTCGAGAACCAAGCATATTGACATCAGATATCATTTCATATGTTCGTTACTGGAAGATGGATTGATTACTCTAGAGAAGATCCGTACAAGTGAGAACCCTGCGGATATGTTGACCAAGGCAGTCACACGGGAGAAGCTGGAGCTCTGTTCAGCTTTAATTGGTCTTCAAACTTGAAGATGGGGAGGTAGTGCACTCCGGAAGTAGAAGACAAAGGATCATGTGGTGACGTGTCTCTAAGTGGGAGATTGTAGAGGTGTGGAGCCATTCATATCAGGGGATGGTCGGGCGCCCGGACGGTCAGTGGACCGGAAGCCCTATATGCAGGATTTTGAGACTTAATGTCTCTGGACTGTTCTGGGAACAGTCGGGCGCCCAGACGGTCTGTGACCGGGCGCCCGATATTCAAGAGTTCTTTTGTGTTTTGCCGCTGTAGACACCCCACATTCGGCTACATTGTTGGTAGAGCCAGCTGGATGAATGGAGGACCATACCCCCAAATCCCATGTCCAAACTCACCCTTGTAAGCCCCAATCCATAGCCCAACTCATGCCTAAACCCAGTCAACTCGCCCCTAAACATCAGCCTGAAAAACCCTCCATATGAAAAACCAGTAAAAAAAGTCCTAAAAAGTCAAACTCGGCGAGTCAACCCACTGAGACAACTCGGCGAGTCAACCCGCTGAGTCAAATCGCCGAGTCAACCCGCTGAGTCAACCCATCAAGTCAACTCACCGTGTCAATCCATCCTCCAAGCCCAGTCAACTCACCGAGTTCCAAGCAGCAGCCCCGGAGCATGTCCATACTACCCGCTAAATCCCGAGAACGTCCGTACGGGGGGCCCCTTGGGTGCCACCCAAACTTATTTACACAATCTGCCACTGCCCGCTGCTATAAATACCCCCTCTCCCCTTCACATTTGACATCGACTTCCCCTCTCTTCAATCCGAGAGCTCTGAGTCCACCGCCATCCCTTTTAGCCCATTTTTCCACCAAGGAGAGCCCGAGGGAGGAGAGCCTAGCCCTGGTCCAGCCCAGCCTGACCACTGGTCCAAGTCTCCCAAGACATTTAAGTCTTGATCCAGCCACTTGAAGCCAACCCTTACGACACCTCCATCCATCTAGCTGTTCTTTACCAGCATCATCTCATTCGCATCTAGCATAAGTGCAACATTTACTTTTCTTCCAACCCCCTTGCTTCACTACAAGCACTCTGATTATTCAAACACACAGCATGCATCTTGCATAGAGCACCTGTCAGTTCGAGCGTATGATCTGGGCTTGCCTGTTAATGGAAACCAGCCCATCAGAAACTCTTACTGTTCAGACCTGTATTTATGCATCAGTCACTACAAGCACTTTGATTATTCAAACACACGGCATGCATCTCGCATAAAACACTTGTCAGTTCGAGCGTATGCTCTGGGCTTGCCTGTTAATGGAAACCTGCCCATCAGAAACTCTTACTGTTCAGACCTGCATTCATGCATCATGTCATCCATGAGAATGTATGATGATTAAATCAGACTTTCAAGTATTAGTTCGATTCTGTTAAGTAGAGACCTTACTTCGGTACGGGCATTGTGTGGGGTGCTTAACTTCTTCCTACCCTGTAACCGTGATCCCTTACCTCGAATCTCTGGCCACATATCAAAAGGAGTCATTTTAGAGGAAGGAATCTTCGTATCCCCTTCTCTAACGTTTCTACGGGGTCTAGCCGACTGTAGATTCGAAGTAACTAGATAGTGGTGACTCTGGTCTTATATAAACTCATCTAAATACATCCAGCTTAACACGACAACCAAACAAAGACCTCGAGAATGAGGCAAGCCAGTGGCACAAACGGCGATTCGCGTGCACGCACCTCTTCTTCTTTTCCGAAAGGAAAGGGAGAACGTACGGGAGCACGGAACGGCGAGGGTCCACAGAATGGCGACTCTGCTGGGGATTTGGTAGTCCCACTAGTCGTGATCCGACTTAAAAAACAGAATCCTCCCTATACTTGAAAGTCATTAGTCCTCCTACAATCTCATCTGCATAGCATCCTACCCAAAACCAAAAAAAGAAAAAAGAAAAAGAAAATCCCAAAACCCCCCAAAAAAAAGTAAAGAATAGTCCTCACCATTGCGCCTCTCCGGGCTCAACGCGTTCGGAAACAACTTCCCTTCCACAGCATAATCCGCACTCGGGCACAGCAAGCCACGTCCGACCACGAAGAGGAAACTCACCTCTTCCCCGCTCTTGAAATGACCGAAGCGCAACCTCCAACGCAACAGCTAATTGAGAATACGCCAATCATACAAGAATTGGCACAAGGAATGAGAGCAGTGCAAGAATTGCTCTTGCGATTCATGTAAGCACAAGCTACCGCGGCAGGCAACAATCAGGTTGGCCCAGTTCAGCAATCTCAGCAGCCATGCCGGGTCCCTCTGACCTCCAGTTCAAATCAAGCACAACCATCGGAGTCTGCCCAAGACTACTGACAACAGCCATCTCAGCCCTTCGTTATGGGGCATCCTCCTCAGTACCTTCCCGCGACGACAAGGCCGCCTCAGAGCACTCCTGTCGCAGGAACTTCTAGTCAGCTTCCAGTCAATCTGGCAAACAACAATCTCAGTAGATCTCAACATGTCCCCGTCGATGGGACTCCTTTCCTTTCTCAGCATGTCCTCACCGATGGGACCCCTTTTCAATTTCAGCACATCCCCGTCGATGGGATTTCAATTCAATTTCTAGCAACAGGGACAGCACTGACGAATGCCCACAATGGGGGTCAGTGTCAAGCCCACATCAATCGGCGGACAGTGGCGAATACCCAACAAGGGGGTCACTTCCCAGCGTCTCAGCCTCCTACAAACAGGAGCACTTTTCAATTCCAGCACATCCCCGCTGATGGGATTCCAGTTAATTTTCAGCAATCTTCAATTCAGCAAACTCCAGTTAATTTCCAGCTATCTTCAATTCAGCAATCTCCAGTTAATTTCCAGCAAGTTCCAGTTCAACCTTCAGTACAATCTCCAGTTCAGTTACAATCCTTTCAAGCACAAGTTCATCAGAATTCAGTTCAATCATCAAATCAATTTCAGCAACCTGCGGTTGCTTTTTAGCAAGCCCATAGGGTCGATGACATCGACCACTATGCCGAAGAAGAACGTGCCTTACTCCTAGGGGCACTAGTCGCTCGAACAGATCACTCAGGACTGGACGAGTTGCGGGAGCAGTTCCAGATCTTGTAAAATCAGCTTCAGCGACAACAAGGAATCAATCTACCTTCGACCAAGTTCAAAGACTTGTGTCCTTTCCCAGATGCTCAAGTACCTCAAAACTTTGAGGTACCAAAATTCAAAAGATACGATGGCAGCGGTTGTCCCACAGCACATCTCAAGGCCTTCTGTGGAGGGCTGAGTGCAATCTCAGGAAATGAAGGGGCCCTCATTCGTTTGTTCCAAAAATCTCTGAAGGGCAATACCCTAGATTGGTACACCTCATTGGACTGCCACCGCATTAGGACTTGGGAACAACTTTCCTAGGCTTTTGTTGACAGATTCGCGTACAATCTCAACATGGCACCTAGAAGGGCCGACCTCGTGGCTCTCAGGCAAAGGAGTGATGAAACGCTATCAGCTTATGTGGGACGATGGTGGGCTATGGCAGCCAGAATGCGGACACCTATCGACGACGAAGAACAAATTTCCATGATTGTACATTCAACATATCCTGGCATATCTGGATATCTCATCTCGCATCCATATGCGAATTTCTCACAGTTGATCCGTGCTGGAGAGTAAGTCGAAGCAGGAATCCGTGCCGGGACAATCTCCCCATGGCCTCATCAAGCCACTCCAGTCAAGAGGAACAGAGTGGAGAGAAGACCCATCAGATATGGGAATGAAAACCGCAACGGTTCTCCTCCCTGCCCGACAGAGGTAAACAACATCAGCACCACTGCTCAAGGTAATCAATATGCTCCCCCACAGGGACGTCAACAGTATCAGCAGAATCAGGTTCAGCACCCACCACAGCGGTATCAGCCGCAACCGAATCCTCAACCACAGCCACAACCACCTTGACAACAGCAGCAGCTCAGAGGGAACGGCTAATACTCATACCAGAATAGGCAGAATTACAGGGAGCTCAGGATATTCACTCCACTCACTCAACCACTTAGTCAAGTCATGGCTATGCTGGTACAGAAGCAGTTACTCACTCTGATGACACCAAGGCCTCCTCCAAATCCTCTACCTCCAACCTACGGAGAAAATGAGTATTATGCCTACCATCAAGGACGTGGCCACACCACTGATCGATACTTTACTTTGAAGAATGCCATACAAGATCTGATTGACGACCGCAAAATCGTCATCTCGGTCCCCGGAACTCCTCCAGCAGCTACTACCAATATCCTTCAGAATCCTCTGCCTCAGCATCCGACGGACCCCAGCTCATCTCGTGGCACTGCTGTCAACAGCATAGAAGAAGGAGAGTGCCTCGATCGCTTCTTCTCTCCTATCTAGTCCATTCATGCCTACACTTATGGGCCAGCAAATCCTCCTCCGATCCTGCAATGGGAAAACCTCCTTCCTCCTTCAGTCTCCGAGCCATTAGTGCTCGAAGGAGCACCTCCATATGATGTACCAGTTGTGCAAGGGACATCTTACAGCCATCCATGTTGGGAGCCGTTCATCCTGGAAGTAGCACAATCATACATCGAGCTCGCATACGAACCAGTCATATTGCAAGGGACAAATCCTGGAGGCATGTCAATCACACTACGACAGCTGGGACGAACAGAGGGACCCCCTGCCATATCAAGAGGACCAGTATTCATTCCATGGGAGCCTCCTGCTCCTGGAACGGTCAAGCCACGACCGCAACCTTATGTGATCTATGAAGACAAGCCTCGATATTTTCCCTTTAGCACAGGCAACAATGTAGTCCTCAAGGCAAAAAATCCATACGAGGAAGATCTGGTACCCACACCAACACCGTTGCAAGAACCAGTGGTCCTAGAAGGCAAAGTTGAGGAAAATTATAAAGAGGTCCCACGACACTATCCAGAATGCACGGAGGTAGGAAACATGAATCCCAATGGGCGTTGCATCCGAAGAGATACTCAGAACAGAGGAGATCCCAAAGGCGCTCTCTCAGGCCTCGGCAACAGAAACGAAGCCGCATATGATGTGGCGACTCAGCTCAAGTCAATCCCTGCTCAAATCTTGGTATGGGAGCTACTCTGCACATCCCGCATATACAGAGAAATGTTCGCCAAAACTCTGAGTGATGCCCATGTCTCCTTCGATACAGCACCAGAAATGGTAGCATTGATGATCGAACAGCTCCTGGCTCCGCGCGCCATCACCTTCACTGACAATGAGTTGCCACCAGAAGGACGCGATCATGGGCGATCCCTCAACATAGCCTTACGATACAAGGACCTCTGTGTCCCGCTGGTCCTTATCGATAATAGCTCAAGCTTAAAAATCTGCCCACTTAAGACTGTAGAGTGTCTGGGAATCAGTCCCTCTTCATTTTGACCTAGCACCATATGCGTCTGAGCGTTCGACAACACTCGCCGATCAGTGGAATGGGAAGTCGACATAGAGGTATAGATAGGTCCAGAAGTCTCCACCATCACTTTCCAAATCCTGGATATATCAGCCTCTTTCAACATGTTGCTCGGACGGCCTTGGCTGCACAAGGTTGGAGCTGTGCCATCAACCCTGCATCAACGGGTGAAATACATCTGTGGAAATCAAGTGATCTCTATCAATGCAGAGAAGGAGCACATCATTCCTTCCAATGCTGCTGCCACTGAACCAAACATCGCTGTCATCGATATCCAGCACTCTGAAGAAGACGTCCCCTTTCATAGTTTCGAGTTCGAGACCGTGAACGCTATCGCCAACCCGGAACCAATAAGGGTGGATCGTGTCTTTTCACCAGCAGAACGACTAAGCCTCAAGTATCGGATGAAGAATCATTTCAAATCTAAAAAGATGTCGCTGGTATATAATTAACACAAATGGGGGCTCAAGTACAGGGCAATCTTCATGGATAAAAGAATGAAGAAATTCCGTTACTCTCCCATTCCATTCATCAAGCCAGGAGAACCTTGCAAAGATCCAAGAAGGAATCAACCGACTGCACTACACAAAGGCCTCCCAATGAGCCTAGCTTGGGCCACGTGGCCCCCCCATTCGATGGGACCAAAGTCTTGAATCATCTAAGCCTCCAGAAGAAGAAGGGAAGGATGAAGATGAAGAAGAACGTCAAATATAACAGCTTCAGGACCAGGGTACTCTGATACCTGCTCCCAACCAGGGGCACAATTTGCCCACTTCAATTCCAGCTAACCAGGGGCACAACCTGCCCACTTCAGCATCAATCAACCAAGGGTATAACTTGCCCATCTCAACACCAATCAGCAAGGGGCACGACTCGCCCATCTCTGCAAAATCAACACCATCAACCATCAACCAAGGGCAGAAGCAGCCCATCCATTGGACCAAAAAAGGGAAATGACCAGCCCTGGATTGGTCCGATGTCCAGATTCCGAACTTGTATCTCGCTGTGGAACCAGACGAACTGCAATGCGAGGTAAGTGATCCGGGAGGGACTGAGTACGACTCAGATCTCGAACCCAACCAGCAAGAAATCATGGTCATTGGGCCAGACTGTGACTCTTCGCCCAAATAATCAACCCCCACCTCTTCAGGGGAGGAAGTGTGGGGTCCTGAATGGTCATCTGTTCCCCTAACTCTTGAATCAGCCAGAGAGTCATCTGAGGGCTCTGGCTTCCAAAAAAAATGCCTATTTAAGCAGCGAGCGGAACTTTGGGACAAGCTGGGATCAATCATGGTCTGCAATGCCAGCTTGTTCAAAGTCCCGTGAATTTCAAAATTCCAAAAAAATTAAAAACATTTAAAAGCCAAAAACATCTAGCAAATTCTCAAAAACCAAAAAACATTTCTTTTCCTGCATTCAATAGTGTGCCAAGTTCGTCTAAAGAGTCACATGAGTTTGAAGTCGAATCATACGACTTTGACATCGAATTAGACTTCGAGCTCATGGGTCTGGACGAAGCTCGAGATGATGAAGATGATGATCAGGCTCCCGAACTAGAAGATCTCCTCGAAAAGTTCGAATCTAAAGCCAATGTTGTAGCCGATGATTTTGAGATAGTAAACTTGGGGACACCTGAGATCCTTAGGGAAGTACGCATTGGAAAATCATTGCCACCAGAGATGAAGCAGAGAATGATAGAGTTCCTAGCTCCAAGATTGTCCAACTTCGCGTTCTCATACGAAGACATGCCGGGGCTCGATGAAGAGCTCGTTGTACACCATCTGCCAACCAAGCCGGATATGAAGCCAGTGAAGTAGAAACTTCGAAGAATGAAGCCAGAATGGGCTCTGAAAGTCCGAGATGAAGTCATCAAGTAGTACAATGCGAGATTCTTGGTAGTCTCCAACTACCCTGAATGGCTCGCTAACATCGTACCAGTACCCCAAAAGGATGGCAAGGTTCGAATGTGCATCGACTTCCGAGATCTCAACAAAGCTAGTCCTAAAGATGACTTCCCTTTGCCACACATCGACACTCTGGTCGACAACACTGCTGGATACAAGATCTTCTCATTCATGGACGGGTTCTCAGGTTACAATCAGATCAAGATGGCTGTTGAAGATCGCGAGAAGACATCGTTTATCAGTCCCTGGGGAACCTTATATTACAGGGTAATGTCGTTCGGTCTGAAGAACGCAGGAGCAACATATCAGCAAGCAATGACGGCACTATTCCACGACATGATGAACAAAGAGCTTGAAGTATATGTGGACGATATGATCGTCAAATCTCACATGGTCGAAAGACACTTTGAAGATCAGAAGAAATTATTCAATAGATTAGAAAAGTACAAGCTCTGTCTCAACCCTCAGAAATGTGTCTTCGGTGCAATGGGAGGTAAGCTCCTCGGCTTTATGGTGAGCGAGGATGGCATCAGGGTCGACGAGACCAAAACCAGAGCAATCATCGAGATGCCCCCTCCTAGAACAGAGAAAGAGATTCGTGGCTTCCTTGGTAGAATTCAATACATCAGCCGCTTCATCGCACAACTCACACCTATCTATGAGCTCATATTCAAGCTCCTTCGGAAGACGTTCCAAAAGAATGGAATGACGATTGCCAAGTCGCCTTCGATCGCATCAAGAAATATCTCATGGATCCTCCAGTTCTAGTGCCGCCCACTCCCGGATGACTACTATTGTTATACATCTCGGTAGTAGTAGAAGCCATTGGCTGTGTCCTCGGCCAGCACGACGAGACTAGGAAGAAGGAACAAGCAATATATTATTTGAGCCGAAAGTTCACCGACTACGAGACCAGGTATTCCCCGATCGAGAAGACTTGCCTCGCCCTAGTCTGGGCAACTCAGCGACTCCGTCAATACATGATTGCATTCCCTATTCTCCTCCTCACTCACATGGATCCACTTAAATACCTGTTCGAGAAGCCATCACTCACTGAAAGGATAGCTAAATGGCAGGTACTCCTGTCGGAATTCGACATCACTTATGTCACTCAGAAGGCAATCAAGGGGCAGGCCCTCGCCGATCATCTTGCCGCTTACTCTCTCCTGGATTATCAACCGCTCAAGATGTTCTTCCCTGGTGAAGATCTTCTACTTATTGAAGGTGAAGAAAAGAAGAAGAAAGATGAGTGGACGTTATTCTTCGACGGTGCAGTAAATGCTAAAGGGAGTGGTATCGGAGCAATCCTCTACTCTCCAGATGATGTCCCTGTTCCTATCTCAAGGCGCGTAGCATTCGAGTGCACCAACAACATGGCAGAGTATGAAGCATGCATCGCTGGCTTAAGGGAAGCCATAATCTTGGGTGTCAAGAAGCTACGAGTATTTGGAGACTCACAACTTATCATCAATCAGACCAATGGTGAATGGAAAGCCAAGGACGAGACGTTGATACCATATCATGTGTATCTTGAAAATCTGGTCGAAGATTTCAAAGAAATCACCTTCTCATAAATGCCCAGAGCCAAGAATCAGTTTGCAGATGCTCTCGCTACACTTGCGTCATTGCTCGAGATCCCAAAAGGAGCTTCAGAATGGGAGCTCACAGTCAAAATTCAAGATGAACCTGCTTTCTGCCTGCAAATAGAAGAAGCTGAAGCTGTCCCCGACAAACCCTAGTATGCCAACATCATGCAATATCTCGAAACCCAGGAGTATCCGAAGTCAGCAACAGCAACAGATCGCCGAACCATCCAGCGTTTGGCCTGCCAGTTCGCCATCAGTGGAGAAGTTCTTTACAAGCGATCCTATAATCACATCCTCCTTCGATGCGTCGATGAAACAGAAGCTGCGAAGATCATGAAATAAATACACGAAGGAATCTGTGGTCCACACATGAATGGGCACATGATGGCAAGGAAGATTCTACGACTTGGCTACTATTGGCTCACCATGGAAACAGACTGCTGCCAGCATGTCAGAAAATGCTTCAAGTGTCAGGAGCATGCGAACCAAATTCATGCCCCATCATCAGAATTATACAACCTGACAACTCCCTGGCCCTTCTCTATGTGGGGACTCGACATCATTGGGAAGATTAGTCCCAAAGCATCAAACGGTCATGAGTACATACTTGTGGCAGTCGACTACTTCACCAAGTGGGTAGAAGCAGCCTCCTACACCACAATTGCAGCATCCCAGGTGATCAAATTCATGAAGAACAACATCATATGCCGATATGGAATCCCCAATGCTATCATCACAGATAATGGGACCCCGTTTGTCAACAAAAAGATGGATGACTTCCTCAGCAAATTCAAGATTCAACGTCATCGATGAAGCCCCTACCGTCCTCAGATGAATGGTGGAGTGGAAGCCGCCAACAAGACAATCGTCAGGATACTCGAGAAGATGGTCGTGACTTATCGAGATTGGTCAGATATGCTCCCATATACACTTTGGGCCTATTGAACGTCTGTACGGTTTGCTACGGGCGTTACTCCTTTCGAGCTTACTTATGAAATGGAAGCAGTTCTACCAGTCGAGGTGGAAATACCATCACTACGGGTGTTATTAGAAAGCGGAATTGAAGAAGGAGAATGGCAATGGGCCAGGTTCGATCAGTTACAGCTAACAGATGAGAAGCGTATGCGTGCACTAAGTCATTCACAGTGTTATAAAAAAAGGATCGCTCGGGCCTACAACAAGAGGGTCCAAAAAAGAAGTTTCAAAGTGGGCGACGTGGTCATCAAGAAGATTCTACCATCACACTTTCCAGATCCCAGAGGAAAGTTCAAACCCTCATGGGACAGGCCGTTGATTATCAGAGAAGTACTTCCCGGAGGCACCCTCAGACTCACCAGCATGAGAGGGGTGGATCTTCCTGAGCCAATCAACGCTGACAAAGTGAAAATCCTTCACGGGTAAGTCATTCTGACTTTATCAAGAGTTACACTAATAGAGCTGAAGTCAAGAGGTCAAAGCTAAAACCTCTGAGAAACCATTTCCGTCCACCAACAAGTGTTTCAAATAAGGGGATTTAAAGGGAAAAAGAGAGAAAAAATACAAAAAAAAAGAGAAAAGAAAAAGAAAAAGGGAAGCCAAAGCAAGGCACCCGAGAAAGATCAACCCAAGAAGAAACACAGTCATCCATCCATTCATCTCAGAAGGGTCTTTAGCTAAGACCAACGGCTCTATCATCGTAACTTAGGATAAGGGCTGGAAGACTGCCATCGGCCGGCAACGACGGATTCCCGACCTCTAGCCACCGCAGTTATCCAAAAGATCCAGAAAAAAGAGAAAAAAATTGTGTGCCTAAACAAAGAGGGCAGAGTGAAAACCCGAAAGGGCGCTCCGAGTAAAAACAGTAGGCATACAGCGGACTTGGTGAAAACCCAAAAGGGTGCCGAGGGTAAAAACAGCATTGCTGCCAAGGGGCAGGCAAGATCAAACACACGGGACGTGGTGAAAACCTAAAAGGGCGCCACGGGCAAAAATGATGGGAAAAGGCCGGCTGTAGTGAAAACTCGAAAGAGCCTTGCATGCAAAAAATGGCTCAAATAGAAAAAGAAAAATTAAAAGTGCACGTACCAAGAAATCAGACGGTCCAGATCGATTCAAGCAGTTACAGTTCAAGAATAAGAATAAGCACAGTCGGGAGCAAAGTACTCTACAAACTCTGACAATCTCAGGAAGTAACAGTTTCCATTACCTACATCTCTAGGGAACCAAAGGGACCTCGCAAGTCAATCTCGAGACATCGATTAAACCATTGGCCGAGCCTCAGTTCTGATTCCTATATCCCAACACAAAATCCAGATACACTCACAAGACAACTCATGGCACAATAGATTTTCAAAAAGTTTTCTTCTTTTTCATTAAAAGCATCATATTTCTTTTACATATATCATGTCATCTTTTTCAAAAAATACAAAAAATGCATCATCATCAATCATATACTATAAGGAATGTATAGATGACCAGCACAATCAATCTCTACCCTCCTCCTCGGCCATATCAGGTAAGTCCTCTAACTCATAATAAAGTAGCCTCGCTCTCAACCTGCTCACCTCCATACGCAGGTAATGCACCTCATCGAGCTTAAGGATACGGATCGCTGTCTCCTCATCAGACAACCTCTGATCGGCAACCAATCTCCTCAACATCATATTACAATGATACCGAAGTGCGGAAATCTCAGACAGCAAATGGCCATGAGTGGCCAAAAGGAAACCAGGATCAATGAATGGACGCTCCTCAAAAGGCTCATATGAACCAGATGAAGAGCCGGCATCTCCAAGGATATCCTGCTCATCCTCATCGGCAGTCTGGTGCCAACAAGAGATACGTCAATACAGAGACTGCTTAGCAACCCACTATTGATATAGGGCAGTCGCCATCGAAAAAAACCCGCAGCTCAAAACCAAGCAGATCAACAGTCAAGTAACTCACCCAGGATCCGTCAACTCGGGTCCTAAAGTCAGATAATCTAGATGGAAGTGCTCGACGCCCGATACCCGTGAAAGCAAAAAGAGGAACATCCTGTTCATACCCAAACTGTCGCAGGAACCGGATAGGGTGGTAAGAAAAGTAAGATCGAAAGCCTACCAGTATCAGAGGAAGGCGGTGCGCATTGCAAAGCACTGGAGGAAGTGAAAGCCAAGATGACTCCCAATAAACATTCCAGTCACGAAGTTCAGCGAACATCTTGCGATACAAGGGATCACTCATCCTAGCCGTATGAGGAAGAAATTCCATGATGTGTCGCATAAGGTCTGGGCGACGGGTGCTAGGAAATGGTACAGGAACAGTCAACGAAAGACGCTCCCATAGCCACACCTAATCACAAGGAAGAGGAGAAATTCAGCTAAAGCAGAGAAATTCCCAAAAAGACAAGAAAAGAAAAGGAAAGTGCAGAAAAGTTACCTGAAGAAATGCACAGCAACCGCGAAGGACACGAGTCCGGCCCACGGCACAGACAGTCAGCCCATTCAACAGCTCAGCCAGGACGAGAGAAATGATCCCCTGACGTCGAATAACTCGGCTCATCACCTCGAAAAGCAAAGGAGTCTGAGACCTCTGCCATCCCGAGAATAGCACCTCAGCTATCAAGCAGAAGATCAGTGCATTCCGAGCAAGTAAAGACCCTACCACACTCTGATGACCCGAGAAAAGATCATACAACAAGTCCAAGGAGAACACCACAGCATCCTGGCCGGCATATGCAGGCTGAACAAGATAGGGGATCCCGAACCAATTCTACGGTGTGGCACCCTTCGGCAAAGTTTTCAGCGAAAAATACTGAGTATAATCCCAAGGAAGACCGGTCAAACGCGTAAGCTCCTCCAAAGAGGGTCCCATCTCCATGTCATTGAACGCAAATAGGTTCAACGAGGGGACCCAGTCAATCAGTGCAGCCCCGAGCATCCTCCGATCAATGTCAACTCTAGCCATATGGATCAAACCGCCGAAGCCATAGGACTCTAAATCTCGAATCTCGTACGCTGACAAGCTGTCAAGCAAAGCAAGTAGCCGTGGCGAGCAAGAAGGACGAGGAAGCAGCTGACAAGTCCTCACGGGTACCCCCTCCAGAACAAAAGGCCCAGAAATCAATGACAGCTCATCAAGGATCGGAAGATCAACAGGCGAAGGAGAAGGAAAAGCCGGAACCTCTGCAGACTCAACAGCCTCTGACCTGCCCCCAGTAACGGCTATGTCTGATATAGTCACATCGCTGTCTGAAACGGTCATGACCTCAGCCGCATGGGAAGACTCGCCCACCTCGTGAACAGAGTGCGCAAAGGATCGACGATCAGGAGAAGGACGATACTCTCCATCAAAAGGGCTATCAGTAAATATCACACCGCACATCGTGGCATCCTGACCAACTTGATCGCTGAAAAATGCATCTGAACCATCAAGAAGGGTCCCGGCAACCCCGATCGAAGAATCAACGGTTAGATTTGGACCTGTGGCCCTCTCCAACATAAAGTCGTGAATCATCGAGGCATCCACACCATCCATTATCAAGGGGACATCATCAACGATCACATCAAGTCCACCCAACCAAGTGTGCCGCACATCTCGGCCATGATCAAGAGCATCCAAGCCATCAAAGGTATCATCTGAACCATCTATTCCATTCAAACATGAGATCAGCCCATCTATGTCCATCATAGCCCCATCGCCACCATCAATCACATCATCCATGCGGCCCATGCTCAAGGGATGCATAGCCTCACCTATGTCCCATCTCATCATCCCATCCATACCATCCATTTCTCCCATAATCAATGGCCCATTCAAATCTGAAATTCCAGCATGGCTACCATTAATGGGGCCATTCAAAGCTCCACCAACAACCACCCCTAATCCACCATCAATACCCCCATTCAATGCTCCATCTCTACCATCCATTAAAGAGATTCCACCATCATTAAAGCCTTCACCACCTCCTGAAGTGTGGGACCCATCATGGATAGCCCCCACAGCCCCTAAATCTCCACCGTCCATTGCTTGAGAAAAGACAAACCAAGAAGAGGACAAAAGGAGGAGGAAAGAGGAGACAAAAGGAAGATTCATGGTCGAAATCAAACCTGGACGTACAAGGAAGGTGGGGACAAGGGCAGTGGACAAAAGGGAATGTCCGAACCAGATCCAGCCCAGACCGCCCAAGAGTCGAGTCTTGGGCATCCCGCTGTGGGCCGCCCGTACGGACGCGCTCCCTCTCTCTCCGCGGGATTGGCTCCACGGTCGTTGGTAGGTGAGGCTGACAGTCCACATCGACAGATGGCACCCTGAGGACCGTCCAAGGCTCCAATCAACTTCGGATTTCGTTTGAGGATGATTAGAATCATCTGGAAGGTACCCCACCTGTCCAATCATGAAGTATTACAGCCAACATGGGCCTGATCAAGTTAAAGTGAAGAAAAATTGATCAAGAGGGGCCCACAAGCAATCTGAGCCATTCAAAGACTAGATCATCATGATCTAAACCATGGAAAAGCTTACATGAGCCATCAAATAGCAAGGTCGAATGCTTGATTATAAAAAAAGAGGGCCAGAATCCAAGATCTAATCATCAAGTGGGCCCACATGGCTGAAAAGAGCGATCTGAGCCATTCAAGTCATCATCCACACCATGAGAAGTCTTCTTAGCCTCATAAAATATCAAGAAAAGGTGTTCCAAAGCAAAATTGAAGTCTGAAAAGGGCCCACAGGGCCAAATCAAGCAATCCGAACCGTTCAAGTCATCATCCATGCAGTTAAGAAGTCTCATCTCCCACAAATCATTAAAGAATGAGTCAGAAATCAAAGCATCCAGGCATCATCAAGAAATTTGAGACAAATTGAAGTTGTATATTCATTCAGAAAGTCTTGATACATCAGAGAGATAAAAGCAAAAGGGTTTTACATGACAAGAAGGCCATACAAAGCTGAATACAAAAGCAGGCTACAGGTCACCAACATAGTCGTCGTCATCCCTCCTCTCATCTCGCTCCCGAAGATGAAGGTCCATCAGAGGAGCTGTCATCGATCCGCCAGCATATCTGCCACGACCCTCTGGAACATAGAGCAGAGAAAGCAAAGGCCTCTGTCTGTACAACAAATACCACTCATCATAGTCGCGATCCGAGATCATGAAACGAAACTCGGGTTGGCCCACAAGACCATCAGCTATCTCATCAGCTGGGATCTGAGCAGCCGGAGGAGGTGCCGAACAAGGGACTCGAGCCACCCCAGTAATCTGTCAAAGCAGCCTCTCACCCAAATACCACTGAAATGATTCAGCGTCAGAAAGCATGATCCGGAGGCATGAAGAATCGTATGCCTCCACACGTTAAGGGGTGTAGTAGAGAGAAAAGTTGGCGTATGGCATCCGGGCAAGCTACAAAAATGAGGTCATCACAATCAGTCACAGTGCAACACGAGGGATAAGGAAAGCAAGATACTTACATCCTCAACGGTCAATCCGTCTATATCAGCATGCCAGTTGTCCCCAGAGACTCGAGAGTTCCGCTGACAATTTTGCTGATGCCAGTACATGTGGCGATACAAAGACGGCTCAATGTCATCTCGTATCCTCGGCGTGAGATGAGCAAAATGGTCATAAAACAAGTCTGGGCAAGGACACACATAACGATCAAAGAAAGAAAGAAGGCAAATGTCTCCAGGGAAGGTTAAAAAGAATACCTCTACGACAGGCCAGAAACCTGTGAAAGACCAGCTATTCTAAGAGGTCTTGTCCAAACCCAGGAAAACATGAGTCAAGATAGCCCCGTTCCAATTGTAGGGATGGTAAAGATCCTCAACCAAACGAAGAAATTTAGGATCGATCCTCTCGCTCGTGTGACAGAAAAGGAAGGACCCGAAGGCGTAAGCAATCATGGCCCGTGCTTTGTGGAGGGCCTCTAGTTCGGTAGTAGGGGTGACGGTAGCAAAGGTGTTGTAGAACCATCGCAATTTTACTTGATGGCCCTGGAATTCATCCTCAAAGGGAGGTCACCGACAAGCCGTAGCCAGTCAGTGGAAGTGATGGGAGCAAGAGAGCCGACCTGGGGAACAACTGTCCCATGGAATGGAAAATCGATTTGCATATATATATATATATATATATATATATATATATATATATATATATATATATATATATATATCCAGGGGAGTTATTCCCCACTCGCCACAAGGGAGTTGAAAGGTGTGGGTCTCATCCCTCCACCTCTCACAAAGAGCCGCAAGCAGCATGCGGTTGGCATTGTTGTTATGGAAGCATAAGGTAAGAAGGCCAGCAAAGGGAGTGTTAGCCAGAACTCGTTCAAGTAAAGGTTGTGGGTGTTTCACCCAGTTATCCCAATGATCTCTGGTACCTCGACCCTTGATGGAGGGAAGAGGTTGGTGCTACTTAGCCAAGGAACACATATGGGCCCCTCGGCGGATAATGAAGGCCGGATCATCCTCATCGATCACCCGTCGTCCTCTTATACCATCCGCCATTGAATCCTACAAGCTTGGCAAGGTAAGTCCCTATTTTTTACCCGTTAAGATCCAAATCATCATCCAGGAAACCCATGGGTTTGGACTCACATTCAAATGCAAAAATCCAAAGTCCGACTCCATGTGTCACTTAGGATATGTGTTGGCCCCATCAAAGAAGGCAAGGCCCACCTTAAAGAAGGTTGCATGCCGTGCTTAGGAAAGTAAAGTCCATCATCCAAGGACACATTTCGGCCAACAAATGCACTCAAGTGCCATGAGATCAACAAGGGGTAAGAATTCAACTTCACATGAGAAGTATCTATTCAAAGCCCATATGTGTCCAAGGATTGGTTCACTTTTCATAACAAGGCCATGATTCTCATTTAAGTTGTTCCCATCTTTTTACACATGTACATGGACAAGTGGGGAATAGGAAGGAAATGGGCCCCCAAGAGCAACCCAAGTGACTCATCTCAATGGAATGAAAGGAGCACATAGCCCATTTGAAGAACATGAGGACCCATTCATGGGTTAACCATGGGCAACCCTATGTGCATCATCTTGATGAATGTTTTAACCATGAGAATACAACATGGTGGTCTACCCACAAATATATGAATCAAAGAAGCCAATGGTAAAAATTTAATGCACATAGCCCACATGAAGAATCAAAGTTGGAAATGTCCATGCAAGGACAAGTTTGGGCAACATATGTGCATCAATTGCTTTACAAAAGGGGACCATTTGAGCACAAGAGGGCATGGCTTGATGAGTCACCCAACCATCATGAAAATGGCTAAGAATGATATACATAGCCCACTTGAAGATCGAAATCCAAAATGCCCTAAAGCATGAGATAAAATTGGGCAACTTATGGGTATCATTCTTTCCCACAAATTGAAAGAAAAATCACTCATCTTTAAGGATGGTGGTGGATGATCCACCAAGCACCCCAAGAGAGGTTCAAGAAGTTATGGATGTGTGGATAACCCACTTGATGAGAGTCATCCTATTGAGGTTGGTGGTATTAAAGGAAACTCTTGAGAACCACTTTCCTACCATATGAGAAAACCATTTGAACTTAGTGAGATTTTTGAAACAAATCACTCATGGGACTTGTAGATGATCAAGTAACTCAAGTCCTCCATCCATCCAAAAGAAAAAAGCATGAAAGAAAAAAATTCTACATGAACAAAGTGCAGTGGTGCACACATGGTCCAAAGAAATGTACAAGTTTCAATGAGGGCCCAAAAGCCCATCCATATGGAAAAATTCTAAGGAACCCACCACACTTTGTGCATAAGGATGTACATCATAATCAAGAAATGGTGGAAGATTTGGGCTACTTGTCCATAAAAGCCCAACTAGGAAATCTAGCCCACTTGAAGATCCAAGTGAAGAATGGGCTAGTCACCTTTGTCCATACACATGTGAAGAAAGATGGGGCCACCCAAAGTGAACCCTATGAGCCCAAAACTTGAGGTGGGCCCTACCATCCCCATGGGCCCAAACCTTGAAAAGAAGATGGAAAAGAAAAGAAAGCTCCAAGAAAAATGACAAAGAAAAGAGAGCAAGAGGAAGCCCAAAATGAAGCATTGGGCCCATCAACTACACCAAGGGCCATGACTTCACTTTGAGCCCATTTGATACACATGAAAAATGGCCCAACTCCATGAAGAAAGATAGGATATCTTGCCATGCACACTTGATGGGTATGGCAAAATTACCCTTTACATACACATGAAGGGAGTGTGAAAGAAGAAAAGAAAAGAATGAAATGGAAGCTTGCAATGTCCTTCTCCATGCACCACCTTTAGAAGAGATTGAAGATCTAGAAAAAGGCTAAAAAGACTTGGGCCCACCTTGGCTCCCTTGGTATATCTACATGGAGAAAAGAAATGAAACATGAGAAGAGACAATGAAGAAGGAAAAAAGACAAGAGAGAAAAGGGAGTGTTCGATACCTTTACCACTCACCAAAGGGGGACCACCTTGCTGTCCCAAAGCTTCACTAAGGCCCACCACTTGAAAAGAGCAAGGAACCACCAAAAGAAAGAGAAAAACTTGAAGAAAGAGAGAGTATGAGAGAGAGAAGAGAGAGATTGCACGTTGGAGGGGTCAAGAGTGCCCCATGTTATATAGAAAAGGGGAGGGCACCCCTTTACCCAACCCACTGAAAAAACCAGTGGGCAGAGATGGCTTGGGCAGCACCCAGGGGGCCGTCCTTCCTCCCACCTAGTTGAAACGACCCCTCACCCTCTCTCCTTGAGAAGAACTCCTCCTTGGGAAGGGTGGTTGCAAGTGAATCTTGTACCTCCATGTAAGAATGAACTGATGGAAGAGAAGGATGAGAAAAAGTAAGGAATCTCACCAAAATCTCATCTTGTGAGAAATTGGGGAGAAATTGGCTTGATGATGTGGAAAAGCTCCATGAAATTTTCAAGAAAAAGAAAAAGAATTGACTTGGTCAAACAGTGATCTCAACCGTCCAAAATCATGGCCTAATGATCTGAACCATTCTAAGAAGAATCCCCGGAATCTCCAATCTTGATTACTGCCTACTGTACATAGTTTCGGGTCCGAAGACCTTAAACTACGTCGGGATCGACATCCCGAGAGATTTTCAATAAAAATCGGTAGCGGTCTTGGTCGTCCGAATCAAGATCCGACGACACCGGACATTTTTCAAAAATTATAAAAAAATGTATTACCAGTCTCGCTCCTAAATTTTAAGTACGAAGACCTTAAACTACGTCGGAATCAACATCCCGAGAGATTTTTAATAAAAACCGGCATCGATCCCAGCCGTTCGAGCCAGGATCTGATGACCTGGATCATTTCAAAAAATCAAAAAAATGTGTTGCCCTATTCTGTACAAAGTTTTGGTCCGAAGACCTTAAACTACGTCGGGACGAAAATCTCGAGAAATTTCCAATAAAAGCCAGTGTTAATCTTGGTCGCTCAAATTGGGATTTGACAGCCTGGAACATTTTAGAAAAAAAATCACAAAAAGAATGTATGTTCAGCATGTACATATTCTTGGTCCGAAGACCTTAAACTACACTAGGATTAATTTCTCGGGGGACCTTTTCCTGCTTTCAACCAAAAACCGGCATCGGCCTCAACCGCTGGGATCAAGGTTCGATAACTCAGATCATTTGCAAAAATACCAAAAAGATTTTGAGCTTTCCATAAAAACCAGTATCAGTCTCAATCACTTGAGTTGAAGTCTGGAACCTTTTCAAAAAAAAAAAATTCACCATCAATTTCAACTACGCAAATTCATCCCCAGCAGTCCGAAGACCTAAAACTACACTGGGATTAACTTCTCGGGGGCTTTCTTTCCTAACCTGTTCCGGACATGGCTGACAGTTGATCGTACGGGTGTCCGGAATCTTCTAAACAGGTCAAGGCTGAGGCGGGCAGAACCCCGCAATCCTGTTCGTGTTGAACGCACCGTGATAGACAACCTTGATTTGGAAGTCGCTGTTGAATCTGACGGATGCTCCCTGTTCCTAAAACTCATGAAGGGGATTAAGGCAGTTGGGAGGTGGAGCGCACCCTCACGAAATTGTGAGCAACGTAAGGCCCCAAACTGGATTGACAAAGGGAAATGTGAGGATGTGGCTCATTTTGTGGCCGAAGGAGTTGTCGGACGATACGTGGTCTATGTGCATTGCACATGAGGAACAGACAACTTTGTGGGTGTGTTGACTGAAAACCCTCAAAATCTCATCATCCGAAGATGTAAAACTACGGCACTTAACTGTGTGAGACTCGTCTTGCTCGCTGACGTGAAATGGATCGGGTGCCTTAACAGCAGTAGAAGCTGGAAGTGGATGAAAATTCCACACATTTCCCTGCATTTCAGAAAAATCAAAAAAATACCAAAACATTACAAAATCATCTTTTAAAAATCACAAAATATTCCCCTTGCTTTCAAGCCAAATATTCCCAAAATCATAAAAATATTTCATTTGTTTTCAATAACCGATCTCCATCCTGACTACTCAGGTAAAGATTCAGACCACATATTTGCAAAAAAAAAAAAAATCACAAAAATTGTCACTATCCTCGGCACTACATTTCAGGAATCTCGAACTCCGCTCACTCATTTCGCAGTTTGGGATGACGGATCCGATCGCCTGCAAATTGGAATCTTGACCAAAACTGGTGACCAAGCACCGTCTCAATCGCATCCATTCACAGAAGAACATCTTGAAGTCTGGTAACATCCTTCATCCATTCCCATTAGCAAAGAAACAGCATCTTGGGACGATGGACCTGATCGACCACGGGTTGGGATCTTGACCAACCCGCTGACCAAACATCCTCATTAAAAAGAAAATCCCCAGGGGAGCACAACCCTGCAAGCAATAAGCTCAAAATTCTCTGCACCCCCAGCAAAAGCGAAATCATCAAACTAAAAGAGAATGAGCCAAACCATGCATCCATCATCAAATATGCATCTCCATGCATCAGCAGCATCGCATCAATCATTATGTTTACCTGCTTTCAAAATAAAAGTTGGTTAGCCAAAGACCCCACAGGCATCCCTAGTGGAGGCGGGTGCAAGCCAGATTTCCTTTTCAAAAAGACAAAAAATATTTCTATTTGCAAATAAAAACCCCACGGAGTATCACTCCCCAGAGTGGGTATCTTTTCAAAATCTAAAAATATTTTCCCAGTAGAGTGTTCGGCCTCCAAAATACCAGGAGATCTTCCATATCTCTGGGTAGGAGCCGACGCAAAAATCAAATAAAATCCGATGTCTCGTGGTTTCCCCGGAGATCTTCGGATCCAATGCACTCAAACTACGGTCGAACTGAAATCCAGTGTCAGTGCGGTCGTACCACATGCCAAGATACGAAAAGATGAAAGCCAAAAGGCTCGGTCAAAGAAACCATTTGAACAGGTGGAAACGATGAATTGTAACCCAAGTATCAAAATCAACAGATCGGGTGGAAAGAGTTCACCCGCACATACCTAGGCATGGATGCCTGAAGTACCTTGACTGAGTCCAAGTCGGCGTAGTGGACTCCCGTAAGACTACATGACGCAGGGCAGCTAACCACTTTAACAGTCGAGCGAAACAAGTACTCCTGGAGTGATCCGGGAAAACATCAAACAATCAATCTCAGGGTCGGTAACCTCGTAAGACTACGACGCAAAGGCTCTGCTGTACCTTTTCGATGTTAGTACCGATCGGGAATGGAAGGGTTGCGATTGGGTACCCAGGTTGCAGCACACTGCAGAGACAATCGCAACGTTTCCAAACTCCCGCGGTATGTGCGAGTTATCAATCTCCAAACAATCAACTGACTCAGACACAAAGGACAACAAAGATTCCAGACCACAATTTAGGAAAGAATGAATTGCAAACCAAGCATCAAAACCAGCAGATCGGGTGGAAAGAGTTCACCCGCACATACCTAGGCGTGGATGCCTGAAGTACCTTGACTGATTCCAAGTCGGCGTAGTGGACTCCCGTAAGACTACATGACACAGGGCAGCTAACCACTTTGACAGTCAAGCGAAACAAGTACTCCTGGAGTGATCTGGGAAAAAATCAAACAATCAATCTCAGGGTCGGTAACCTCGTAAGACTATGACGCAGAGGCTCTGTTGTACCTTTCCGATGTTAGTACCGATCGGGAATGGAAGGGTTGCGATTGGGTACCCAGGTTGCAGCACACTGCAGAGACAATCGCAACATTTTCTCCAAACTCCCGCGGTATGTGCGAGTGATCAATTTCCAGACGATCAACTGGCACAGATGCAAAGGCAAGCAAAGATTTCAGACCATGATCTATGAATGACGGAGTCAGAAGTGGGGTGTCCACTTGCTTTGGCATTCGGTTGCATGCAACCTCTGCCAAAGAGGGGCATCTGTAGACACCCCACCATCGGCTACATTGTTGGTAGAGGTAGCTAGATGAATGGAGGACCATACCCCCAAATCCCATGTCCAAACTCAACCAAACTCACCCTTGTAAGCCCCAATCCATAGCCCAACTCAAGCCTGAACCCAGTCAACTCGCCCCTAAACATCAGCCTGAAAAACCCCCCTTAAGAAAAACCAGTAAAAAAAGTCCTAAAAAGTCAAACTCGGCAAGTCAACCCGCTGAGTCAAATCGCCGAGTCAACTCACCGTGTCAACCCATCCCCCAAGCCCAGTCAACTCACCGTGTCGATGCGTGATTGTTTGTATGGCTATCAACAACCATATAGTGCGCCATCATACAATGCGAACGAACCTAATTGGCGGAACTATCAAAATTCCAATTGGAGAGACGGACCAACAACAAATGTTAACTATCCCCAAGGGCCCCCTATTTACGTGTCTCCACCAAAAAAGACCCTTGAGGATACATTGCAACTGGAAAGCACATCGCAAATCATCAATGAGATGGAAACATTGATTGAGCACATGGAATCACACCTCATTGAGACGGAGGAAGAGACTTCCCTAGTCCAACCTCCCTCTAACCTAATTGAACAACTCGAGGTGACTGATTTCAATTCTTCCGATATACTTGTTGAGCGTGACGGAGATACTATTACCTTTAGATACAATGAAGAGATTCTAATGAAGGTTGACGAATCTGAGGAATCCGAAAAATCTGAGGGTGATAATATGATTGGTGATGTTCAACAAGATGAGGACTCAGAGTGTGCTTATGAGCCCGTGGTCCCGTTTCCCCAGAGGTTGATCTCGTCTGAACCTCTAGTTAATAATCATGCCATGGAAATTCCCCAACAAAGTGATTTTGATACAATCCACCAAGTTGACACGCCCAATTTCATTATTGATGAAGAGTTTTCCTACATTGAGTGTCCTAATTCTTTGGAAGATTGCTTGGCTCACTTTGAAGATTCGAATGATCCCTGGATTCAAGAAATAGTGAACGCCTTGCAAGACCCTACTCCGGTGCATGAAAAGATGTTTCCCACTGATTCTCACTTAATACCATCTATTGTGGAAGCACCGGGAGATTCTGATCATATGGAGAAGACACCACCATTTGAAGAATCATTTGAAGTCTCTCCATCGCTTTGGTCTTTTCAGACTGAAGTGGACCATTACTAGGAAGATCCGTTCTTGATAAACCATTGCCCAGTTAATGCATTGAGGAGATATTTTCTTGATAATGTCTCCTTTTCTCGTACATGTGGTGAGAATTTCTATTGGCCCATAATGATTAAGAACACCCATGTACATTGTCGAGCAGGACTATGGATGGTCCTAATGCGAAATTTGTTGAAATACATGATGATCCTGCTCCAGTCTATTCCCTTGATTGATCTCCTAGTCTGATGGAGATCCATTTCCCTGCTTTCCTAGGATAGATTAGTTTAGATTAGGATTTCTTTGCTTATGATTAGATATGAATAAACTCGCTCTTTAATAATTCTCTCAGGTACTCTCTCACTCACTCCTCTTTTTGTTATTGCTCTCATATTATGTTACATTGCATATTTTTCAACATTGAGGACAATGTCGAATTTAGGTTGGGGGGTGGGAATTCCTGCGGAATTTTATTGAGAATGTTGTTAAGTTTTTAGTTTTATGTTATTTAAAAAAAAAAATCCTATGAATTTATATGATTTTGAAATTATTTGAATAGTAGAATGAAAAGGCATTTGGTGATGACAATGTTAAAGCTTAAAGTTTAGTCGCTTCAGTAAATTTCAAAATTGAGTTCTTTCCATTAATTTTCTATTAGAAAATGATAAACATTGATTGAGTCATGAATTTTCACAGTTCACATCTAGATTGGACTACTAGGATTTGAGTTTGATACTATAATGTTGACTTGATGATTGTTGAGAGTGATAGGAACCAAGCCTGGAGATCCTTGTCTACTTGGTTCATAGAAAAGTTATAAAAAAAAAAGAGTGAAAAAAAGGGAATATTCATAGTAATTTGGGACAAGGATTTTCATCGATTGTCGTTACCATTACAAAACATTACCATAGTACGAAGTGAGCCTTTTGGAGTCTTCGGCTATCGGTTATTGATTGGAAAAAAAAAAAAAAAAAAAAGGAAGAAAAAAAGAGATCAAAAGTTGAAAAGAACAGTGGCAAGGTTCGGAATCAGTGACTTAGTTGATCTGACCATTCTCTTCAATCATCAGTGTTAACATGAAAGTAGAAGACTGAACCCCTAGTTGTGTTAAGGCTAGACCTCACAGTGCACCATGGAACTCAATGTTTAGAATGCTTCTATTGAATGATTAATGCTTTGAACTCAATTAGGTTGTTGACTAAAGTAGCTAGAATCTAAGTTTGAATATTTTCAAAACTATATGCCTTAGAAACTCTACTGTTTAGATAACTTGAAAGATCACATAAATACATTGAACCTTTTCTTCTCTTTCATTAGGAAATAAGAGAAGTCTTGAGAAGATTTTGATTGGTGAAAAACTGTCGAGGATAAGATTGATTGCAGTATTTTGAAAAATCCTTAGATGATTTTCGCATGTTTTGCTCAAGACTAGCAAAATGCTGGTTGGGGGGTGTGATGAGTACCTAATATTGTATAATTAACCCTGGTTGTTAAGGGCGTTATCATTGTTTTTCTGGTTAATTATCCCTCATTAGGTGAATTTTCTGTCTTCAGGTGATCAGGAGAGGTTGGACAAGATTCGATCCAATCAGGGCATTTAAAGGCCTAAAAAAGAGCAAGATTCGGCGTGTTGGTAATCTTGACGCAAAGCAAGCCATAGAGATCGAAGCCTGGACCGTTTTGTGATTATTGGAGGCTGAAGATGATCCGTACCTCTCAGGACGATTTAAGGTCTAAAAAGAATCAAAATCAAGTGTATAGGCAATCCTGAAGGAAATCGGCTGTAAAGATCGAAAGATGGATCATATTGTACGGTTGAGATGAAGTGAAGATGACTTGGAAGGCCTCATCAAGACCACGAATTTTGGAGATCCGGGCTATGCATATTTGGCTGGTCATGATTGGGTGATCATACAAGTTTGGACGGTCAAGATTGGATGTCCATAGGAGGGACCAACCATGCATCAAGACAGTGGAGACATTTCCACCATCACAAGTGAAGTGACCAGGTCTCAGCCCTCATACGCGCAAAAGAAGTTCCAATGTCCAGCAGTCAACTATGGTGGACCCCACTTTCAATCCCCTCCGTCTATCCAACCAGCTGGAAGTCAAGTCCCGAATTCAACCATCATCCAGCTTAATCCTAGCCGTCCACCACATTCGAACCAACAACACATGCAACTGATGAAGGGCTGATCTTCGCCATCCATCTTAACCATCCATGATCAGCAAGCTCCAACCACCAGCCGTCCAATCCACCATCCAGCAAGGGAGTTATCTTCAGCAGTCCATTACACGTGCTCACCATCCAACCCATCTTCCAGGCCCACAGCCTGCACGTGCAGCAGCAGTGCAGCTGAACCACCTACTTCAGCCAGCCGTCCATCCAGTAGCAGCTGGGAAGCAGCTCCAACGTCCAGCAAGTGGGCCCCACTCAGGAATTTTCAACCGTCCACAAGTGGTGGATCACATCATCACCATCAATGTCAGCATTTGGACCGTCCATCCATCATCAGCATCTTCACTACGTCCAGCATCCATCAGCAGCAGTGCTGCAACTCCAGCATTCATCAGTCCCAGCATCTGGACCGTCCACTCTCCAGCAAAGTTGGGCCCACATGTGCACCATCCACACCATCTCAGCCCGCCTGCTTCAGCAGCCTCTTCACTGTCCAGTGGGCCCCACCAGTTTAACGTCCAGTTGCAGAAGGAGGAGATCAACAACGTCCAGTCTTCAGCTGTAATTAACGTCCACCATTCAGAGATCACATCCTCCAGCTCAAGTGGCCCACAAAGGCCAGCGTCATCCATCCAATCCTCCACCGTCCAGTGGACCCATCACATGGATGTCCATTTCATTTTAGCCGTCCATGGATTTACATCCAAGCTGGCCGTCCAACGATCTGCAGCCATCCACTACATCAACTGATCACCCTAAAGCAGCAGTGGACGTTCACCATCTGCATCATCATCAGCCACCGTCCATCAATGGACCACCTTCATCAACGACCAGCAGATTCTCAGACGCCCATTGCAGCACACCTGTTGTGCATCACCATCAACACCATCCGACCATGGACACCTCTCCAGTTCCATTCTCCTTCACGTAAACAGCTTCATATCAACATTCAGCAGCCGAACGTGGCCAGCGATCTGACCGTCCAGCTGATGGAAGACCACTGCTCCTTGCACGTCCAGCAAAGGTCATTCCATCACCGTCCACTTCAGTTCCAGCGTCCAACACTTCCAATGGTGCACCAGCTCCTAGCCGTCCATCCAGCAACATGACCAGCACACGTGCCAGCTTGCACGTTCAGCCGGAGTTCCATATCAAACTGACGTTTTCAGCTCCATTCTCATGTACCCAACAAGGTGGACCCCATCAAAAGCCAGCAAATGCTCCTCCATCTCCACCATGGCAGCAAGAGAGGAGCTCTCTCTCTCTCTCTCTCTCTCTCTCTCTCTCTCTCTCTCTCTCTCTCTCTCTCTCTCTCTTCCAACACATGTGTAAGGCATGGAATGCCACCTCATCATCCAAGCCTCACTCCAAGCCCAAACCTAAAAGAAAAGTTTGCTTTAGGCTTGGAGTGACACCTAGGATTGGAGTACTTTTCTTGCCACATGTCACTCCAAGCCTAACTCCAAGCCCAAACCTAAAAGCAAAGTTTGCTTTGGGCACTCCAAGCCTAACTCCATTCCCAAACCTAAAGAAACTTTTGGTGTGCCACCTAGGATTGGGAGGAGGCTTGGAAGCTCCTCATAAGGCTATAAAAGGAGGCCTCTCCTCCTCATTTCAATCATCCCACAATCCAAGTCTTCTTTTCTTTTCTTCTTTTTCTTTGTAGAAGTAGAGTAGTGTAGTTTTTCCTTTGTAGAGAATTTAGTCTTCCATTGTAGCATGGTTGGCTAAACCTCTAGCTAAGGCTAGGGGTGAAGCCTTTGAAGAAATTTGCAAGCTATGGTTCTTTTGGTTCAACATTGTGTGGTGTAATTGTTGGAGTTCTCTTTGGTTGATTGGTTTGGTTATCCACCTCAGCGGACGCTATTGTTGTACAAGCCCCTTGATCCATCGTCGACTCCGGGCACGTTGGATGCTTGGGATCCCTTGCACACCAATTAGCTAGTTCATGATCGATAAAGTCCCTTGATCCATCGTCGACTCCGGGCACGTTGGATGCTCTGGATTCCCTACGGTCATCGAGCTAGTGCAGGTAAAGTCATCGATCTGTAAAATCCCTTGATCCATTGTAGACTCCGGGCACATTGGATGCTTTGGATTCCCTGCGATCGATAGACGAGATCTTAACGGTTGGATCGGTCAATCAAAGCCTCCTATCTTGTAAGTATGCATTTGATCGTATGAATTGTGATCTTATCGGTTGACTTGTTGGCAAAGTTGTTGATCTGTACAATTCCTTGATCCATTGTCGACTCCGGGCACAGTGGATGCTTGGAATTCCCTGCGATCAACTAACGAGTGCTTCATGGTCAAATCAATCGGTTCAGATCACCATCTTTTATGAAATATGCAAATGTTTTAACTGTTTTATCTTCCGATTGGAATGAATCTTTATTCAATTCCAGTTGAGTTATAGTTGGACCAATAAATCAAATCTTGTGAATGAATCAAAGGTAGATCCCTGATGCCTTAGCCCCTTTTCTATCTTTGTCCTTCACCACACACAACTTGCTCCACTCACGTGGATAAACCAAATTTCATCTCACTCACCCAAAACTAATTCCTCTAAGTGTTCTTAACCCCAATCCCTGTGGATCGACCTCGGTCTTACCGAGTATTTTACTACTTCGCTACCTGCACTTGGGTGTGCAATCTTCGGATTGTAGCACCCCTTCTCTAACATTTCTACGGGGTCTAGCCGACTGTAGATTCGAAGTAACTAGCTAGTGGCAACTCTGGTCTTATATAAACTCATCTAAACACATCCAGCTTAACACGACAATCGAACAAAGCCCTCGAGAACGAGGCAAGCCAGTGGCACAAACGGCGATTCGCGCGCACGCACCTCTTCTTCTTTTCCGAAAGGAAAGGGAGAACGTACGGGAGCGCGGAACGGCGAGGGTCCATAGCCGCTGGACGTTTTTCTATTTGGGCGGGTGCCCGACCGGCCGCGGGGTTAAGTGCGGGGTTTCCTATTTATGAGTCTATTTTTGGGGTTTACTATATAAAGGGGTGTAAACAGGGATTAGGCTATGGGATTAGGGTTTCTAAACTTCTAAGGTGAGAAAAAGGCAAGAGGTTAGCAAAAAGGGCCATCTCTGTGCATGGGAGCATCGGAGAAGGTGAGTATTATGCTTGTAACTTTGTTTTCTTCATAGTGGAGTTTTGCACCGTGATTTTTTACCCTTGTTTGGGGTTTTTCCACGTAAAATCTATCATGTGGATTGTTGGCTTGCTTCGATTCTACTTCTAGTTATTATTTCTTCCTGTTTATCGTTTGTGGGTGAGACCGGAGATTGGATCTCGGTTCACCGGTGTTGTTGTTGGCGTGCTACGCAACAATATGAATTCTGTTGGAGAGAGAGAGAGAGAGAGAGAGAGAGAGAGAGAGAGAGAGAGAGAGAGAGAGTTATCATTATATCTAGAGCTACTTTGCTTCATAGTGGATTGGTGTGAATTTGTGTACGTAATGCTAAGAATAAGGAATCACGTAAATTTCTGTGTTGTGGTTTGCGTCTTATTTTTGTTTTCTTTATAATTTCAATGTTGCTATGTGTAGTTAGAAAGGGATCTTTCTCTCAACACCCACCAAGATGCCCATGTGACTCTATTCCATCCATCAATTTCACCGAGTCATTTTATGACATGAACTTCATAACAAGGAAAATATGAAACTCAAGTGCGACACACCATAAGAAACTATGGGGATTGAGGGTCCGCCATTAAAATTTTCATGGGGCCATGGAAGTTTTGGATTAGGATAATATTTGTGCTTTCCATTCATCTAGGTGAGAATAACTGTGTGAACAATTTGGATGGCAGATAAACATCACAGTGGTCTTTAGAAAACATTAACGATGGGTGTTTCCATCTCCATTATTCTGTGTGGCGTGGCTCACTTGAAGTTTGGATCTCCTCACTTTTGGGATCATAGCGTGACATAAGTTGGTGAAATTGATGGACAGAGTGGATGTCTCATGCTTATCATGGTGGGTCCCGTAGAGCTTCTACATAGGGAAAAGATAATAAGAAACTTGTTCCCCTTGCCCAACTACCTAGAGTCATACCATTGTTTTACAATCTTCCATTTCTATACCATCCAAAATGCTTAAGTGACTATGCATAATCATCGTTTTACATGCATCTCTCTTTTCCATCATCACACATACATGTGGAGTCTACTCAAGCATAGCTTTTGTGTGCTCATGCTCCAAGCCCTAATATGAGGGTTGTTTGTGAGCCTCTCTCCTCTGAAATTGTGATTTTACCGCTAGTCGAAAGACTTGGAGATATGGCTAATGTCTTAGAAGAGGGTGAATAGGACTTTTAAAATTTTTAGCTTTAACTAATAGAATTTGAGCATTCAAATTGATAAGCTTGAGCAAGAGAATAATAAAGAATTAACTAGAAAATCGTAAAGCACAAGTGTACATGTTATACTTCTCATAGGCATTATATCAAACACATTCAAGCATGTTTATCAACTTTGGATACATTCAGCAAGTGTAAATAGAGGCACACAATCAATCATAATGAAGATAAACAACCAACCACAATGTTCAATGATATATAGTTGTTCGACGTTGGGTCTACTCCACTCCCGGTTACCGCACCTCTTTCTAAGTGCACCGGTATTCACTATGCTCATGGTTTTGAATCATGTTACCCATCAACCTTTACATCCTAATATCTAGGACAGCATTTATCATCCGCCGATGACCCTATCCAGGAACTTATCGAGTTTGAATCTCAAACTCTCACCAATCCTAATCCAATGATGGCCACGTACGCTCCCACCAGAGGTCCCAATCCAGGGACAAATCTCTAGAAGAGAAGGATAAAATGGACTCTAATAAATACTAAATCATACCTAATAAGATGAGCCTCGTTCAAGCGCCAAGATGAGTAGCTTCAAGTCCTTATTACTTCAGCTCCTCTTTGTACTACCAAGATCAACCACCAATGCATGATGATGCCTATTATAGTGTCGAGTAGTTAGGAAATGGGTTGGTGTTTCATTTTTCCTATTCAATGCAATGGTATATGTTAGAACAACCAAATCTCAGCATTCAATGGCTATTGATAACCAAATGATTCAGCTAATAAGGTTAGGTCAGCAATGAATGCTTTGCTTGAGTTCATACTTCAAACCGAGTTTTGAATACTCAATGAAGTGTCATTAATACTTGGTTTGAATGATGAACTTCAGACATAAATGACCAAGGAGGCTTGGGATTGATGTTGGAAGACCCTCTCAATACTCTGGTTGGGTGTACAAGATTCCCATTAAAAGCCCTCACAAACTACTTTTACAGAGTGTGAAAAATGGGCAGAAAATGGCTAGATTAAGACCTGTCGTAGCCTCCTGGAGAACGGTTGCAAAGGGGTCTCTGACCGGTCGCCCGTTGAGCTGCGACCGGTCTAATTAAGACCTGAATAAGAGGATTTCAGGCAAAATGTTGCTGTCTCAATTTTACATTGGGCGACTGGTCCCTGGGGAACCTACGACCGGTTGCAAGGGATCAACGACCAGTCTAATTTACTCGGAGACCAATCTCATTTGGAAGGTCCATTGCTGACCTTTTTTGTCCTGGGAGAACGGTGTCACAGTCTGTGCGACCAGTCGCTAGACCTTGTTTCTTGTCTATAAAGGCTATACTTTAGCCTATCTTCTAGTGATTGGAAACTTAGTATATTTCTTGGTTTTTCATGGTTTCTAGCAACTAGCCAAGCATGGTCTAAGCCTGATCAACTTGACCATTAAGATGTGGATAAAATGGCTATGAATTTGCATAGATGATAAGCCATTAAAGACATTATTTTGGGATCCTAAAGTCTGCCTATATGCTGCTTACCTTATGAACTTAATTTAGCTTGAACTTGAATGAGGAATGAGGCTTCAGATTTAAGTCTTGGATCTTCATTCTTCAGTCGGGGCTCAACAAGATTTGATGCAATTAGACTTCACGACAATTGACAAAATACTTTGCACTTACAATCTCTCCCTTTGTCAATTGCGTGGCAAAAATATCTAGCTAGACAGGTGTTGAGCTCTTAATTGTGCATATTTTAACCCCAATTCATCACTCATTATGCAAGATTTTCATGATTTAAAGACTAATCAAATACATGTTTTGCGATTGTAGGAATGAGAGTGGCTTGGCTCAATTGGTGACCAAAAGGGCACATTTAGAAGTCTTTGATGAAGGCCCAAGGTGGACCAAAGAATGATGAAGAAAGAGAGGAGAATGAGGAAGAAAGAAGGAAAGAAAAGAAAGAAGAAATAATGCAGAAAATGGGGTCCGACCGGTCAAGACCGGTCGGCCAAACAGGCCCCGACCGGTCTTGACCGGTCGGCCAACACTACTTTTCCTTTAACATGCTGCTGGAGCAAGGCCAGCCTTGTCCGACCGGTCTTGACCGGTCGGCCATGCAAATTCCAGGTTCTAGATTCTAGACAGCAGGCCATTCTCGTTTCTAGTTTTTTGGACCCGTTTTCTGGGCTGATCTTGATGATATTTGGAAATCCAATACATCCATTTCGAATAGGAGCTCGATGCCGAACTAACCCAAGTGGTTTCGTGTCGATCGGAGCTATGGATTGATCGTGGTGGCCAAAACAATACGAACTGTCCAGAAAGTTCCAGATTTCGCTGCTCCACTCTGGGCCGGTCCAGGTGACTCATCATTGATGATATGAAGAATCTACTTTGACCATCTTCTAGACCACATCCATATATGAATAACCACAAAGTTTCAAATCAAAAGGATGTGTGGTTTGATCGTACCGGTTGAAGAAAGATGGACCATCCAGAAAGATCCAACTGCGCAGAGTTTATAAAAGCCCTAAGTGTTCTAATTTTTGGACCACATTCTGGGATTGTTTTGAACAATCTAATCCATCTATCATGTAGAGGAGGAAGTTTTCTACCAATGTTCAAAATTTGGGATCAATCCGACATCTTTATATTCTGGACCGTTGAAATCAAGATGACTCGTTCTGAAGGTAACCGAAGTGCGCGATTTTGAGAGGCGGTCGATGATATGATTGGTGGGCCCATTCAGAGGATAATCTTGGAAATCTAAATCATCTATGAGGAAGATCACATTACAAGGAAGCTATAAATCAAGTTTGAAGGCAATTCGACCATTGGTCAAGCTACGAAGCGAAACAAAATCTGTTACGTTGCGGTACTCTTGCTGCACTATAAAAGGAGGTGCTCTCTTCTATTCCAAGCAAGCAAGGACGTGGGGAGCAAGGAGTTCAAGTCATAGGAGGCTTCCTAGCCTCCTCCAGCTAGTTTTTCTTCCTTTTCTTAGTTCTAGTTTTATTTTTAATATGCTTTTCATTAGCTAATCTCTTAGCTAGGGCTAAAAGGTGAACCTTATAGTTTTCTTAGATTGTTTAATTCGTTTAATGTGGTTTTAAGTTGAATTTCATGTTTAAGAACAATGGTTTGAAGTTTAATTCAAGTGCTAAGTAGTTTTTCTTAGTCTTATGATGACTCATGGATGTTTGGAAGAATTGCTTGAGTTCTTAATTGTTGGGAACTAGTCTAGACCTGTATGATCCGAGGAATTGGAGTACGCTCTAGTAGTATGATCTTCATGTGGGAACTTCTTACCAAAAGTCTACTTTTATAGAAATTCTGAAGTATGTGAGATTGTGCATGTGATTTGGATCAAGTTCAAATCATGATCTAGTTTTATCTTGTGACAGGATTTAATGATGATTGTGGTTGTGATCTTAACCTATTGGAATTGGGACTGACCTATGCAATTGAGTGTGCTCAAGTCCTAGCTTGCATTGAGAGAATCATATACATGAATCATACATGTAACAGATTGATTGTTTTAACCGCTCTATCATCCGGCTAGATAGAACTTAATTTCGATTCTAGTTGAGAAAGTGAGAAACCACAGCGAATTATACATCTAAGGAGAGCTATAAGTGGATCCTTAATGCTCTAGTTATCTTTTCATTATCAGATTTTCTATTTTATGTTCAAAACCAATTTCACAACCCTCTTTGATTCAAGCTATTAGGATAATTGGAATTATTTACCTCCTTCCCTGTGGATCGACTTTGGTCTTACCGAGATTATTACTACATCGCAGCCTTGCACTTGAGGCGAGCGAACAAGTTTTTGGCGCCGTTGCCGGGGAAAGAGGTTAAACGGTTCTAATTGTTCTAGTAGCTATAGAGTAGTTTTAGTTAGGTAGGATTTTTTGTTTTTATAGAAGTAGATTTTCTGATTTCTTTTTCTAGATTACTAACAATTTTTGTTTGATTTTGTAGGACATTGTTGCTGACATAGCTCTCACCTTCACGGGTAACATCTCTCCATCTCCCTTTCTTCTTTTTGTTTTTCTTCCTAGATTGGGGATTATTTCAAGTTCTTATAATTTCATTATGAATGATTGGACGGGTGGATTGTCTAAATACCTTTTACAAGATGAGAGGATGAACCAAATAAAAAATCATTATGATTGGAACCATTACAAGCATGAATATTTTTCTAAGACTGAATCTGCTTCTAATACTCCCCCACGTAAGACAATGGGAGAGAATCGGAAAGAGATGAATAATGTTCCACCGGTTAGGACAATGTATGATCACTTGTATGGTTACACATATCAACAACCATCTAAAAGCCCAACATATGACATGCATAATCCAAATTGGTGGAAGCATCAAAATTTCAATTTGGGAGACGAGCCAACCATGGATGCCAACAATTATCCTCAAGAGTTTCTTTCTCATGAGCCACAACCGACACGAACTCTTGAGGATACACTGCGAGAGTTTATGGAAATAACTGAGCAATGCATACAAAACCTCTCGCCATCTCAAAATATTGAACCCAACATTGGGAACACCGAATCAATCACCAACAATGAGGAGGATGAGGCTATCCAAACCCAACCTTCTCTAGATTTAATGACTAAACTTCTAGTGGATATTGATCTCAGTGATCCCACCATTACCATTGATTATGGTGAATCAACTATCTCTTTTAGTTATTTCGATTTGAATGATGAAGAGATTTCAAGGACGGTTGACGAACCCGAGGAATCTACAAAATCTGAAAGTGATAGTTTGATTGCCTACAATGAGGGTTTGAAGGATGATTGTGAGTCCATGATTTCTTCTTCCAAAGGGCCAAATGTTTTTGAGTCACCGGAAGATATTCTTGCTAGAGGGATGGCCGAAGTCGATATTTTTGAGTCCTTCCACCAACAACACATGCCGGATTCTATTTTGGAAGAACTCCCTTGGGTTGAAAATTCTTCTTCTTTGGATGATGGGTGGCACAATCTGGAATTTCAAAAGATCAACCAATGCTAGATGATGTGCTTACCACTGAATCTGAAATTTTTTCTTTGGAAGACCTCCCCTCTATAGAGGAGGAATTCCTTACCCTTGAAACAGAATTTCCTCAATCAATTAGGGAGAACGAGGACCCTTTATCCCACTCTCTCGATTTCCTAGAGGAATGCATGACCCAACCCTATGATCTGGATGATGAGATGATTAAGGAGTTGGATAGTTTGTTAGACACGGTGTCGGTGCCTGAAGAACACCATTCCACTGATTTACACTCTTTACCATTATTTGTGGAAACACCGTGCAATTCTGAATTTGTGGAGGAGACAACCCAAACTGAAAAATACTTAATGAATGTCTCTCCACCATCATGGGCTCTTCAACCCATTGAAAATTCTGATTGGGAGGACCCGTTTTTAATCAATTACAACCCAATTCAGAACTTGAGGAGATATCTTTTTGCTGCTCTTATCTCCTCCTTACATGCGTGTGGTGCACACTATGATTGGACCTTCATGAAGAAATGCACACATGTATACATTCGAGCAGGACTTTGGATGGTCCTCATGAGAAACCTATTGAAATTCATGAAGATCCTGCTCAAATTTGATCATGTAGTCGATCAGACTAATCAAAGGTAGGTAGGTAGGTTAGGATTTCTTTTTGCATTTAGGATTGAATAAGTCTCATTGAGAGACAATCGAAGATGCTAGAATTGATCAACTTGCTACCTCAGGTACTCTCATTCTCACTCTCCTTTGTTTTATGTCATTGCTCTCATGTCATGCATATTGCATATCTTATTACATTGAGGACAATGTAAGATTTTGGTTGGGGGGTGAGATTCCTTAGATGAATCTACTAGCTTTTGTGACATTTCGAGCAATTATGTAGAAAATTTTTGATTTTTCTAAAATTCAAAACTCTTTTGGAAAACGTTGTTTCTATGCATTCAAGATGATATGAGTATAAGAGGAGGAGATACGCAGTGAGTGATGTTGCAAGCTTTGAACTTCTCTTAATATAATGGTTTTATATGTGAATTCCCCTATTTATATGATTGATAGAAAATTTGAACACTTTTACACCTAGTTCACATTACACGATTTTCATGATTTGAAAGGATTATGTGATTTTTGGATTGTCTAGACTTAGATTTGAGGTGTTGAGGAACCAAGCCGGGGTACTTTGTCCATCCTTGTCCATGGGAAAATAACGAAAGATATGGATTTCTAAAAATCCTATCTAATGTAAAAGAAAAAGGGAAAGGAAGGATGAAATTGGGAATGATGGAAAAATGGTGGAAAATTCCGATTAGGGCTACCTACTACCAACCGGGGGATGGTCTACCCGTAACCAAAGCCGGAAATGGGACATAGTGTGAAAGCCGTCAAAAGGACGGTAAGACAAATTCCTGTCATAGGCTTGTTGTTACTCTATACACCTTGAGATCTATAGTTTAGTTGATCTATGAAGAAGATAATCCCGAAAACTCATGAGATGAACTTTCACTATGCACACTAGGTTGAATTTGTTCAAGTTCTTCTATTTTCATCGGGAATTTCATATAAACACTTATTATGTTCTGAGAGTTTAAGGTTTCAACCTCTATCACCTAATTTCTCTGATTTTTATGCTTGTGTGTCTTGGAATGTATAGAAGAATAGTTTCTAGAGGAGAGTTGGATTTTGGAGAATGAAACTTGTTTCAGGCATGTTTTGCTCGGGACTAGCAAAATGCTGGTTGGGGGGTGTGTTGAGCTCTTAATTGTGCATATTCTAACCCCAATTCATCACTCATTATGCAAGATTTTCATGATTTAAAGACTAATCAAATACATGTTTTGCGATTGTAGGAATGAGAGTGGCTTGGCTCAATTGGTGACCAAAAGGGCACATTTAGGAGTCTTTGATGAAGGCCCAAGGCGGACCAAAGAATGATGAAGAAAGAGAGGAGAATGAGGAAGAAAGAAGGAAAGAAAAGAAAGAAGAAATAATGCAGAAAATGGGGTCCGACCGGTCAAGACCGGTTGGCCAAACAGGCCCCGAACGGTCTTGACCGGTCGGCCAACACTACTTTTCCTTTCACATGCTGCTGGAGCAAGGCCAGCCTTGTCCGACCGGTCTTGACCGGTCGGCCATGCAAATTCCAGGTTCTAGATTCCAGACAGCAGGCCATTCTCATTTCTGGTTTTTCGGACCAGTTTTCTGGGCCGATCTTGATGATATTTGGAAATCCAACACATCCATTCCGAAGAGGAGCTCGACGCCGAACTGACCCAAGTGTTTTCGTGTCGATCGGAGCTATGGATTGATCGTGGTGGCCAAAACAATACGAACTGTCCAGAAAGTTCCAGATTTCGCTGCTCCACTCTGGGCCGGTCCAGGTGACTCATCATTGATGATATGAAGAATCTACTTTGACCATCTTCTAGACCACATCCATATATGAATAACCACAAAGTTTCAAATCAAAAGGATGTGTGGTTTGATCGTACCGGTTGAAGAAAGATGGACCATCCAGAAAGATCCAACTGCGCAGAGTTTATAAAAGCCCTAAGTGTTCTAATTTTTGGACCACATTCTGGGATTGTTTTGAACAATCTAATCCATCTATCATGTAGAGGAGGAAGTTTTCTACCAATGTTCAAAATTTGGGATCAATCCGACATCTGTATATTCTGGACCGTTGAAATCAAGATGACTCGTTCTGAAGGTAACCGAAGTGCGCGATTTTGAGAGGCGGTCGATGATATGATTGGTGGGCCCATTCAGAGGATAATCTTGGAAATCTAAATCATCTATGAGGAAGATCACATTACAAGGAAGCTATAAATCAAGTTTGAAGGCAATTCGACCATTGTTCAAGCTACGAAGCGAAACAAAATCTGTTACGTTGCGGTACTCTTGCTGCACTATAAAAGGAGGTGCTCTCTTCTATTCCAAGCAAGCAAGGACGTGGGGAGCAAGGAGTTCAAGTCATAGGAGGCTTCCTAGCCTCCTCCAGCTAGTTTTTCTTCCTTTTCTTAGTTCTAGTTTTATTTTTAATATGCTTTTCATTAGCTAATCTCTTAGCTAGGGCTAAAAGGTGAACCTTATAGTTTTCTTAGATTGTTTAATTCGTTTAATGTGGTTTTAAGTTGAATTTCATGTTTAAGAACAATGGTTTGAAGTTTAATTCAAGTGCTAAGTAGTTTTTCTTAGTCTTATGATGACTCATGGATGTTTGGAAGAATTGCTTGAGTTCTTAATTGTTGGGAACTAGTCTAGACCTGTATGATCCGAGGAATTGGAGTACGCTCTAGTAGTATGATCTTCATGTGGGAACTTCTTACCAAAAGTCTACTTTTATAGAAATTCTGAAGTATGTGAGATTGTGCATGTGATTTGGATCAAGTTCAAATCATGATCTAGTTTTATCTTGTGACAGGATTTAATGATGATTGTGGTTGTGATCTTAACCTATTGGAATTGGGACTGACCTATGCAATTGAGTGTGCTCAAGTCCTAGCTTGCATTGAGAGAATCATATACATGAATCATACATGTAACAGATTGATTGTTTTAACCGCTCTATCATCCGGCTAGATAGAACTTAATTTCGATTCTAGTTGAGAAAGTGAGAAACCACAGCGAATTATGCATCTAAGGAGAGCTATAAGTGGATCCTTAATGCTCTAGTTATCTTTTCATTATCAGATTTTCTATTTTATGTTCAAAACCAATTTCACAACCCTCTTTGATTCAAGCTATTAGGATAATTGGAATTGTTTACCTCCTTCCCTATGGATCGACTTCGGTCTTACCGAGATTATTACTACATCGCAGCCTTGCACTTGAGGCGAGCGAACAACAGGACATGATCTCCACATCACGCCAAACCCAAAACATACAACAAATTATACCCATATAACATGTCTATACAAATAAACAATTTGCACTTTACAAAATGACATGTACAATCTCAATTTTGCTTAAAAATCTTCATCTCGATACTTGCACTTAAGGCGACCTGCAAAAAGATATAAACCACTTCTTGGTGGGATATATTTCCCCCCCATTTTGTCAGTAATTAATAAGCATGCTACAAAGGTATAATGATAAGCTTAGCAATACTAATCAAAGAATGATAAACCTTAGGCGTAGAAAGTATGTCAACACTAAGATATGCAATTAAGAACCGGGGATATTGAAGCTAGATACACAATGGCCAAGTATGATATACAAATTGAAACATTTAAGTGCAAAGGGAATTCAGCCCAATCAACCAACCTCCCCATAATTCATGTATATCAAGGCCAATACAAGAATGAAACATATAAGCAATTCATAAATCTGAGGACTTATAACCCAAACCATCCAACCTCTCATTATTTATATTTTTCAAGAAAGCGTACTGACTCATGAATATACATCAAAAAAATATATCAAAGAGGTTCAACATAAAATATCCAATCTAGAAAAATGGGCAAACAACCCAACCATAGATAAATATATCTGATAAGCTCAAACCATACAGTATCCAACTGGGCAAGTGGCCCAATCTATATAGAGATATAACAAATCATCTCAAGAATATCCAGAAAACATCACGAACATATTATGACCAAACAAATATATAAGCATCAATCCACAATTGTCGTCTTTGGTCAGTGCAAAAAGATATCAAATGGCCAAGACTGACACACACACGACTCAACTCTAAACACTACTCTATCTCTGAACTCTCTAGTGTGTCAATCGTGAAGATGATAGAGCTGCAGGATCGTGAGAATGAACATGAGATTGCAAAAAGTGGATGTCCTCTCTCTTCCAGCTATGCACATCCTCGCTCCGAGCCATCCTAGCCACCAGTGTGTGCTGACTAGCTAGGAGAGAGAATTGACCCTAGAGAAGTTGCTCCTGGGTCTGAACAATCTGAACCTGAGACTGGACAATCTAATCCTCAGTCTGCCTCATGTGCTCCTGTGTCTCCCTCATCTACTCTTGTACCTGAATGATCTGTGTGAGATGTACAAGAGGGACAACTATGGGAGAATGATGATCTGAGGGTGTAGCTGAGCGACGCCTCGAAAAGGTGAACACGGGAGTAGAAAAGCGCCTCAGATTGTGTCGAGGATCAAACTCTGGGTCCTGAGATAGATTGTGTGAAGCTGGAGTGTCTTAAGATGGTCTTGGAGCGGCCAAATCATCTGGAGCTGGCTGGGCGGGCTGTTATGGCTCTTGTGGCTGATGTGGTTGTCTCTGCTGCTGTCGTCACTGCTGTTGTTCTTGAGTGTTCTCCATCTTAGAAATTAAGGACTTGTTGATTATTGTAAGACGAACTGATTTTTTTGTCGGATCAACTAGTCCTATTCGCCTGACAAACTTGCAGAAGAGATGGCCAAATAGAAGATTGGACGTACTAACGCTAGTAACTAGCATCGTAGATTGAATGTCGTCCATGATCATAGATGGAAGACATATCTGCTAACCCTGACTGACTTGATAGAGGGTGAGAACCATAAACTCTATGAGATCAGTCTTATTGCTCTTCCTATGGTACACATTGCAGAAGAAGAGATTGTGTAAAATTCGATGTCTCTAGATCATAAGTGAGGCCTGAAGCACATTGTCCCTGAGCTATTCAGGGTTCTCCCCATTGCACAATGTTATAGTCATAATTTCTTGAGCAGAGGGACCCAGGTCTTCTAAGTTGGAAAGAATTGTATTGGACCCAGGAACACCTATGGCTTTAGATATATCGTCCAAACCGAACTCCATATTTGATTGTTAAAGTGGACTTGAAATGAGGGAGGATCTTCGGATGGCTCGTGAAAACATGCATAAAATTTTTGGACTATATCCGGTTGGATCAGGGCGCCCCCATGTGAAGCACGGGTTTCCAATCAATGTTTGATAGTAACTTTATGACTCAGTATTGGGCCAAGTTTGCAATGACCGCTAATTTTTCCACAAGAACGTCACGGTCTTTTAAATACCCTCATTTTTCTAGGTGAAAGGAATCATGCATTTGTCGATTATGACTCAGAGATTTAGAGGGATATTTGGAGGATGAGACACGGCCCTTGCCTTTAGAAATCACCTTCTTAGTTCTAGGTTGAGAAGGGCCCAATACCGAGTCTTATTGAGATTTGGAATGATGTTCTCGCTGTGGAGGGGAATCATTTTGATGCGATCAGGTAGACATTTTGAAAGCTTAAGGAACTAAGGAAACTATCATAGGTTTTGAAAAACAAGAAGATATGACAATAATAACAAAAAATGAAACCCTTACCTTACACAAATAATGATTTGGGAGCCAATCTAGATGATGACATGGAAGAATCACGGACCAAATCGATGTTTTACAACCCAGGTACTCTTTGGATGAGTGGGAGCAAGGTCTAGAGCAAAGGAGAGGAGAGAAAAAAAAAAAAAAAAAAAAAAAAGAAGAAGAAAGTGAAAAGAAACTCAATCGACCGACTTTATAAACAGGCTGTTGTCTGTCTGTGGACCCCTGACGACCGATCGCAATTGAGCTGCGACCAATTGCAGATGTACATAAATGCTCATTTTGTGCATTTTGCACAATGCTATAACTTGGACCAGATTTTACTGTATAATACTTTCTAGCTTGACCTTGATTCCTAGACCAAGATGACCTTAGGTTCATGCACCTTGGTCCACTAGAATACCTAGATCAAAGCTCGTACTATACAAAAATTTGAAGCATATTTAGCTTCTGATGATGTATTGATTCCATATTAAGAGGCTAATTGTTGAGCTCTTAATTGTGCATATTCTAACCCCAATTCATCACTCATTATGCATGGTTTTCATGATTTAAAGACTAATCTAATGCATGGATTTGTGATTGTAGGAATGAGAGGGAGATTTCACAAATTCATAGTTAAAAGAGTCACTTTGTATTCATTAAAGATCAATAGAACAAGTGCTAAAGGTGGAAGAAAGAAGCAAGAAAGAAAGAGAAGAGATAAAGAAGAAAATCTGGAATTTTGTTCTTAGACCTGTCTGTAGACCGGTCGCTAGACCGGTCGCCAGACAGGTCTACAGTATATTTTTGGACTGTTTTTCTCCTCTTAAACCGGTCGCTAGACCGATCGCCAGACAAGTCGAGATGAGTCCAGAAACATAAAACTCACTCGACTATTTTTGAGGTTTTGAGACCGGTCGTGCGACCGGTCGTTCATGAGCTTAGACCGGTCGTGCGACCGGTCGTCAGCGTAACAGAGCTTGTCCGTGAAGCTCCGATTTTCTCTACTCAATTGCGTGATTTCTTGCGCAATCTAGAATTTTTCGCTCCAACTTATAAAAGGCCACCTCCACTCTCTTCCTAGGGCATCTAGCAACGTGGGGAGCAAAGAATTCAAGACCTAGGAGGCTTCCTAGCCTCCTACAACTAGTTTTCTTCTTCTTTTAGTTCTAGTTCTAGTTTTATTTTTAATATGCTTTTCATTAGCTAATCTCTTAGCTAGAGCTAAGAGGTGAACCTTATAGTTTTCTTAGATTGTTTAATTCGTTTGATTTGGTTTTAAGTTGGATTTCATGTTTAAGAACAATGGTTTGAAGTTTAATTCAAGTGTTAAGTAGTTTTTCTTAGTCTTATGATGACTCATGGATGTTTGGAAGAATTGCTTGAGTTCTTAATTGTTGTGAACTAGTCTAGACCTGTATGATCTGAGGAATTGGAATACGCTCTAGATCTATTATCTTCATGTGGGAACTTCTTACCAAAAGTCTACTTTTCTATAATTGTGAAGTATGTGAGACTATGTGTGTGGTTTGAATCAAGTTCAAATCATAATCTAGTTTTGTCTTGTGACAGGATTTAATGATGGTTATGATTGTGATATTAGCCTATTGGAATTGGGACTGACCTATGCAATTGAGTATGCTCGTCCTAGCTTGCATTGAGTGAATCATATACATGGATCATACATATGACAGATTGTTTGGTTTAACTACTCTATCATCCGGCTAGATAGGACTTAATTTCGATTCTACTTGAGTATTGAGAAACCACAACGAATTATGCATCTAAGGAGAGCTATAAGTGGATCCTTGATGCTCTAATTATCTTTCCATTATCAGATTTTCTATTTTATGTTTAAAACTGATTTCATACACCCTTCTTCGATTCCAGTTATTAGGATAGTTGGAATTGTTTACTTCCTTCCCTGTGGATCGACCTCGGTCTTACCGAGATTATTACTACATCGCAACCCTACACTTAGGGAAGCGAACACTAATATCCCTTAGATATTACTTGCAAAACAAACATTGGTTAGCTTTATTAAGGTGCACTAACACCAATGAACTTCTGAAGTTTCGCAAAGCAAACTGTAACGCCTTGAAATTCTGTCACGCCCCGAAATCTTAGACTCGAGTAGATTAACCCAAAGCTCGAGTTTTAGGGTGTGAACTTAATTCAAGCATAACTTTAGAGAAATTCCATTCCACACACCACAATATTAACTAAACTAAGGTACTTTATTTATCATAGTTTAAATCTCAAATTGTAAATTAAATTAAACAACTACATCTACTCTACGAATTAATTAAGTCTACTAAAGTTTGTTTACATCAACTTTAAAGGGAAATAAATTAAACGACCTAATCTAAAATAAAGCTTCTAATAGAAGTAGCCGTCCAGATATTCCTCTTCAGCCGCTTCTTCTTCCTCCTGAAATCCTGCAGGAACTGTGGTGCTTTTGGTGAGCTAAAGTCCAGTGAGGTCATTTCCATCACAAGTAATATTCTAGTTAATAAGAAATAGGATTCGAATCATCAACGGATAAAATTATATGAAATATATGAGGATGAGGTGATGATTAATACATTTTATGATTTATTATAAATGGAGCATGATTATCATGATGTCATGTATGTTATGATAGGTGTGAGAGCTTTAAACGTGTAGGAACTCGCTACCACTGAACATTAGGAACCTATCGCAAATCAACCATGCTCACCTAACCGGTACAGCGAGATAGCAAATCAACCATGCACGCCAGTGGGCAAATCAACCATGCACCACTGATCCAACTGAGCAAATCAACCATGCTCAATAAGTGAAACGACCAGAACTCGCTGCTACTGAACATTAGGAACCTGTCACAAATCAACCATATTCACCTTACCAGTATAGCGAGGCGGCAAAACAAATATGCACGCCAGGAGTCAAATCAACCATGCTCCTATTCTGTCGCAGTGTATAAATGTATGTATATGTCATGAGTTATGAAAGTACTAGCCAAGCATACAATGCATATCAAACTCAAGTCCAATCATACCATGCATGTGTTTACTTTGTTAAAGTATTTCTTTATTTAAACCCTAAGTTATTGTCAATCAGGAAGTGTAGGGACAATACCACGTAGAATTTCGATAACACCACAAATATCTAGGGTTGTACCTAGTTGACATCATAAGTATGTAGCCTAAGTCAAGTGCGTTCTAAAATTTCAATTTACGCAACGAGAAAGAAAGTTGAAAAAAAAGCCAACAAGAAAAGAAATATTGAAAGAAGAACTTTAAGAATGGTAACGAAAGATGGATCCCTTACCTAGGATTCATACTAGGCATAGCAATGGAGTGGAATTAGAAACAAATAACAAAGCATGCCTAAAATTAAAGATGATTATGGAGAAAACTTACTACATGGATTTGGAGAGGAAAATCGAGATTTGAAACGTAAACAAGAGAGAAGACTAAAGAAATTATCAACAGAAGTTACGTGAGATGAATCACTAACTGATCAAACAGCCCAATTTTAGACTTGTGGCAACACAGCGAGTTAACTCGCTGGGTTAACATAATGAAAATTTTCTTCTTCTCTTTCTTCTTTCTTTCTATTTCTTCTCTTTTTCTTCTTTTCTTCTTCTTCTTTTGATGAGTTTGGAAAAATCCTTCAACAATAGCTGGATGTAATAGCAGCAACGACAGGGAGCAAGCTCTCTCTCTCTCTCTCTCTCTCTCTCTCTCTCTCTCTCTCTCTCTCTCTCTCTGAGGATATTTCAAGAGGTAGGGACTAGCGTCCGGTTTTGTAATAGATACATTCGGTGGGCGTGGCGAATCCGGTTTCCCGATTAGAGTGGGAGAGGCAACAGACGGTTTGCGGATGGAGACCGATTTTCGAGTTGGAAGAGGATTTGGAAACGGCTTGGACTAGACTGAGACGGAGCATGAGGACCGTTTGAAGGATTGGAGGGGTCCACAAGAAGATTTAGGTGAATTTTGAAGAGGTCATGCAAAGCGGATCGGAGGATCTTGGGCTTCTTGATTTTGAACGGTGGTTTGAGGTGGGCCACTGGATCGAGTTTATGGTGAATGGCTTCCACAGACTGAATTCCTGAGGGGTAATAACAAGATAGACCATTTGGATTACCGAAGTGGGGCCCAGTACGTGGATGGCGTGGAGCATCTATATCGGCAGCGGTCGCCGCTGTTACAGGCGAAACGAAGAAGAAGGTTTCTTTAATTTTACGTAACTTGCACGATACGGAAACCGAGGCTTAGTGTTAGGTATGTCAAGTGAGTCTACTACAATGGATTTGGACTATTTCCTTCGTCAGATAGGTAAGCCACATAATTTTAACTGCTGCCATGAAATTTGAGACGTATCCGAGTTAAGGTGGGCCACTTATAGCTTGCTTTTCAATTAAGGCATTTATAAGATGATCAGAGGGTTAAAATTCGACATGTATAGCTAAAACGTGCCCAAAAGCTGGTATATGAATTTTTGCATGAAAATGATTGCCAGAAATCATAAAACTTTAAAATGGCTGCTTAACTTAAGTTTAACTAATGTCATTTTCGTAATTATTATAAATTTGTGATTTTTGTGAAATCTAATGCTTCTATGTTGTTCTAGGGTTTATTCTAAGTAACTTTAATAAAGGGACCATACCCAAATTCCCTACGGATTATTTAATATTAATTTATCAACATTTAAAGTTACTTAATTTATTAAATAATTAATTAAATTATGATTTAAATGATTCCAAGAACTTGGGGTGTTATAAACATGTCTAAACAGGTTCATAGAGCCAGAGAATAAATGATCTAAGCATATGCCTGGTGATGGATAAGGTGTACAGATTAAATTTATAGATAGACATGTGTATAGGTCGATGTGGAGATCGTACGGTGGTCTACGTTGATTGTGTAGCTCGAAATCGAAGTGGATGGTTAGATCTTTCAATCTAGCAATGACAGATCATTCTAACGATCAGTTTATTGACTTAACTAAATATACTAAGTTTTCAGATGTCTTAAAAGTTGTCGGAATATATATAAGAGTGTACACGTGTGTGTATGCGTGTGAACAACACGGCCTAATATTTAATTTCTTACGTGTGAACATGAACTCGTGTACTTACTCGTGTGTCCAAATTTTTGGGGTATTACGCGAATTGAGTCTAAGGGCTTAGTCAGGATATCGGCTAACTAATTCTCAGTAGGCACGTGTTCTAGAGATATGATTTGATCTTCAACTAGCTCTCTAATGAAATGATGACTAATATCAATATGTTTTGTGCACGAGTGTTATACTAAATTCTTTGAAATGTTTATTGCACTTGTATTATCATAAAACAATGTCATTGTGCCCTGTTCAATGCCATAATGTGATAGCATTTATTTCATCCACAACAATTGTGCACAACAACTTCCGACTGCAATATACTCTACTTCAGCAATAGACAATGAAATGAAATTTTGTTTCTTGCTATGCCATGCTACTAGACAGTTTCCAACATAAAACCAACCACCACTGGTCGATTTTCGATCATCTATGTTTCCAGCCTAATCGATATCTGAATGCCCTATAATGTCAGTAAATGTATTATAAGGGTACCAGAGCCTGTACTCAGTGGTGCAGCTAATAAACTGAATTATTCTTTTGACAGTTAACAAATGAGACTCTTTAGGGTCAACCTAAAATCTAGTGCAAGCTCCTACATTGAAAGCTATATTTGGTCTGCTAGCTGTACGATAGAGTATGCTTCCTATCATGCTTCTATAGAGATGCTAATCTATACTCTTACCTGTTAAATCCTTATATAATTTAATAGTAGTACTCATAGGTGTGGTGTATGATCGACCACACTCTAAACCGAACCTCTTAACGAGGTCTTTAGCATACTTAGTTTGGGTAATGAATATACCATTTTCTAACTGCCTAACCTGTAGACCTAGGAAGAAATTTAATTCACCTACCATACTCATTTCAAATTCAAATTTCATTAATTTAGTAAATAGACCTGACATTTCTTGATATGGAGAACCAAAGACAATGTCATCTACATAAATCTAAGCAATTAGAATAGAATTACTAGCATTTTCCACAAACAATGTTTTGTCTATAATCCCCCTAACAAATTCATGATCAATTACAAATTGAGTTACCATGCTTGGGGAGCCTGTTTTAGACCATAGAGAACATTTTTCAATTGATAGACTTTGTGAGGATATTTGGGGTCAACAAAACTCTTTGGTTGTTCAACTTATACTTCCTCATTCAGAATACCATTCAAGAAGGAACTCTTCATGTCCATTTGAAACAATTTAAATTTTAATGCGCATGCAACAGACATAAGGATCCTAATAGACTCAAGTCTAGCTATCAGGACAAATGCTTTATCAAAATCTATTCCTTCTATTTGAGAATAACACTGGGCAACTAACTTAGCCTTTTTTCTTACTATATTGCCTGATTCATTAGATTTATTCTTAAAGATCCACTTGGTTCCTACCACATTCTTTCTCTTAGGTCTTTTTACCAAGTATCATACCTCATTTCTAGTAAACTATTAAAGCTCTTCTTGCATGGTAAGAATCCAAAACTCATTGTCAAGGGCCTCATCTACATTCTTGGGTTCTATCTTAGAGGTAAAGCATAGGTGACTATTGATAGTCTCCAACTGCCTCTTAGTTTTGACACCCGTATTAGGATCCTTGATGATTTGATTAAGAAGGTGATCCTTAATAATTGGAACATCACTTTGGGCAGAAGAGACTTTAGGAGATGAGGGTTAATAATCAAATTTACCTATCTCGCATATACCCTCATCTACATCTAAATCACCTGAGAACCTAAAGTCACTAGCGGGTTGGTCATCTACTACTACATTCACTAACTCTTGTACAGTTGATGTCATATTGTTAAAGACTTTATAGGCTTGACTATTCGTAAAATATCCTAGAAATATACATTCATCGCTCTTAGACTTCCAAAGACCTTGAAATATTTAACATTTGGTACCTTCCCATACTATATAGTTCATATGTTTTCTTGTTTAATCCTGCGCTTAAATACACTCGATTAGTGATATAGCAGGTGGTGTTCATTGTTTCGGCTTACAGATATTTGGCAAGGTTTTTACTATTTATCATTACTGTGGTCATTTCTATCAAGGCTTGATTCTTTTTCTCAGCCACCCCATTTTCTTGTAGTGTCTTGGGGGCTGAGAATTCATGTTGGATTCTTAATTTATTGCAAAATTCATCAAACAAACAATATTCGAATTCACCGTCGTGATCACTCCGTATTCTATTTACTACATATCTTTTCTCATTATGGAGTCACTTCATCAACTTTTTAAAATTTTCAAATGTGACAGATTTTTTTCATAAGAAAGTGACCCATGTGAATCTAGAGTAATCATCAATGACAACTAGAAAATATTGCTTACCACCTTGACTTAGCACCCTGGTGAGACCAACAAGGTCCATATATAACAATTCGAGGGGCTTTAATGTGGCCAAATTTGAAGTTTTCTTGTGTGCGACTTTAATTTGTTTTCCTTTCTGACATTCGCCACAGACAACTCTAGGCCTTTTTCCAATTTTAGGCAACCCTCTAACCAGGTTTTTACAGCTCAACCTAGACAGGTTCCTATAGTGCACATGACCAAGCCGTTGGTGCCACAATTTAGTTTCATTATCAATAGCCATGTGACATATAGCTGGTGCAACATCTTCATTCCTATTCTCAATAACATAACAATTGTCTCCAGTGCGTAGATCCTTCATAATGAGTTTTCCTGTTAAGTCCAGGATTTCGTACATTTCCTTTGAGAACATAACTGAGTGCTCTTTATCACAGATTTGTGAACTGCTCAATATATTATGGTTAAGTCCATCCACACAGATCACATTCTCAATTTCGAGCCACCCAAGCCCTGTAATGGTTCCTCTTCCAACTATATTGGCCATGCTCCCATCTCCAAAGGTGACAGAACCTCCATCAAAATCAGTATAATAATAAAACTGAGGCTTGTCACCTATCATATGTTTGGAGTAGTCATTATCTAGATACAATCTAATAATATTTTCTGCTCTTAGGGCTGTACGAATGACTAAGTACTTGTTTTTAAATACTCAATTAGTTACTATCTTTTTAGCAGTGGTAGTCTTTTGAGACTCTTTAAGAGTTCTAGCTATCTCTGGGGATACTGATTTTTGTTGTTCTTGCATGAGCATCATTGCTTTCTTATTCAACATATCTACCTGTTTAATCAAATCTTTCATTCTCTTATCTTTCTTTGGCGGAATGATATGCTTTCTCCTTATATTTTGATTCATGTGTGGTGTTTTTTTAAGAGGGCTCCACATTGGTCGAACTGTTTTACCGGTCGATACAAATTTTCCTTTCAGGTTCCAGACCGAGTTCTTAAATGCCAAGCATTCAAATTTCAAGTGCTCAACATCACCACATGCATGACATATAGGTGAGCTTTTCTTCTTACTTCTTTATGCTCTTACATTCTTCCTAGATTTTAGAGGGGATTATATATTAGGTTGATTTTGTTTATTGTATCTTAGTCCTCTCCTATCTCTAGAAGACCTACCCATCCTTAACATCTCATCTAATTGTTCTATACCTTCATCAAATCTAGCCTTATGTATGGATTCTTAATTAATTTGAAGGTTTAAGCCATGATTTATAGATTTGGCCTTCTTAAGTTCTTCCTAACTCTAGGATTCTTTCTTGGGATTTAGAGTTTTTTTTTTTCTCATTCACAATCCTTTTGAAACAAATGATGATTTTCTCCTTTTACTTTTTGTAATTTATCTGCCAATTCATCATTTATTTTATTGGCCTGACTTAGCTTTTTAGTAAGGGTAATACTTTAATGAAACAACTGATTATATGCTTCTTGTAGTTCATTGCTTTCATCTTCCTCTTCATCCTCTTCATCATCATAGGATGCATCATTAGTGTCTGAGGGTTGATGGTTATTCTTGTCTCTAGTGTCCTTTTCATAAGGGACAATCTTAGTGATGAAGGCCATTAAAATTTTAATTGATCCCTTCTCTTCGTCACTTTGAGAAGAATCTGATTATGATTCAGAGTCGTCAATATCATCCCAAGTAGCAGTCATTGCCTTTTTCTTTTGTTTCTTGTTAGTACACTCGGAGGGAATATGACCAAAACCTTTACACTCAAAGCATTGTGTGTCTTTTGATTTCTTAAAATATTTACTTGTTTCATATTTAAAATCAAAGGTTTTACCCTTTTTGTGGGGTTTCCTTCTAGATGTACTTCCTCTAGTATTGAAGATTTTTCTGAATTTTTTGGCCATGAGAGTCATTTCTTCCTCACTATCTTGTTTAAATTCGTGTTTCTTATGAGAGGTTTTCAAGACTATTTTTGAATTTTGTGGGAGGTTTGAAGTGCAACTCATGAGTTTGAAAAGAACCTAGCAATTCTTCAATTTTCATGGTGTCTACGTCCCTACATTCCTCCAATGTTATGACCTTTGAAGAGAAACGTTTCGTAGAGATCTCAAGATTTTTCTATACAGTTTACTGTCCCGAACGAGTTCTCCTAACCCACACATAACATTAGTAATATTTCTTAATCTGAAATAAAATTTCATAAACGTTTCATGCTCCTCCATTATAATATTTTCAAACCGAGTTGTGAGGAGTTGTGGTTTTGAGTGTTTCACAACGCTAGTGCCTTCATGAGTGACTTCAAGAATGTCTCAAGCTTATTAACTCATTTGACAGTTTAAAATATGACTAAATTCATCTTTAGAAACAGAAAAGAAAATAACTTTTAGTCCTTTTGCATTATAAGCACATTGAGTCGTATCATGGATATTCCACATTCACACTTTATTGGGACGGAGGACCTTAGTTCCATTATCAATCTTTACAGTATCAGTTGGTGCTTTCCATTCAGTTTCCACCATGTTCCACATAGGTGGATCAATGGGCATGAAAAAAATACTCATCTAAGCTTTTCAATATACGTAATTTGAACCGACAAAGAACAAAGGTTTGAAGATGGAGGTAGAGTCTTCCTTAAACATATTTTCAAGCTCTCTTAAGATCTTACTCTGGAGTGTTAGACCTTAACGGAGGAACCCGCTCAAAAACCAATTGAAATTGCGGTTTTACCACTAGTCGAGAGACTTAGAGATATGGCTAATGTCCTAGAGGAGGGTGAATAAGACTTTTAAAATTTTTTAGCTTTAACTAATAGAATTTGAGCATTTAAATTGACAAGCTTGAGCAAGAGAACAATAACGAATTAACTAGAAAATCATAAATCTCAAGTATACATGTTATACTTCTCATAAGCATTATAACAAACATGTTCAAGGCATATCTATCTATTTTGGATACATTCAGCAAGTAAGTGTAAATAGAAGCACACAATCAATGATGATGAAGATAAACAATCAACCACAATGCTCGACAATATATAGTGGTTCGACATTAGGTCTACTCCACTTTCGGTTACCGCACTTCTCTTTAAGTGCACCAGTATTCACTATGCTCTTGGTTTTAAATCAGGTTAACCATCAACCTTCACATTCTAATCTCTAGGACCACGTTTTCCATCCATCGATGGCCCTATATAGGGACTTGTCAAGTTTGGATCTCAAACTCTCATCAATCCTAATCTAAGGATGGCCATGTAAGCTTCCCGCCGGAGGTCCCAATGCAGGGACAAGCTCTAGAGATAGGGTCACAATCTCTAGACCCAAATCTCTAAAAGATAATGATCAAATGTACTCTAAAAAATACTAGATCATACTTAGAAAGATGAGCCCCGTTCAAGCGGTAAGGCGAGTAGCTTTAACTCCTTGTTATTTTAGCTCCTCTTTGTACTCCTAAGATCAACTACCAATGCATGATGATACCTATTCTTGTGCCGAGTAGTTGGGAGATGGGTTGGTGTCCCGTTTTGCCTATTCAATGCAATGGTATATGTTGGAACAACCAAATCTCAGCATTCAATAGCTATTGATGACCAAAGGATTCAGCTAATAAGGTCAGGTCAGCCATGAATGCTTTGCTTGAGTTCGTACTTCAAACCGAGTTTTGAATACTCAATGAAGTGTTATTAACACTTGGTTTGAATGCTAAACTCAAGACATAAATGAGCAAGGAGGCTTGAGATTAATGTTGGAAGACCCTCTCAATACTCTAGTTGGGTGTACAAGATGCTCCATTAAAAGCCCTCACAACTGCTTTTATACAGTTTGAAAAATGAGCAGAAAATAGGTACATTAAGACCTGTCGCAGCCCTCTGCAGACCGGTCGCAGAGGGGTCTACGACCGGTCGCCCGTTGAGCTGCGACCGGTCTAATTAAGACCTGTAGAGGAGGATTTTTGGCAAAATGTTGCTGTCTTAATTTTATCCTAGGCGACCGGTCTCTAAGGTACCTGCGACCGATCACAAGTGACCAGCGAGTATCGGTCTAATTTACCTAGAGACCGGTCTCATTTGGAAGGTCCATTGCTGACATATTTTGGTCCTGGGCGACCGGTCTCATAGTCTGTGCGATCGGTCGCTGGACCCTGTTGCTTGGCTATAAAGGCTACACTTGGGTCGAGTTCACGACTCTTCGGCCGCGACTGCGAGTCCAAACAGGGGTTGGCTTCAATGGCAAAAGGAGGTGGTTGCCACCATGGATGCTGCAAAAGGAAGAGGAGGTGTAGAGGTGGGTTTGATCTAAATGTTGGTCGAAAACAACAATGACCGCTGGCCATAAATGAGGAAAAGGACGATAGATGGTGGTTTGACGCAAACCCACTGTCCGACAATGGTGACCATAGCTGCCACAACGAGAGGCCATGGGCAGCAACGATTTGAGATAGAGTTTTTTTTAATCTAAAACCCCATTGCCCCTACGCCATGGATGGCTGCCCGCTGTTGAGGAAGATGCCAAAAACTGACATCCCTAATGGGTCTTGAAACCCTACCGCATCAATCATCAATACTTTTTGCGATTCCATCTTGTTGAGGTTTTACCCTTGTTTGAGTCTTATTGATGTTGGGCATTGATCAACGGCAATCTGCCGTCGGAATTGAAGCTGAAAACTGTAGTGGATGAGTTATTCTATTCCGTCCTTGGTGTCAAAATCTAGCAACAACAACATAGGGTCTGCTGAACTGGATGTCAGAAAACAACAATCTGGCTGGATTTGGGCTGCCATTTAAAGCCTCCTTTTGCATGATCTAGAATTCTCGCTTTCCTCCGATCAAGGTGGCTTGATCGGCCATTACTCCATCTGACAAGGTTACTGAATCAGGTATTGTATCACTGGTCTTCCACTTTTACCACACTTATGCTCATACGCTATCTAATGGGAAGAGGAATGTGCAGGTAACAATAAGTAGATTTGGTGACCGAACACTCCTTATAATTAAGTGGCTATGTGAAGAACTTACCCATTGTAGGACTCATCCAAGCGATGTCTCCTTACTCTTTTCTATCAAGAGGAGAGATTAACTTCCAATACAACTCTATCCAGAGTTTTTAATCGTACTCCATGCCCTATAAAACTATGTACACCCACTTAAGGCTGTAAAATGGGTCGTTCCGTGTTGGCATGGCTCGTGAGTGGTCAGGCCTAGCCCAGGCATGGTCGTGCCTAGCATGACCCATGACCTTAGCCGTGCCGTGCTTGATTTTCATCAGGGATGGCCCAGCATGGCCCATGGCATGGTCTAGGATGTGTCGTGCCATGGCGGCCCACCTGTTTTCCTAAACCTTTTTAACTTATTTTTTTAATCTTTTTTCATCTTTTTTTTTCGTATTCAAATGAATGTAGAATGTTGAAATAAAGTAACTAATAATCTTATTATTGATTTTGAAATAAATCTCTACAAATTACATTTAAATTACAACTAAATTATAATTTAAAAAATACAAATTACAACTATATTTTTATTCCTTCAAATTCTTCTTTGATGTCATGTTGTTCCATCAACTCTTGCTTTCGATTTTCTTTTAAGAAATAATCTCGAAGGCATGTGCAAGTATCTACCATGTCGGGAGCTAAGTTTATCCTATAACATCAATCGCACTCCCACTCACATTAAAAGCTGCTTCTGATGCAACTGTAGACGCTGGAATCATTAGTGAATCACGGGCCATGGCAGAAAGTATGGGAAATCTGTGTTCACTTGTTTTCCACCAAGCCAAAATATCAAAACTAGTGCTCTCAGTCCATATCGACATCAAACGGGCTAGTTTCAAGATATGCCGCTAACTCGAATGCATTATTTTGGCTGCATGATTTGATGTGAGCTCGGACAACAAAATTCCCACCAGCACCCCGTGATGATTTTGAGGGGGGGAGGCGGAACTACTTGTTCCCCTATCCTACTACCCATTTGGAAAGAATATTCTGTAAAAAGAGTTTGTAAAGGCGTTCTAATGCTATTAATATCATTATTATTTGACATGTTCATGTTATTAGTTATTTCTTTTAAAAATAATTGGAGGGTTTGTAATTTAAGCCTAGGATCTAATGCAGTAAACAAATTGTTAATATAGCTTCTTTTCAATACTTTCTAAATTTTGCTTCCATTAAACTACATATATCTTTAAAAATAGGTATATCTCTATTTTTTGAAAAGTATTACTAATTTCATAAAGGTGATTTATTATTTGGGATGAAGTGGGGTAATATACCCCAGAAAAAAAATACAGTTGCATTATAAAAAACTTGTAAAAATTCTTGCATTATATTAAGAATTTGCCAATAATTATCCTCTATAAGATATTGTGGAGAATGTAAAACATAATATTAATTAAATACATCTTTATATTGTAAAGCTACACTTAACATATTATAGGTGTAATTCCACCTAGTTTGACACTCGTCTGGTATTGATCTAGATTTTAGCCCATGTGCTTTACATATTTGTTTAAAAACTTGTATTTGGGCAGGTGATGTAAAAATATGAGCTATGATATCTTTAAGATTGTTTATGATGGAGCTTATATATTTTGAATTTAAATCATCCCGTACTATAAAATTTAAGATGTGAGATACACATCTATTGTGAAAAATAGCCCCACCAAGTCAAAGTGGGAGCACATATTTCATTAAATTAACAACGACATTGTTAGTGCTTGCATTATCTAGGGTGATAGAAATAATTTTATGTGAAATATTGTATTCTCTAAGTCTGTCCACAATGGTAGATCCGATCCTAGGGCCACTATGTGGGTAATCAAGTACATTATATGAAATAATTCTTTTATACATTATCCAATTTTCATCAATATAATATGCAGTGATAGTTATATATCCCATTTTTTTAGAAGTCCACATATCTGAAGTTAAAGCTATTTTTCCTGAAAGATTTTGCAAGGTATTTTTTAAATTCTCCTTTTCTTTTTTCTATATTTTACAGCATCATTTTTAGTCGTATTTTTAGAAAAAAATTTCAATTGTGGATTTAGGACATTTTGGATCATATTTTCAACAAAAGTAAATGGGTGCTAATTCATTATTATAAATTTTACTAATTAATACCTTACATTTTGTTGGTTATAATTAAAAACCCCTAAACTATCACCTAATGAAGAAGTGATATGGAAAGGTAATCGTGGGGTGCCTTCTACAACCCTAACATGTTGGGGCTTGCATTTCCCTAAGTGTCTCGCAAGGTGCTCAATGCCGCTTGAACTTTTTGCACTATATGTACGTTTATAATAAATACAATGTGCCTTTTACATAATGGCTCCTGTTGGATCTTTTACATCAATAAGCTCAAAACTACTCCAAACAGTCGAAGTTTTGGCCCTTTTTATTTTTAGAAAGGAACATCTACGGATACACTTTCCATGATGTGTACATTACTTTCCTCATTTACCTCAACATAATCAGGAATGTAGTGAGAAGATCCAGCTATTTTTTAAAATAATATGTATATAAAATAGTAAGATATAAATTTTTTGTGATAATTTAAATAAGAAAGGGGAGAATGAGAATATGAGACTTAATTATATATACTAAGAATATTATATAGGAACAAACTTTAAATACTCAAAAAATTTTGAAGGATTTGTTAACTCGAACTTGAATTTGAATACTCGATGTTGGAGAGAGAGCTTGAACTTGAACTTGAGCCTTGAGCATTTAGAGGGAAATAGAACTTTTAGAGAGAAAAAGCGCTTATGAAAGTTATTGGTTACAATTTATAAATGAGGGAAGAATGGGGTATTTATAAGATCCATATAGTAAAAAAGACCAAAATACCTCTTAAACTAACTGTTTTATGGCTGTTGGAAGGGGCAAAATGGTCAAAAAATGATATAAAGACCAAAATACCCCTTAAACTAGTTTTATGGCTGTTAGGATGGGCAAAACGGAATATACCCATTTTTTTTACTGTTGGGCTCCCTAGCAGGCCATGTTGTGCCGTGACAGCCCACGTGTTGCGTCTGTGCTGTGTCGTGCAAGCCCGACGGGCGCCTGACACCTCAGCCCAGCACGACCCACCACATTTTATGTGCCGTGCTCAGCTGTGTCGGTCAACGTGCCTCGGCGGCCCGACCCATTTTACATGCTTACACCCACTATAATGTGGGCCCTACCTTGTTGATATCCAAACCGATTATTACATTGCCAGATGAAAATATGCCATACACGACCCATAATTCCAACAGTGACCTGTTATGGTCAAGAAAATATAATTAAGCCAGCTAGAACTATGAGTGATAAATGTATTTTCATTAAATATCTCATGATATCCAAAAGTCGTAAGCTTTATGATAAGAGTAAAGAACTATAGTTAGTAGAGGTGCTATTTTCTTTGAAGTAGACTTCATGCACCATAATAAAGGTGATTATCATGTTGACTTTCTCGAAAGGTGGGATAATATTTTCCCTGTATTCCTAAGACATCTAGCTTAGAGTAGGGCTAGTCATGAGCCGAGTCAGCTCGAGAAACTCGATTGACTCGACTAAAAACAACTCGCCTCGTCTTAGTGGGACGAGTCAAGCCAAGCTTCATTTAGGAGATCGAGTTAGAAATCGAGTCAAGTTCGAGCAATGGGTCACTCGACTCGACTCGAACCTCGACTCAATTCAAGCTCGACTCAGCTCGACCTCGATTTGACTCGTTTCATATAGATATCTGCATTCAATGCATGTGTGACCTAGCTAATGAAAAAACCGATCAGAGATAGGCCATTTAAATGGTGGGGCCCCACCTGTAAAAATACTATTCTTCCTTAATATATGTGTGACTTCTTGAACTTAATGTTGTTGACTTTTAATTTGTATTTTGTATAAAAAAATATAATAAATTGAGGTGAGAGCAAGCTCGACTTGACTCGAGATAAGCTCGGCTCGACTCGATCCACTAGCTCGCCTCGAAAGATTTAGCAAACAAGGCAAGCTCCGATGGTAAGCTTTTAAGGGTGAGCTCGAGCTCAAGCTCGAACTCGATGAGAGCACGGATGAGTCAAGCCAAGCTTGGCCCACCTTGACTCGACTCGGCTCGATGTACAGCCCTAGCTTAGAGTGATGGTATTCCTAATCCTCAGTTGCACCGGTCCTCTTTCCGGACCTAGGACTAGCGATTAAGGTGGAAACTGCCATTAGCTCTACGTGGGTGGATCACTGATTGTAGGGCCCACCTTGATGTATATGTCTTACATCCACGCCGTCCATCTGTTTTTACAGCTAATTTTAAAAATGAAGTAGATCTAATTCTTAGGTGGACCACACCACAGGAAACAGTGGTGATTGACCATTAAAAACTTATTATGGGCCACAAAAGTTTTGAATCAAGATGATATTTGTGTGTTCCATTCAACCAGGTCTTTGTGACCTTATCAAGTTGGATGACAAATAAACATTCCCGTGGATCCCAAGAACTTTTTAATGGTGGGTATTTAATCAACACTGTTTTCTATGGTGTGGTCCACCTAAGGTTTTAATTTGCTTCATTTTTTAGATTGTGCCCTAAAACAAGATTTCAAAAAGGATGAATGGCGTGGATGTAAGGTACATACATCACGGTGGGCCCACCATCAGGGATCCACCAACCTCGGAGAATTTGGGGATCCACCGAAGCCGCGCACGTTTGGATTGAGGTACTTGTACAACACGTGTACGGTGGCTATATGTAAGGAGTGGATTACGTGCGCCCCGGACTCACACAACACGATGCAGCCCTGAACGTGGGGTTCACCTTGATGCATGTATTGTGTATCCACGCAGTCCATCCATTTTGCCAGCTCATTTATGTCATGAATCCAAAATTGAAGCATATCCGAAGCTCAAGTGGACCACACCAAAGGATAAGGTCACAAAGACCTGGATGAAGGGAAAAAATGAATATCATCATATCCAAACGTAATGTTGCGTAATGCAACGCATGCACCAAGATAGATGCGCAATGCACCCACACGGTTAGTGTAACGCCCTAGAAATTTCAATCCTCGAGGCTTGAAAGTACTTGAGCGCCTCTAGAAATTTTTCTATTTTAATTCTCAAATGAGAATGCATATGTCTGATTTAGAACCAGTAATCTAGAAGATTTGTACATGAAACCCTAGTTTGAATGATTCGATTCGATCGAACTCTCGTGAGACATTTAGACACATCAATCTAACCGTACATTCTTTGTTAGATATCATGGATAGCTACGGATTCCTTTTTAATTGTCTAATCCTACATCCGATCCGTTAATTAATGAATCTCAATCTATGATTTACTAAAATCGGAATGGATTAACCTATATAACCGACTCACAATGCAGATCCACCTTAGACTACCCTAATCAATGAATCAAATCTCGATTATCTTGAGTTTAGAAATCGATTTAACTAAATAGCTCTTTTGACATGTAAAACCATACAAATGAGATTAATCGCCCTTAACCTGCAAATAAATGCACCCTGTATATCACATCATATACCTAGCTATGCCCACTACAACCTAGTGAAACGATTCACTGAACTTTGTTCTCTAAATCATTTAAATGGTGTCTTAAAAATTTAGAACAGCTATAGACTGTTCGTTAGTGGGTCGTTGATCACGAATCTACGTGGAATCAATTGCCTTAGTGGGCTTGACCTTTCCCCTATATCAGATACCCGACACCCTATCCCGAACTGCACAACTTAGATCAAGATCAGAGAGGGTGAGTTGTGTGACTCACCTCAACCATGGACCATCTGGAACTATAAATACCAAGCCCATTTGAGAATTCCATTTGAAATGGAATTTGGTGGTTTTCCTTGGGTTTTTTAGAGTTTTCTCAAACCCTTTTACTCTGTCACCATTCCTTCTACCGATCGTAGGTGGGTCGTGCTTTGAGGTTAGATACCTCTCCTATTGTAGAAATTAGGAAGTTTCACTAAGGATTCTCATTTCTAATTAGGATTTTTGTCGAATTTAGGTGTTCTAGCTGGATTTTCTTTAAATCCTTGAGGAATACTCATTCCTAGCTCATGGATTCATCAATTAGGTGAGGACTATTCTTCTAAGTTGGCTATTATCAGCCCATGAGGGTTCCAGATAATGAAAATTAAGTTTTTCTTGAATTTCATTCAAAGTTAAGTACCGAATGATTTATGTTTATGATTGATGTTCTGTATGTATTGATTAATTACATGCTTACTTCGATGTGTGGATTGATTGCCCATTTGAATCGATTTTGTGAAAATATCAGATTTGATGTGTTGTGCATATCAAGTGTTTGATGAAATTCTTGAGTGAACAGAAGTTCACATATGCTTGAGTAAGTGGATTACCATCCACCCAGGCTAGTGCCTGATTGTGAATTTGATGAGTTGGCCTACAATAGCATGCCAAGTGTTTGATTTTACGCCCATATATGAAATGAAGTATATCGCATATCAACTGTTTGGTTTTATGCCTAATTAAGACAATGAATGCTATGATGTTTTATTCTTCTCACAACATGCTTAGTATATTATTTAATTGACATGATTGGGATTAATTTCTGAAAATCACAATTTATGGACTGCCTAGTTGGGTTTGGCCGTCACGGACTTGTTTGGTCGACTTGGGGGTAACATGATCGACCGACCCTAGCTACGCCGGTTTGGTTAATGTTTTGCTCGGCCTACCAAATCAGTCAATTTAAGGGTTAATCATATTTGTTTTATCATTGTTACATATTCTGTAGAATCTCGAATACCACAATTACCATTGTTATGCAGTCACTTATAACTGTACATATCAAGTCTCATGAGCCAGACATGAAATATGGGTAATTGTGTTTGTGCTGTCTTTGGCTGGTGTGGGTGATGAGCCCTCCAATAGCCTTGAGTATTGAATCCTACATACTAAAACTCATGGGCCAGGCATGGTATATGGGTAATGTGCTTGTGCTGTCTTTGACCGGTATTAATCCTGATGGTCTTATCGAGAGTCTTGAGCACCAATGCTAGGTGACAAGCCCACCATCATTGATCTTGGGTGACAATCTATTACCATGCATATGACATTCTAGGGCATTGACACTCTTACCATTTGATTCATTATTCAGTTATGTTGGGTGACAGACCTAAATTGGGATTCCAGGAGCCGGGCATAGGACGCCCTGGCCTGGCGATGGGTCCCGGCCTGATAGAGGGTACCCTGACCTGGCTTTGTCCAGTGTTCGGTAAGGCCACTATTTAGTGTTCGGCTTTCGTCGCTGTCTAGTATTCGGCCGCGTTCTTATCGGTCGTGTTCCTGTTTAATAGACTCTTGATAAAATTGAGGTATTCTGGCTTTGCCAATACTGCTGATTGAATACGGGATTGAATAAATACTTGGTAAACATGCATGCATCACATTCTCATGTGCATTGGTCTGATGCTGCTGCTGGGTGGTAACCCCACCGTTTATTTTTTCGAAACATAACATTTGCATATCATAGTTGCATGCATTATTCAACTAGAATAGGAACTTGATTGTGAAGTTATGTTATCTACTGATGCTGGGGTGGTAGGTGTGAGAGCCCCCCCATTTATTATGCTTCACTACTTGTACTTGATTGTGTTGATGACATTTTTAACTTAGGGAATGGTAATACTGAGTATGATTACTCACTCCCACCTGGGGGGTGTTTTAAAACACCAACCGGCTATTTTGATGCAGGAGTTGCTGCCATGCACTTGATGCATGAGATGCAAGACCTATTGGCTTACCTATGTCACGCGTTTCATTTTCTACCTTGAATTGGACGCCTTGGGTCGATATTCTTAAAGACTTCATTGTACATGTATAAAATTGAGCCTAAGCTGAGTGGACTCCTTGATTATGTGGATAATTGTATATATTTACACTTTGAATTCAAACTGAATTATACACTGTTTAGCTTAAATCTCTATTTATGAGTTGATGCCATTGATTTGTGCCATTAAACTATACTTCCACAAAATACAGTCACCTCGGAAGAGTCGGGAGCCTCGGACTACCCGACACTTGATTTTCGGGGCGTGACAGTTAGTCACACGATGCACCTACCACTTACCCACTAGTGGATTAATGTGTCTCCTTAGCTTTATGAACTTGAGACTTTCTGTTGAAATGCCTAGGCGTCTTCTAGCTGGGCTAGTAGGCGAGACACAGTTGAGCCTTGGATCTGCCTATTTAAGGTAGGAAAAATGGATGGACGGTGTGGATAAAACCCATATGTCAAGGTGAGCACCTCAAAGCCCCTGCATGTGTGGAGCTCGGGACAAGCGGGGTCACACCGGATCCATCATTTTGCGTTCCAAAGGTGTTTAGCAGCATCAACTTAGCTTATTCAATGAAAGTTTGTGTACACACACAATGTTTTAAATATTAATGATATCGACCTATATATCCCACAATATATCTTATATCCCACTTGTGTCATACAAAATGTACAGGTAACGTCGATATATCCCACATGTTTGATTTGATCAACATTTTTTTATTTTTTATTCTTTTTTTAAATTATATTAAATCAGTGTCAAATGATTACAAATCCATTGGTTCTTCATATTGTGCATGAAAATCATAGAGTTAAAGCTTTGATTTCGTTATCCATTAGTTCTTCATGTTCTTCATGTTTTTTTTTTCTTCTAAATTTTCATTCAACTAGCTGTCATTTGAGACCAATTTCAAAGTATTTAGGACTATTTGATGAAATGATCATCACATCCACTCTAATTTTGAAATTTGAGTGCAGGTGGTCCAATTTGGTGAAATTTTAAAAAATTTCAAATTTCTCCCAAATTGCTTGCAATATTGCACTCCAAACATAAAATCAAGCATATATGAGGGCTAATCTACTAATTCATTAAGTCCTTGTTAATTTTCAGAAAGTAAAAATCATTTTTCATTAAAAATATTAAAATATTATTTTTTTTTTAAATTTCCTTCAACCAACTGTCAATTGAGAGAAATTTTGAAGTATTTAGGAGTGTCTGATGAAATGATCATCACATATACTCTGAATGTCATGCATTTAATTTGAATATAGTTGCATTAGTTCAGTCAGACAACACACAGCTTAGGATCCTATACAAAGGAAACCTGTTATGTGCACTTCTTTTATGAGATGTTATGATTTAAAAGTGTGTATTAAATTCTTTTTTAACAATCCCTTAAGTTTCATTGAAAAATTCAATCATTTTTCCAATGTTTCCCCTTGTTTCCCAACAAGTGAGATAAGTTCAACAATAAAATGATATATCCTGTGCGATAACCGATACATATCTGTATCCCAAGGGTGTGATACGTAATGCCTTACCAATATTTCAAACATTGGTACACACTACAGGTGTTGGTGCGACATCTAATCCATCCATCAAATTGGTCTAACCTGGTATATGTTTTGCCAAAAATAATATCTAGTCTAAGTAGAACGTGGCCCCAATATTGGTCTAATCAGGCCATGCAAAGAAAAGGGTTAAATGATCAAAGGTTTGAAAATATTTCAGTCAATGAATTTTTTTTTTTAAATATCCTTGATCTAAAATGAGCCTACCAAGTAAATGGTTTTGATCATTAGAATATCATCATTGATCCAATGGGTGTCTTTAAAGTAGACGGGGCATGTCAAATGGGTGGTGACTATTAAAGAATTATAGTATTGAGACTAGATCGTGGTGAGGAATATTAATCAAATGTTTTTGAAGATTATTTCAAGAAAAGGAGTATTTTGCTTAATGGATCACGCCTTATATACTCCTCAGCAAAATGATATTGTCGAGATGAGAAATCATAACTTACTAGACATGGTGAGGTTCATGATATGTTCTACTATTTATATTTCATTCTAGGATTAGACCTTTGAAGCTGTCATACATCTCTTAAATAAGATTCCAATCAAAGCACCTCTAAATATGCCCTGTGTATGGTAAATTGGATGGACACCTAAATTAGCTTATGTGGCAATTTGGGGTTGTCCTACTATGGTCAAGAAATTATAATCGAAAGTCATGAGTTCCATGATAAGAGCAAAGAACTAAAGTAGATGTGCTATTTTCTTTGAAATAGACTTTATGCAGGATAATAAAGGTAATTATCATGTGGACTTTCCAATCAAGAAGATGAGGGCCCATCTCAACAAGTATGGACCCTCCACAGTCGATAGGTCATCTAACGCACAAAGAAGCGGGGCAGGGTTAATCTTGACCTCCCCCGACCTCATCCAGGTCGAATATGCCCTATTCGAATTTCGGGCATCGAACAATGAAATAGAGTATGAGGCCCTTTTGGCAGGACTTCAACTGGCCAAGGCCATGGGGGCCCATCGCCTCAAGATCTACAGCAACTCGCAATTGGTAGTCAACCAAGTCAACGACAAGTATCAAGCTAAAGGTAAGAAAATGGTGGCCTATCTAAGTAAGGCATGAGAACTGCTCAGACAGTTTGAAGGATATGAAATCGAGCAAGTCCCTCAATTTGAAAATGCCAATGCGGACTCCCTAGCTCAGCTTGCATCGACCATCGACACTGACCTAGCTAGGACTGTCCCAATTGAATTCTTGCCCAAAGCTAATATCAAACTCACTAAGGAAACGGAGACCTTTCCCGTGAACGGTGAACCATGTTGGATGGAACCGATTGTCTAGTTCTTGTAGCAAGGCCAGTTGCCCAACGATAACTCAGATGCACAGAAAATTCATCATCGCTCATCTCATTATGCGTTACTCGAAGGTGAGCTCTACAAAAAAGGTTTCTCTCATTTGTACCTAAGGGGCCTCCGACCAGAAGAGGCAGATTATGTGATGAGAGAATCCACGAAGGGGTGCGTGGGAATCACGCCAGCGGGTAATCATTGTCACATAAGGCTATCAGACAAGGATACTATTGGCCCACAATGCATGAAAACTCCAAAGAATATGCCAAGAAGTGTGACAAAGTGCCAGCGATTCTCTAAGACACCACATCAGCCCCTAGAGAAGTTAACCACCACCACAAGCCCCTGGCCTTTTGCTCAGTGGGGAGTCAAATCATCGGTCCGCACCCAAGGTAAGGATCAGACTAAGTATATGATTGTTGCTATCGACTATTTCATAAAGTGGGACAAGGTAGAACCCTTAGCTCAGATAACTGAGCAGAAACCACAGACTTCGTCTGGAAGTCCATCATTTGCCAATTCGGTATCCCCACACAATCGTCATGGACAACGGTCAGCAATTCAAAAATCATAAGTTTCGAGGACTATGTCAGGAGCTCGGCATTAAGAATGACTTTGCGTCCCCTCGACACCCACAAGCCAAAGAACAGGTAGAAGCCGTCAACAAGATCATCAAGGGTCACTTGAAGACGAAGCTGGAAAAGTGCAAAGGAGCATGGGCAGAGGAGCTCCCACATGTCCTATGGGCCTACAGGACCATAGCCTGATCTACCACTAGGAAAACACCATTCTCACTGGCCTTTGGTGCTGAAGCAGTGATCCCGGTGGAGGTCGGTATGCCCTCTCATAGGACAGAATCCTTCAAACCTGAGGAAAATGAAGTGCTAATGAAGATTAACCTCGACCTCCTCGAAGAGCTCAGAGAGACCGCCCAGGTTAGGCGCACCACTTACCAACAAAGAGCGGCCCGATACTACAATTCAAGAGTCAATCATCGAAGCTTTCAGGTAGAAGACCTCATCTTATGAAAAGTGTTTGACAACACCAAAGAACCCAACTTCGAACTACTTGGCCCGAGCTGGGAAGGGTCATACAAGGTCGTTGACAACGCCCGCCTAGGGACATACTAACTCGAGGACTTAGAAGGAGAAGCATTGCACTTGAAGGTCGTCGACGGGTCTACAACAGGTCTACATACACTTGAGTTCTGCTGTTTTGCATGAATTTTTACAGCAGCTCAAGCACCTCTAAGGCCTTCCTTTGGGTAGTCTTTTGGGACACCTAAGGCCGTTCTAGGGTGACTAAAAGTATATCTATTTGGTCAAGTCATCTATAGGTTTGGTTTTGTTTTAGGTTTAAGGGTTTTGGCTCACCACGACATCTCATTTACCTGTTTCTTCTTCCTTGATGCAGCATGTCCACTTGAGTCTTCGGTCTTCATCTTCTTTGGACTCAACCAACACATAAACTCATAGACTTACATAATTGGCAAATAAGGTGTACTAGTATGTCATATAAAAGTGCACTAACAACATCAAACTAGCGGTCTTTGAGGATGACCCCCATCTCTCCCGCAAAGCTCACATATAAAAAACAACAAGTCCAACTCCTCAACTCCTTAACCGACCATCTAACTGCTTGGTACGAGGAGTGGGGGGACAACATAGACAAATCAAAAGAGCTACTGAAATATACAAAAAAGGGAAGCCATATCATTCTCAATATTTAAAGCACTCAGTTACAAGACCACTCAGGACGAGTACAAAAAGAGAGAAGAAAATCACGAGGCCTTGCCTCCCTCCTCGGCAGCAGCCTAATCTGCAACGACGTCAGGCAAGACCCCTTTGCTGCATCAATGGCCACCCTCACCTCATTTCCTCCCTCCTCACCTTCCTCGAGGAGTTCCTCTTCAGTCAGACAGGTCAAGAGCACTAAGGTCTAGCTCAGGATAAAGCTTATGAACCTCAACCTGGCAGTCGTTATACTCGACGATGTATAAACCTCCCTTTTAGTCGGTGAACTGGGAGGCTCAAAAGGCTTCTACCGTTATAGCCTTACAGGCAGGGATGCCCGCTTCAAGACCAGCCAGGGCCACTTTGGCTCGAGCCCTAGCCGCCTGCTCCTTGTCCAGTCTCTTCAAAATTTTGTCCAATACAGCCTAGTGATCTCTATGAGCCTTCTCAAAAGCCTTAGCCAACGTCTCCTTCTCATCTTTGGCACACTAGAGTTGTTCTTCATGGTACTCGCGAGCCTTCTTAAGCTCCTCAGACAAATAATCTTTCTCTCCCGCAACCATCTCTAAGGACTCCCGGAGGTCAGACAACTCTTGGACCTTCGTTGAATGGTCTGCCTTAGGTACTGTCGTCTCCCTCTCAACGTGCACGGCCTTCGTCGTCAGCTTATTAGCATGCTGGAGGATGAGCATCAGCACCACGACCCCCTACAAGAATGATGTTTACTACGGATCAGTAAAGGAACATCTACATAAAGTTTATCACCACAAAAGATACGATGGGGCCTTACCTAAAGACTCTGATCTATCATGAAGTCCATAAGCTAGTGTAACGGCATGCTGAGGAGGGTGTTCATCTCCTCCCCCAGATATGGAGCCAAACGGGCATAGGACTTCCAACGCCCGCACCTAGTCTCTGAAGTGTAGCTCCCTCCGGCTCAGTGCAGACTGAGGATGTGATCGCACCATCTCTCCTTAGGGCCCCTCTAGCCTGAGAGTCCCTGCCTCTGCCCCCTGTAGAGGATCCGCCCACGCAATGGAGTCACCACATGAAGCGGCCACCTGGACAGAGGCAGAAGTGGAAGCAGCAAGAGGATCAACGGCGCCCCCCCCCCCCCCCCCCCCCCCCCCCCCCCCCCCAGCAGGAGCCTGCCCGGCTCCCCTAGGGTGGGTGGATGAATTGTCGCACCCGAAGATTGACCAGTTCCTGTCCCAGGAAATTGGCCGGTCCCGCACACAAAATTGTGAGGCAGCCCCGACGTTGTCCTTTACCCAGCCGCCCTCTTCTTTTGTGGAGGCCGAGCCTAAGAAGCCCGCTGGTCGAGATCAGCAGGGAAATATCTCTTTCTTGGATCCAACATCCCGATAGTAGCAACGGAATTTTTCGGAACGATGCCAACCCTCCACTAGTTCTCATTACTGAATAGGTGATTGAATGTCTGGTGCTCGACATGAATCTCCTTGGCCAACCCCACCTGTTGGAGAAGATCCTCAGATAGAGAAGGCTGCGCCTTAGGATGACCCGTAAGCATAGACAACCGACATTAGCAAACAACGACAAATTCAAGACAACAAAGTACAAGTCCTTGGAAACATATCCTACTTGTCAAGGCGAAGACGGTAGGGACTTGGAACCTTGATCCCTCTAACTCTGATGCTGACACTTCCCACTCACCAGAAGCGAAGAACTAACGGTCTTTCCAATCCTTATTGGAAGATGGATTGCCCCTGATTAGCATATCTCCCTTACCTGACCAGTCTGTAAAGTAAAACCACCCCTGGGATGGGTTGGGGCTCGGTTTAACTCGATAAAGATAGAAGAGTTCATTCACAGAGAACCCGTTATTTTCAACAAACTGCCACACCATATGACAGCCAAACAAGGTCCTCCAAGAATTGGGTAACAATTATCTAGGGGCCAAATCAAGACAATTGAGCACCTCCCCAACTACTGGAAGAAGGGGCAAATGAAGACCACACTCAAAGAAAACGGCATAAAGTGTAACCTCCCCATTTGGAGGTTGGCTCGGAACCTTATCGGCTAGGGGCACCCGGAGCCCTATCGAGTCTGGAATGCGATACTCTGACCTAAAAGATTAAAGGTAAAAAAGGGTCAATATGGATGGAAAATCGTCTACTGAATAAATAGAAGTGGAGGTGCTCGTACCTACATCTTCTCCACCCTCATCCATCGGAGCCTCCTTCGCGTGTTTGGAGGCTGATCAACAGGAGAAGACTCAGCCTCTCAGCCCAATTCCCCCAGAACAACGACTGTAATTTCATCCTCTGACTCACTGGCTCTTCCTCCCGACATGGTTAGGAGCAAGAATAAAAAACAAAGCAGGAAAAATAAGGATGAATTACAAGAACGAGAACTCGAACCAGTGAAAATGACACAGATTAATCAGACTCGACGATAGACCCACAGGCTACAACAATGAAAATCCTCCAAGAGCTTGAATATGTCGCAAAGAGCAGAAGTAGGAGGAAGAAAGAGGGAGAGGGTATTTAGAAAGCTCCTCTCATATCGTACTGCCATCCATACGACACCACACGTCACCATAAATGCGCCCAAGCCAGGAAGTGACATTCCTCCTAGGTCTCATCTACGTGGCAGCACAGGGTTTGCTCGTACCAGGCGTGACGCCTAGACGCACTGTAACTATTGCCACGTGTCAAGATGAGAGGTTATTAGCAATAAATGTACCTTCTCGCCTAATGAAGCCGCAACCACACGGCAAGCGCTCATTCAATTAAGGGTTTTATCGTTTAATGCACCGTACAAATAATGATGACAACTTTTCGAATTCCGAACATGCCAAATCATTCCCCGAATTTCACAATTAATTCCTCATATAGCTGGTAGACATGCACGGATCACGAACCACCAGGACCAACTCATCCTAACGACCATACACCTGAGCCCTCGTGCACTCGTCCTCAGAGTAGGGGGCAACTGTTATGAGGATATTTCGAGCTGGCCTATGGTCCATTAAATACGAGGAAGCCCAATCCACGCGGCCTGTCTCATGGCTCATCTCACGGCCCACACGTTACCTAAGGATGAGCATTAACCACAAGACGAGGCCCAATCCTCGCATAGTCATCAATTGACGACCAGAGATCATTAGTAGTCCCAACCCAAGGGAATAACATTCTTGAGGATTTCTAATCTCCCGACCACCTCAAGACGGCCCGTAACGGCGGACCACCGAGGGGTGATCCTGTTACTAAGATCCGGAGATCCTGCCTAGATACTCCGGATCCCCCCTTTCCATTCTCACGTAGCCACCTTTGACACGATTGGAAGGCAGGATCTCACCAAAACGGGACTCTATTAACGTATACTAGCAGGATCCACCTCTCCAAACTGCCTCCAAAGCCCTATAAATAGAGCTTGGATCTACACCTCAAATGTACGGAACATCTTAGAGTTTGAATGAAACATTTTATCTTCAAACCCTTACTCTTTCTGTCCTTAGATCTGACTTAGGGATCAAAGTCCCTCGCCGCCCAGCCGCTCCTCCGCCTTGCATCCGTCTTCTTCTTCTTCTTGCAGGTCCAGAAAGCCAAAGGAGCCTCCACACGCAATTTAAAGGTCATGTGGCTGATCCCAGCCATCCATACTCATTATCTGAATTCCGCGACAACAGGTGGGACGAGTTTTTTCCTCCACCCCTGGGACATCTAGTTCAGAGGAACAATATTCCTAATCCTCAGCTGCACCGGTCCTTTATCTATGAGATTAGGTGCGGCCATTACCGTGGTCCCACCTTGAGTTATGTATTGTATATTTACGGGATCCATACGTTTTGTCCGTATCACTTTTGTATGAATTTTTCAAAGAAGATACAAATCTCAGGTGGACCATGCCATGAGAAATAGTGGGGATTGAACACCGGACCAATAAAAATTCGAAATCGGATTGCGTCCTCAGTAACTCGGGACGCTCTTATCGTACTGAATAAACTCAGTTGGGCCCACTGTAACTGTATGTGATTTATCTACACCGTCCATCCGTTTTTCCATCTCATTTAAGTGGTTGAAACCAAACTTGAAGAATATCCAAAACTCAGGTGGACCATACCACAGGAAACAGTGGGTATGATGATGTCCACCGTTGAAACCTTTCTAGGACCCACAGTGATGTTTATTTGTCATCCAACCTGTTCACAAGATCACGCAGACATTGATGAAGGGGAAAAAATATCAGCTTGATCCAAAACTCCGTGGTCCCCAAGAATTTTTCAACAGTACACGTTCAATTCAAAATGTTCACATTGTTTTCTGTGGTGTAGTTCACTTAAGCTTTTTGTATGCTTCGTTTTTTGTCTCAAGCCATAAAATTATCTGTTAAAATGAATGAACAGATTGGATACAACACATAATGAATGAACAGATTGGATACAACACATAAATCACGATGGACCCCGCAGAGTTTGCTCAGTAGGCAATCCGCTTCCTAAAAAGTCCAGGGGCACACCATGGAAATCAGATTGCGTCCTGAGTTACTCAATACGCCCTTATACCGAGTAAACTCAGTTGAGCCCATTGTGAATGTATATGGTTTATCCACACTGTCATCCAGCTCATTTTAGGCGTTGATGTTGCCATAATCTTTATTTGCCTTCCTTATCTGATAAGATCAAATAACCCTGATGAAAGGAAAAGAAATAAATATCAGCTCGAAGTACCAAAAACATAAAATGAAAAGTTTAATTTAGGATTTTTTTTTTAATACTTGGTATATTACTGGCTGGGCTGGGCTGGGCTGGGCTGGTCTAAACCAGGGTGAGTTGAGCTTCAAGTCAGCGCTGCAAGATATTGGGTGCAGCCCGCTTATTAAATGGACTCAATCACCACTTTGTCCTATGGTACGGTTCACCTGAGAATTAGATCTGCTTCAATTTTGGGCTCATGCCTAAAGTGATCTGGAAAAACAGATGGACAGCAATACATCAAGTTGGGCCCTGCAGTAAGGGCCGCACCATCTTGGGTGAGGCCGGAGCACACCTAATCCGCTCCCTCTTGATCCGGACTTGGGACCCACTATTCAGGTGTAAAGCTGCTACACGCTCTTATCGTACAGAGTAAACTCAGTTGAGTCCACTGTGAATGTATATGGTTTATCCACGCTGTCCATCTGTTTTACCAACTCATTTTAGGCGTTGATGTTGCCGTAATATTTACTTGCCTTCCTTATCAGGTCAAATGAACATGATGAAAGGAAAAGAAATAAATATCAGCTTGAAGTACCCAAAAAAGTAAAATGAAAAGTTTAATTTAGGATTTGTTTTTTTAATACTTGGTATATTACTGGCTGGGCTGGGCTGGGCTGGTCTAAACCAAGTTGAGTTGAGCTTCAAGTCAGCGCTGCAAGATATTGGGTTCAACCCGCTTATTAAATGGACTCAATCACCACTTTTTCCTATGGTACGGTTCACCTGAGAATTAGATCTGCGTCAATTTTGGGCTCATGCCTATAGTGATTCGGCAAAACAGATGGACAGCAATACATCAAGTTGGGCCCTGCAGTAAGGGCCACACCATCTTGGGTGAGGCCGGAGCGCACCTAATCCGCTCCCTCTTGATCCGGACTTGGGACCCACCATTCAGGTGTAAAGCTGCTACACGCTCTTATCGTACTAAGTAAACTCAGTTGAGCCCACCGTGAATGTATATGGTTTATCCACGCTGTCCATCTGTTTTTCCAACTCATTTTAGGCGTTGATGTTGCCATAATATTTATTTGCCTTCCTTATCTGATAAGATCAAATGAACATGATGAAAGGAAAATAAATAAATATCAGCTTGAAGTACCCAAAAAAGTAAAATGAAAAGTTTAATTTAGGATTTTTTTTTTTTTTTTTTAATACTTGGTATCTTACTGGCTGGGCTAGGCCGGTCTAAACCTGGTTGAGTTGAGCTTCAAGTTAGCGCTGTGAGTTGAGCTTCAAGTTAGCGCTGCAAGATATTGGGTTCAGCCCGCTTATTAAATGGACTCAATCACCACTTTTTTCCTATGGTACAGTCCACTTGAGAATTAGATCTGCTTCAATTTTGGGCTCATGCCTAAAGTGATCTGGCAAAACAGATGGACGGCAATACATTAAGTTGGGCCCTGCAGTAAGGGCTGCACCGTCTTGGGCGAGGCCAGGGCTCACCTAATCCACTCCCTCTTGATCCAGACTTGGGACCCGCTATTCAGGTGTAAAACTGCTACACGCTCTTATCATACTGAGTAAACTCAGTTGAGCCCACTGTGAATGTATATGGTTTATCCACACTGTCCATCCGTTTTTCCAGCTCATTTTAGGCGTTGATGTTGCCATAATATTTATTTGCCTTCCTTATCTGATAAGATCAAATAAACGTGATGAAAGGAAAAGAAATAAATATCAACTTGAAGTACCCAAAATAAAATAAAATGAAAAGTTTAATTTAGGATATTTTTTTTTTTTTTTTTTTTTTTAAGACTTGGTATCTTACTGGCTGGGCTGGGCCGGGCTGGGCCGGTCTAAACCAGGTTGAGTTGAGCTTCAAGCCAGCGCTGCAAGATATTGGGTTCAGCCCGCTTATTAAATGGACTCAATCACCACTTTTTCCTATGGTACGGTTTACCTGAGAATTAGATCTGCTTCAATTTTGGGCTCATGCCTAAAGTGATCTGGCAAAATAGATGGACGGCAATACATCAAGTTGGGCCTGCGGTAAGGGCCGCACCATCTTGGGTGAGGCCGGGGTGCATGTAATCCGCTCCCTCTTGATCCGAACTTGGGACCTGCTACTCAGGTGTAAAGCTGCTACTGGCTCAGTACGCTCTTATCGTACTGACTAACTCAGTTGAGCCCACTTTGAATGTATATGGTTTATCCATGCTGTCCGTCTGTTTTTCCAGCTCATTTCAGGGGTTGATGTTGCCATAATATTTATTTGCCTTCCTTTTCTGATAAGATCAAATAAACCTAATGAAAGGAAAAGATATAAATATCAGCTTGAAGTACCCAAAAAAGATCAAATGAAAAGTTAATTTTAGGATTTTTTATTTTTTTTAATACTTGGTATGTTATTGGCCGGGCTGGGCTGGGCCGGTCCATGAGCATGAGACACGAGTACCAGCTCGGCCAGGCCTGCAAACTAGGAAACCGGACTTCGAATGGGCCGGTCCAGGCCCAGTAGTGAAATATGCAGACTCAAGCTAATTGGGTCTGAAAACTCAGCCCAGACAAAATCTATGGACTTCAGGTTCAGCCCAAATTCAACCTAATTTGACCTGGACTCGATCCAGGTCCAAGCTAGCTTCTAGCCCATCTGTAATCCTAATACTAATGGTAGGGTTTGTAAATAGCCTTACAATAGGAATGCCCTAGGCTAAGGCCAGCAGGGCACTAGTTCCCTAAGCCCTAGTCATGAGCCAGCCTTAATCCTAATAAGGCTGAAAAGAGCTTTATAAGGAGAGTTAAATGGTCAAAGGTTTAAAATGGTCTAATCTAATATGAGCCTAAAATTTGAACCATCCACGTGATGCAACACCACAAGAAACCGCCAAGGTCTAATTTTTACCTTGATTCAAAACTTTGGTGGGCCATGAAAAAGGAAATAATTTCCTCCCTTGATTTGCCTCTTTCTTTGCGGAGATGGCCAACCAAAGTTCTAGACGAGAGCAAAAGTTAGGCCTTGGAGGTTTCATGGGTTGCTGCATCATGTGGACGGTTCAGATTTTAGGCTCATATAATGTGAGATGAGTTCTCAAAAAGTGCTCACGAGTTCTGGTGAGAACTGATGTGCGGGTGAGCATTCATCTACACACATGTAGTAACTCATGTGGACATCACCCATGATCCAGTAAATATCTTTAAACTACAAGTGTACGTTGAATGGAACATGAAAGAAGTGTCTTTAAAATGTCCAAAATTGTGGACCACTTGATGGTTGAGCCCAGCCTGGTCCTAATTCCCTAAACCCTAGCCAGGCCCTGGTCTTAATGGAGATGAAAAGGGCTTGATATAATACGCCATGCAAATAAAAGAGTTAAAATGATCAAATGTTTGAAAATAGCCTAATCAAAGGTTTTTTTTTTTTTTTTTTTAAGATTTCCTATATCCAAAATGAGTCCACCGGTTTGGATCATTAGAATATCATCCTCAATCCATGGTTATGCATGGTCCAACCAGGTCAACAGCTTGGGTGAGCTCGAGCCAAGTTCCAGTTCGAACTTTCAAGCCGAGTTAAGCTTATGCGTTCTCTTTTTAATTTTTATACAAGTGGGCCCTTTTTATTATTATATATTATAAATTAATTTAGTTATTAAGATATAAATATAATATTATATAATTAAGTTATAATTCGAGCTGAGCTGAGTCGAGCCTAGCTGAACCAAGTCGAGTTCAGGCCAAGCTTCAAGCTGAGTCAAGTTGAGCTCAGGCCAACTTGATCGAGATCGAAATTCTTTCAAGGTCAAAAAATTAACTCAGCTTGGCTGGAACCCAACTTTCAAGTCGAGCTTATTCGTGTCCAGCTCTAGGTGTTAGCCTAGAATTAGAGCGCATCGGAAAAGTGAAACAGGGTTGTGACCGAATCTACAAATTTTTATAAGACCGTTCATTGATCATTGATGGGTGTTCAAATTGGAACATCAAGATCCACCCGATCACAACCTATCCCTGATAAGAGGGAATGATGTCCAATTTGGAACGCATGCTAACGTGGCACAAGTCTGTGAAATATGGGACATTCATCAGGTGGGCCCCATCGTGCAGATGTGCCCAGCCCACTCATAGGTAAGCCGAACGTGTATTAGATATATGGACAATAGAAAAAAGAACCAGTGGGATTTTATGTGTCAATGGGTTGGGTTTTGATCGGATCCGGTCAGCCCATTTACTAAATGGGCTAAGAATTATGGTCCGAACCCGGCTGACAACCCATCATCCTGAAGCCTGACCCAAACCACATAAACTTCACCAAGCCCAACTTAAACGAGTCAGATAAGACTTGTCTGAATCGACTCAGTAAGACGTTCGACACATCGAGTCACTCAGATGAATCACTCCCAACTGAGCCGAGCTGACCCCCGACCCAGGCAAGCTAGTTCTCAACTTGAGACCGGGTCAATCGTCCCCCACTCAGCCGAGTGGAACTAACTCATTCGGCCCAGTCTCGAAGGTGCCTGACAATCCATTTTTTTATGGTGGGCCCCACCAGATGGACGGCCCGAAACAGTGCAAAATCCAGGCTCAGGTGGACCACACTAAAAAATGAATGGCCCACCTGACGAGAAGATCCAATAAGTGTTCCCCACCTGATGTAAAGCTCAAATCACTCGCAACAGGCATGTGGGGCCCACCTAAAACAAAAAAAGAAAAATCAATTTATTTGAATCACATGTCATTTCTGAGTTTCGTATCAACTTGGTAATCGACGCACAGGATTCTTCTTCAGTTGGTAAGGTAGACGCAGGTATACGTAAGCTTGAACTACAAACGTACTATCCATGAGAAGTAAATTCGTCATCACATACATTCCCAAAGTGGACACACGGTCATACACGTGTCTGTTCCACTTCCCGAGCCCAGCATTTTCGTGTGACTTGCACGTGACTGACCAGCTTCTTCTGCAGGTGGATTACGTAAACCACCAGATGAGCGAGAGAGAGGTAGAGGATTTCCGTTTTCCAATGAAATCGGATTGCGTACTGAGTTACTCAGTATTATCGTACTGAGTAAACTCTGTTGGGTCCACCGTCAATGTATGTGGTTTATCCACGCCGTCCATCCGTTTTTCCAGCTCAATTTAAGGGTAGGGACCATTATTGAAGCATATCCAACCACACTACAGGAAAGAGTGGGAATAATGATTTCCACAATTGAAACCTTTCTGGGGCCTACAGTGATGTTTATTTATCATCCAACCTGCTCATAAGATCACAAAAACATGGATTAATGTAAAAAAAAAAAAAAAACACAAATAGCTTGATCCAAAACTTATGTGGCCCTCACGAATTGTTCAACGGTAGACGTTCAATTCATACTTTTTTCCTGTGGTGTGGTCCACTTAACTTATATATTTATATATATAGACACACTTCGTTTTCTGTCTCAAGCCATAAAATTATCTGATAAAATAGATGGACGGAGTGAATAAAATACGATAGGTCAAGGAGGACCCCACCGAGTTGCGTAACGAGTTACTCATTAGCAATTTGCTTTCGTTTTTATTAGCTTGATCAAGGTGGTCCACAGAGTTGGATCAAGCTAATTTTTATTTTTTTTATTTTTCACTTTCATCAATGTCTATGTGATCTAGTGAACAGGTTAGATGACAAATAAACATCACTGCATGCTCTAGAAAGGTTTCAATGGTGGAAATCATTATAGGCACTGTTTCTTGTGGTATGGTCCACCTGAGTTTTGGATATTCTTTAATTTTGGTTTCAATCCCTTAAATGATCTAGAAAAGTGGATGGACGGTGTAGATAAACTACATACATTTACAGTGGGCCCAACTGAGTTTACTTGGTTGGATAAGGGCGTACCGAATAACTCAAGACGCAATCCAATTTCGAGAGGATGGTGATTCAATGGAAATCGGATTGCGTCATGAGTTAGTATGCTCTCATCATACCTAGTAAACTCATTTGGGGCCAACTGTAAATGTTTGTAGTTTATCTACACCGCTTTTCCCGATCATTTAAGAGGTTGAGACCAAAATTGAAGCATAGCTAAAACTCATGTGAACCATACAGCGGGAATAATGATTTCCACTGTTGAAACCTTTCTAGGGCCCTCAGTGATGCTTATTTGTCATCCAACTTGTTCACAAGATCAAACAACATTGATAAAGGGAAAAAAACAAATATCAGCTTGATACAAAACTTCTGCGGCCCCCAAGAATTTTTCAACAGTACAGGTTCATTTCACATTGTTTCCTGTGATGTGGTCCACTTAAGATTTTTATATGCTTCATTTTTTGTCTCAAGCCATAAATTCCGTTACAATGGCTAAACGGAGTGGATGAAATGCATAAATCACGGAGGACCTCGCAGAGTTTACTTATGGACGCAAGAGTAGCCAGAACATCTACGAAGCCATTATTATCTCTTGGGAGAACGATCTCTCACCAAATTGAGGAATCAATTCATCGTCTCTTGTTTTCCAGCTTCCATTAGTTTGACTTATGACTAGCTTGGAATCTCCCCTCACATTAAGGCGCTTTGCTTTAAGGACATGTCAATAGCAAGTTTGAGCCCGGCTATACAGGCGCAATCCACTTTCGACTGAATGAGGAGGGAGCAGTTTGGGTGGATCCTGAGGTCGGTGGATCCCTACCTGTGGGGCTCACTGTGATGTATGTTCTTTACATCCACACCATCAATTTATTTTGACAGTTCATTTTAGGGCATGACCCCAAAAATGAAGCAGATCCAAAACTTAGGAGACCATACCATAGGAAAAGTCTTGATTGAATCCTCACCATTAAAAACTTCAAGGGGTCCACCTGAATGTTTATTTTCCATCCAACTTGTTGATAAGGTCACAAAGACTTGGATGAAGAGATCATACAAATATCAGGTTGATCCAAAGCTTTTGGGTCTGACCAGAAGCTTTTAATGTTGGATTACCACTATTTCCTGTATTATGGTCCACTTGAGATTTGGATCCAGTTCATTTTTAGTATAATGCCCTAAAATGATTTTTCAAAATAGATGCATGGCCTATATATAAGGAATGTACATAGGGCTATCAATGGCACGGATCTTGATCCATATCCGATCCGATTTAATCGAATTCGGATCAATAATCGGATAATCGGGTCGGATACGGATATCCAAAGATGATCCGTTTAATATTCGGGTCGGATTCGGATCAACCTTGATCCGGCCCGTTAACGATCCGACCCGATAAAAAAAATAAAAAAATAAAAAATAAAATAAAATAAAATAAAAACATATGAGAATCTCTCTCTCTCTCTCTCTCTCTCTCTCTCGGATATCCGGTCAGATATCGGGTCGGATCATAATCGGATCGGAAACGGATTTCGAAAAATTTAATCGGGTCGGGTTCGGATCATATACTTGTGATCCGAATCGGATTCGGGTCGGATTCGGGTCGGATACGGATCATCACTGATCCGGCCCGTATCCGACCAGATGACAGCCCTAAATGTACATCATGGTGGACCCCACGTTCATGGATCAATCCACTGAAACCGTGCTTAAATGAGGGGGAGCGGTTTGGGTGGATCCTTAGCTGTGAGGCTCACAGTGATGTATGTTCTTTACATCCACACCATCAATTCATTTTGACAATTCATTTTAGGGCATGACCCCAAAAATGAAGCAGACCCAAAACTTAGGAGACCATACCACAGGAAACAGTCTTGATTGAATCATCACCATTAAAAACTTCAAGTGGTCCACCGGAATGTTTATTTTCCATCCAACCTACTGATAAGGTCATAAAGACCTGGATGAAGAGATCATACAAATATCAGGTTGATCCAAAGCTTTTGGGTCCGACCAAAAGCTTTTAATGTTGGATTACCACTGTTTCCTGTATTATGGTCCAACTGAGATTTGCATCTGCTTAATTTTTGTATAATGCCCTAAGATGAGTTTTCAAAACAGATGCATGGCCTGGATAAAAGGAGCGTACATCATGGACCTACCATATGGCAGGAAACGGATTGGCTAATGGCTACTGGTTGGTGCTCTGTGGGCCTCACCATTATGTATTTGTTTCATCCATGCGGTCCATCTATCTTTCCAGATCATTTTATGAGACGAACCCAAAACTTAGGTAGATCCAGATCTCAAGTGGACCACACAATGTTGGTTGGACTCCCACCATTAAAAACTTCTTGGAGGCCACAAAAGTTTTGGATCAATCTAATATTTGTTTTTTCCCCTTCATCCAGTTAAGTATGATCTAATCAACATGTTAGATGTCAAATAAACATTACAGTGGGCCCTGGGAGGTTTTTAATGGTGGACATTCAATCACTACTGTTTTTCGATGGTGTGGTCCACCTGAGACTTAGAACTTCCTAATTTTTTGTTTCAAGCCCTAAAATAATATGTAAAAATAAATGGACGGCGTGGATAAAACATATACATCATGGTGGGGTCCATAGAGCACCGGCCACTAACCACCTGGCTAGTGGCAACGTCACTGGCCAAACCGTGTCCATTATGGCTTTTGTCAGAGATCTTGACCACTCATTAGGTGGGGCGCGTTATTAACAAACCATGTACCAGAAAGATAGCTCGGTTACTCGGATGGACTCATTGGGTCTTAAGCTGAGTCATGACACCAAGTGGCATGAAATATTGGACCGACTCACTTGAGTCAATTAATTCATAAAGTCCCACTGACTCAAGAGTCAACTAAACGTTGCAGATAGACGAGATGAATATAACACTTTTCAAAGGTTGCAGTAAACACTTGCCCACACACAACGTATACAAGCAAAGCAAATTCACAGGAGAAAAAGCTTAACCCAAAGTCCAAAACCCATAAATGGAAAAGAAAAATAAGTGATTAAAAAATTTACATGGTTAAACAATGCTTACACTAATTGTTGAACAGTAAAAAGCTTTTTCTTTAGCTAAAATAAGAAAAATAAAAAAATGCAAACCAAGAGAAATACACTGTAATTTTTACATTATGCACTTCTTAATTTTACATTATGCACTTCTCTCCACATATGTTCACCTTTTATAAACAACACAAACCAAGAGAAATACACTGTTTATATTCAAAAGTAGCGGATCAGATCAATAGCAGGGATTGATTCAAGTGGTGCATGAAGCTTGCTCTATACATTGAATGAAGAGGTGGGTACTGCACAGTGCCACATCAGCATCGAATAAGGACATACGTGTGACAATCTTTTCAGCATTAGAAAGCACGATCGACAAAAGGTTAGCACGATCAAGCAACCATTTTTGGAAGAATTTAGAAATGCCACGAGGGACGACGATTACTTCCCATGTTCAGCAGGAAATGCTATAAATAGTAGATGCAATGCGAGCACAAAAAACACCATAATTCAATCAATCAACAACTCCAAATACCAGATCAAATTTATTTTCAACGCAACGTTGATGAACTATCCTAGCATGGTATTTCAGTCTTTGTCCATTACGGTGGATTGTTAGCTTAGAAGTAGCATAACTTCGTCATGCTCATAAGTCAAATTGGCAAGTAGTTCGTAATCAAGTAGCAATAATTCCTTCCCATCTGTGCCCAAGAGCCGAATTTGGAAGAAGATTGTTTGCCTTAGGATCAGCTAGCCTATGCTCACACACTAGGTTAATTTTCTTGCTTTTATTAATTTAAAGTCATTGGAACTCGGCAATACCTTGCTCATCAGCACACTATTCAGGAAGCACCTTGTTGTACTCAGCTCGGATTGGAAGTTCTATTAGCAAATCGAATTTTGCATCATCATCTTCTTCTTCGTCCACGTTTCACATTATTGTCTATTCAATTAAACAACTGTTGCACTTTCGAAAAGTCCTTGATTAACAAGGCAAAAACAATTCATAGGAGAGATAGCTCCAGCCTCCATAAGTCATTTGGCTTCACGACGAGCGCCAAATTGTTGGCCAAATAGACGTTGGTTGATCATCTCATAACCACTCTATCTCAACGCCAGGGGTCATCGGTGATTACGGTTTGGATTGGGCCCACATCAATCCTGTCACACCCGTGTACAACAAAATCATACACCCGCGTATCGTGTGGCCAAAAATCACACCAACACCGGTTTTGGCACATCCGATAGGACAGGTGTGTAATTGTTAATTGAACATTACGACAACATGAGTAGACGATCTACTTGGGTTATCGAAAATTTAGAAGAACAAGACATGAATTAGACTCCTGAAGCCCCTCATGTGGCCGAATCGGAACCTTCTAACCCTTCAATTCTAATTGTTTCGAAAGTAGGGTCCACATCATAAAACAATGTCACAGACATTCATGTGATTATCGGAAGTGTCAATATCGGTTTGTGTGATTTAATTGATGATGATAAGGTACAGGTCGATTATTTAAGAACTCATGTTGAACATTACAAGGCCCAAAAGAAGGCCATCAATAGGCTAATGGTATTCCTTTAGGAGAGGTTGCCTAATTTTCGTCAATACAATACGGAAATACTTCAATTCAGAAATGTTCCACCTGAACCACCGATATTTCCGCCATGTAATGCCCGGCTAGATTTAGGCTTGGTTAGGCGTAATGTGCCACTCCTACCAAGAGCTAGAAGAAATGAGTGGAACGTCCATCCAAATGGCATAGTTTGAGACCTCACTGAAGTGACAACATGCAAGCAAGCATGGAAGACTCTTAGCACCATCTTCAAAGGAGTTGATTAAGTAAAGAAGGTTCGTCTCCAAACCTTTAGGGCTGAGTTCGAGACCTCACACATAAAGGAAGGTGAGACAATTTCTGATTATTTTTCAAGATTACTTGTTATTGTTAACAACTTGAAAAGAAATTGTGAAAAGATTGAAGATATACGCTTGATTGAAAAAGTACTTCGATCTCTCACAACCAAATTTGAGCATGTGGTTGTGGCCATAGAAGAATCAAAGGACTTGAAAAAACCGTCCATTGAAAAACTGATTGGATTATTACAAGTACATGAGCAACGAATGCAAAAGAATGCTGGTTCGATACTTGAACATGCCTTAGAGTCTAAGTTGACTCTAAATGAACAAAAGAATGGCCATACACAACGAGGGGGCCGTGACATTAGCAATCGTGCAAGAGGCAGAGGGCATGGATATCATCCAAGCCAATCATAAAATCAACAAAAGTTTACCAATTTTTGTGGAAGAGGAAATTATAGAGGCCGATCCATGCGTGGTCGTGGAAATTTAAAAAATATTCAATGCTACAATTGCAAGAAATTTAGAATCTATGCCTCTGACTGTTGGAATAAAGTGGATCAAGATGAACGATCCAACTATGCTGAAGCATCACCTCATGAACAAGAAGACTCCACACTTCTCCTTACATAAGAAAATGCATGTGAACAGCCGGATGTGTGGTATCTTGACACCGGCGCAAGCAACCACATAAGTGGTAACAAAGAATTGCTCGTAGAACTCACAGAAGGAGTTCATGGCAATGTGAGTTTTGGCGACTCATAAAAAATTCCCGTGAAAGGTAAAGACAAAATCAAAATCTATCAAAAGAATGGTGTGCCAAATTACATCTTTAATGTGTACTACGTGCCCAATATGAAAAGCAATATTCTTAGTATTGGGCAACTTCTAGAAAAGGGATACGTTATACACATTGAGGACTACTCTCTTTCTATAAGAAACGCACATGGGAGACTAATCGCTCAAGTCTAAATGACAAAGAACCGTATGTTCTCACTTTATATCAATACAAATTCATAAGGGTGTTTATATGGACTTATGAAGAATGATTCATGGAGATGGCATCTTCGCTTTGGATATCTCCATTTTAGTGGCCTTAAACTCTCGTCCTCATCAAGCATAGTACATGGCTTACCTGCTATTGAAGCTCCAGAACATGTGTGTGAGGCATGCACACTTGGCAAGCAATAAAGGAATTCTTTTCCAAGTTGGGCATCTCGAAGAGCAAAGGAACGATTGCAATTGGTTCACACTGATATTTGTGGCTCACTTGAGACACCCTCTCTTGGAGATAATAAATACTTTATTACCTTCATTGATGATTTCAATAGAAAACTTTGGGTGTATTGCATCAAAGAGAAATTGACCACTTTCACTATCTTTAAAAATTTTAAAGCTCATGTTGAAATTGAAAGTGACTACAAAATTAAAGTACTCAGATCTGACAAAGGTGGAGAGTACACCTCAAATGCATTCTGAGATTATTACGGGGAACAAGGCATCAAGCAGCAATACACTGCAGCCTACACGCCACAGCAGAATAGCATTGCAGAACTAAAAAATTGTACCATTCTCGACATGGCGAGGACCATGCTCAAAGAGAATGGATTGCCAAACAATTTCTGGGGAGAAGCAGCTGCATGTACTGCCTATCTGTTCAATCGGTGCCCGACAAAGAGCGTTAGGAACATAACACCACAGGAAGCTTGTAGTAGCTACAAACCAAGCATGGTGCACCTAAGGATCTTTGGGTGTGTCGCCTATGCTCAAGTCCCAGAGGCGAAGAGTGTATCTTCATCGGATACAGTGAAGAATCAAAAGCCTACATGCTCTATAATTCACTAACCAATAAAGTAATGGTGAGTAGAGATATAGTATTCAGCGAGAAAGAAGCTTGGAAATGGAACGAGGAAGAATCAGCCAAAGATATTTAAGTCGAAACAAAAGAGTAAGAAGAAAGGCATGACCGTCAAGAGTAAACACCTGCAACACCCTCTTTGACTGCATCATCAGCACACAGAAGTCCAGGAGTACATTCCATCTCTCCTGGAAGTACTCCATCAAGTCAAAGTTCAACCAGCTCTTCCTCATCTGCAACACCAGTCAAGATAAGGAGCTTAACAGAAATCTATGAGCAAACAAAAGAAACAAACTTGTTTTGCTTTTATGCAGATCATGAGTCACTTTCATTTTAAGAAGCTGTAAAAGAAAATAGCTGGAAGAATGCCATGAAGGAAGAAATCCATGCCATCGAAAAGAATAACACATGGGAGTTGATTATGCTTCCTCAAGGCCAAGGGACTATTGGCCTCAAATGGGTGTACAAGATCAAGCGTACAGCTGATAGAGAAATTGATCGCTATAAAGCAAGGCTCGTGGCTAAAGGCTATAAACAAAAGTATGGGGTGGATTATGAAGAAGTCTTTGCACCTGTTCCTCGTCTTGACACTGTGAAGATGATTATCTCCCTTGCAGCCCATCACAGTTGGATGATATACCAACTGGATGTGAAATCCGCATTCCTAAATGGAATACTTGAAGAAGAGGTCTATTTTGACCAGCCTGAAGGCTCTGTAGTGCAAGGAGAAGAACACAAGGTGTATCGGCTGAATAAAGCCCTCTATGGGTTGAAGCAAACTCCTCGTGCTTGAAATGCTCGCATTGATGGCTATCTTCAAGAGAATGACTTCTCTCAATGTCCATATGAGCATACACTCTACATCAAGAAGAATACTCATGGTGATATGCTCATAGCATGCTCGTATGTTGATGATTTGTTGTTTACAGGAAACAACCAGTCGATGTTTGATGAATTCAAGAAGACAATGTTTAAAGAGTTCGAGATGAACGAAGGTAGACTTATGTCTTTCTTTTTGGGCATCAAGGTGAAACAACAACTTGGCGGCATCCACATATCTCAGAAGAAGTATGCGATTAAAAAGTTCAAGATGGTCGATTGTAATATCGTGAATACGCCTATAGCAATGGGTCTGAAGCTAACAAAAGAAGGAGAAGGAAGAAGCGTGGACTCAACTTTATTCAAGAGTCTAATTGGAAGCCTAAGGTGTAATGACCCAGGTTTTAGAAATAATTAAAATAACAATTTTATTAATTATTTAGTAAATCGATTTATTATATTGATAAATTAATAATAAATAATCCGTAAGGAAATTGTGTAGGATCCCTTTATTAAAGTTGTTCAAAATAAACCCTATAATAGCGTAGAAGTGTCAGATTTCACAAAACTCGCAAATTTACAATAATTATGAAAATGTCATTAGTTAAACTTAAGTTAAACTGACGATTTTAAGTATGCCGGTTTCTGACGATCAGTTTCATGCAAAACTTCATAAAATAGTTTAGAGGCATATTTTAACCGTACATGTCAAATTTCAGCCCTCCGATCATCCTACAAATATCCTAATCAGAAATCAGGCCATAAGTGGGCCATCTAACCTCGAATTTGCCTCATTTTTGGTGTCATACCCTAAAACCATGTGGCCTACCTGATGATCGGAGTAGATTTCTTACATACATTATAGTGGGACCCACGTGCACTACGTGCATGTTATACCATCGGTCAACGCGCGTTGACCGTGTGCGTTAATAGAAGACGGGCTTCTTCCTCGCCACGGCTGCAACAGCGTTGCAGGCTGTCCGTCCGTGCGACACACACCATCCATTTGTGGGCCCCTTCTAGGTAAATCTAAACCGTCCATTCTCTCCCTCTGCCCCACCCATGGAATCCCCTTGAGTATTTTTCACATCGGTCACCAATCCGGTCTTTTCCAAATTCCCGTCCGAATCAAAAGATTCCAAGATCCGGTCTGTTACTTTGCATGGATGGGTCAGACCTCTTTCGGGAGTTCATGTGGATCCCACCTAGGTTTCCAACGGACCTTGTACGCCAAGAAACTCTGGAGGAAAGAAGATACTTCCTTCTCCAACACAAATTGCGTCGTGTGACGTATCACAAACGCCTACCATCCAAGCCTACCTAGGGCCGTCTAAACCTATCTAGGGTGCTATATAAACTTCCCTAGACGTCTCTTCCCTCCCTAGAAAAACGTAGAGAGAGAGAGAGTCGTTAGAGAGAGAGAGAGAAAGAGAGAGAAGAGAGAGAGAGAGAGAGAGAGAGAGAGAGTTAACGTAGGGGGAGAGCCGTTATTGCTGCTGCTCCTGTTGCTGGGGCAACATTCCAGAAGAATAAGGAGAAGAAGAAGAAGAAAGAGAAAGAAGAAGAAAAAAAAAAGAAAGAAAGAAAGAAGAAAAGAAGAAAGAAAAAGAAGAAGAAAAGGAATAGGTGAGTTGTTTCTCGTATTGTTTTCACCATAATTTTAGTTTTCAAATTCTCTTTAATTATGCTTTAATCTTCGGTTTTAATAGAAGTTTGATTTGGTTTTACATTGATTTGATTTATGAATTATATCAGTGCTATTTAGAAGCTTCTATTTTATGCTGTGGAGATTTCATGTGAATTTGATACCCGAATAGGGTTGTACATGTGTGAGTTAATTTCGAGTTTGTTTTGGAAAAGGTTTAAAGTATTGATTTGGTTCATGCATGAAATGGTTTTGGGTGAGCACCCTGGTGTGTGTGACAAGCCTTGTAAACTCTTGTAATTGAGCGCCCATGTGTGCGTGATGGATTATATTCCCCCATCGATTGTGGCTGGTAAGGTGAGCACCCAGGTGTGTGCAAGAGATCGCTATGCAGACCGTTTAGGTGTTTCATTGATTTTGCCTAGTTGGGTGAGTATCGTGTAACAAACTGCTATGCAGACCGTTGGAATGGTTGTGGCCGGTTAGGTGAGCACATACAAGAGACTGCTACACAGATCATTAGAGTTGGTTGTGGCCGGTTGGGTGAGTACTATGCAAGATACCGCTATGCAGACCACGGGGTTGATTGTGGCCGGTTGGGTGTGCATAGTACAAAAGACCGCTATGCAGACCAATGGATAATAGAAAGATTGGATGAAGTTAGCCACGGATGTTCTACTGAGGACTATACTGGAATTGATTGAGATATACTTGCATATAATGCATCATGTGCGTGTTTTAGAAATTTTGGTTTGGTGAAATTATATTTGGATTATTAGTGAATTGTGTTTTATCTGTTATGCGGCTTTATGTATTGAATTACATGTGTTAAACTGTACGAGATTATTCACCGGCTTTTATAGCTGACGCAGTGTTATGCGATTAACCGTAGTGACAGGTGATAGTTTAAAAGACTTCGAGGAAGCGATTCCAGATGAGGAAATACTTTAGAAGATTTTTGAGAATTTATTTATTTCGATTTTAGTTTGAAAGTATTGATGCAATAAAGCCCATTAGATGGCCATTAGTTTAGATAGTTTGGGATAATGTAGTGAACTCATGGAATTATGATTTAATATTTCAAGTTTGGTTTATTTTAATTCTATATTGTTTGGTACCATGTGAATGGAAAAGAGAAAAGTATCAGTTAAGAATGTGATGAGTTCATTCGTTATTTACATAACACCCTTAATTTCGAGATTTGAGTTATATACTTGGGTATCGAATTTTGGGGGCGTTACATAAAGTGCCTCACAATCACAAGGCCAGATATAGTCTACAACGTTGGGCTTCTAAACAGATACATGGAAGTACCGAAAGAATCACATTGGCTTGCTGCAAGAAAGATCCTCAGATATGTCAAAGGATCTATGGAATTTGGTCTCTTTTATCAATACAATGATGAAGCAATGCTGTATGGATACTCAGACAATGATTGAGGAGGTAACCAAGATGAAAGAAAAAGCACCACGGGATATGTTTTCTATCTCGGGTCGACTGCCTTCACATGAAACTCAAAGAAGCAAAGTGTAGTCGCTTTGTCCACATGTGAAGTAGAATATGTGGCAACATCGTCCACAGTCTGTGAGGCGATTTGGTTGAGAAACTTGCTAAAGGAACTGAAGGCATTCACAGGAAGGATTCATAGTCATATATGTGGATAACAAGTCGGCAATCGAGCTCGCCAAAAATTCGATGCAGCATGGAAGAAGCAAGCACATTGATACCCGATACCATTTTTTAAGAGATCAAGTGAAGCAAAAAGTGGTGAAATTGGAGTACTGTTACACCACTGAACATGTAGCGGACATATTCACCAAGGCACTGCCAACTAATGCATTCAGACGACTAAGATCAATGCTCAGAATGAAGTCAGTTTTGGTTTGAAGGGGAGTGTTGGAAGTAGCAAACCAAAATACTACTGTTACAGAAACCTTTGGTTTCTCAACAGTTTCAGCATCAATCTCCCAACAGTTTCAACAACCTTTGAAATTCTCAAAGGGTCTCATTGAAAGAGTTGTAATAGGTGACCTTTAGGAGAATGAAGAGTCTTGTAACAGCTAAGGAGTTATGTCTATCTAAGAATCTATAAATAGGTGTAATATGTAATCATTTGAATTACACTTAATAAAAAATTCAGCAATAAGAAAATCTTAGTTTTTCTTTCTTTCTTGTGTGGTTATTCAGTTTTGCTTCCAAGACTTTTGAAAGCCAACAGAAACATCTCCTTAACCTTTGTTTTATGAGACATTCAAGTTATATGCATATGGGTGACCTGTTAGAGAGCCTTCAAACTGTGCAAGGGTAGAGGGCTCAAACCAGTCGGGTGACCGATCTGAACCATTGGCCCAGATGCACAGAAGCTGCTGGACCTTTTTTCTATGTGCCCCAGACCGATCGGCCGACTGGTCTGCAAGGGGCTCCGACCGGTCAGGCGACTGGTCGTTGGTGAGGCAGTGTTCAGAATCTGTGTGGGATTCTTCCCTGGACTGTTTTGTGCAAAGGTTGACGGTCGACTGCGCACGTGGTTTCTTGCACAACTACGCAGTAGTGCGTAAGATGTTTCCATTTTCGGATTATTGCCTATTTAAAGGGGTGTAATCCGGACTTAGATGGAATCCTAAGGTGTCCAAGGTTTTCTAATCGCATTAGAAAAAGGGGAGAGTGTTTTGAGAGGGAGAGAGCTTGGGTTTTCTTGGTTTTCCTTGCTTGTGAGCTGTCAATTTCTGTAATCTTCTGTTAATCGTAGTGGATCGCTTTGTGCCATGGTTTTTTACTCGTTGAGGGGTTTTTCCACGTAAAATCGGATTGTCTCTTGTGGTTGAATGCTTGTGTGGTTTGATTACATTATGTTTCTCGTTTGATCTCGCATTACTCTGTGCGTTTGGCTTCCACTTCTGCTGTCGGTTTTCCCAACATGACCAACATTAGTTGCGAATTTGGTCCGTTGATTACAATTCCATGGTCCACCAAACATGGGTTTAACTTAATACAATGTTTTTCTAAAGGAAGAATTTGATCCCAAACCTATGGTCAAAATAATCACAATGGTGTTAATCCCATCTAATGCAATTCCATACCATTTAAACCCAAGAACCAAACATGCCCTTATGTATCACCATTGTATTAGTAGTTCTAGAAACCAAAACTTCAACAGATCCAACCTCTGTTATAGTAATAACATAAGATTCATTCCAACATATTTTTTGTTGGGTTAGGAAGCATAGCCATTGGATTAGAGGTGTTTCAATAATACATGCAATCTATACTATGGGCCTCACCATGGATGAGAGATGATAGAAAAACAACTCAGGTTTGAATATTGCAAACCTTTGATCGATCCTTTGAGTACTCTTTTCCCTTTGAATAAAGACCGTTTGATTTAACCCTTACTTTGTGGGCCAGTAATAGGATTTTCAATCGTGAAGATGTTTTAGAAATAGTCCATCCACCATGTAGCTCATCACACGGTGGGAAAAAAGCCAGCAGTGCGTCGAGATACTTACCAACGTTCAATATCCAGATGCTCACCATGTGGGCCCACCATGTTGGTTCGCTCGAATGTCACTATGGCCAGTCCTTGGGGCCTCGTAAGTACGTTAAATATGGACACTTAATCAAAATTTTCAACCACTGGTTTCTCTTATATAATTATTGTTGGAACGTATGGCTATTGGCAGCCTTTTCTAGCAACCCCTGAAATAGTTCCTCTTCTGGTAATGGATAGATAATAAAGTAAAACTTCCAAAACGATTTCTCCAGTAATAATGGAAGATCACAAAAACGGCTACAATCAAAACCTTATAAAATGGACAACCATGAAAGGATTTTATAGATGCAAGCACATAAACATAAGAAAAGAATCAAAGACTTTCCCTTTGTGATGAGAAATACTTCTACCAGCGATTCGTCGCCAAACGGCACTTCAAACAATGCGGTTATGGCCGTGAGATGTGTGGATTCAGCTTGAATTTTGGGACCCTAGGAAATCATACAGTGGGACCAACCTGATGAGCAGCTTGGATCTAGCATGTTTACACTACCGAATGCACACTAGTGAGCACATACAGAATGGCACTTAGCAAGGCTCCATACTGTCTATTCGCCTATTCATACACGGGCTTTGTGAAATGCCCATGCTAAGGAAATGGTACCAATCAGGGCCCCACATCTCCCAGAAATGGCCAGTAAAAGCTCCATGGGACAACTGTTCGTAATCTTACATTATTTGTACTAGGGTGTATCGGACGGTGCAACATATATAAGTGGCAAGACTGGGGTAAGAAAAAAACTGAGAAAAGGACTTGTACGGTTTATGACCCAGGTACACTCTTGCAAGTAATGTGGCCCACTTGAGTCTTAGTTCTGCATTGATTTTTGAGTGATGCCCTGGCAAAGCCAACATAACAGATGTTACATCAGGATCATGGTGTGGGCCCACATATCCTTTGTAGCACAGTCTCCTCAAACCTTGCTTCCACAGTGGGCTACACACCCTGGGAAAAGATGGGGAGTGATCTTGCTTCATCTCTGAATTAAAAAGACTAAATGTCCTTTGATTGAAGAGCTGGATGCACCAAAAACGACATTGCTGATCTTCTCTCCCAACTAAATGAATGGGCAAAATGTTCAAAAACTACTCCTCATATTTATCATAGATTAGGAGACATGGCACGTACAATGCATGTGGAGAGAGTGGGGGAGAGAAATGGAGATCAGATATCAAGGGAAAGGATTTAGCTAGACTTTGTCTACTGCAAGAGAGAGATTTCAACATCGTTTGGCACATGTACACTCTTTCACGTACCATGGCCCACTCAAACTTTAGATCTGCATTGTTTTCCGCTTAGGTGGATCCCCCAGTCCACAGCGCATGGGACCCCTGACTACTGTGGCCCACTTTCATGTGCATAAGTACATCCACACCATCAATCTATATTGAAAACTTATTTTAGGGCATGATCCAAAAAATGAAGCAGATCCCAAATCTCACATGGACCATAGTGCAGGAAGCAGTAGTAATTGACCTTTAAAACTTCTCATGGGACACAAAAGCTTTGGATCAAGATGATATTTGTGTGGTCGCTTCATATAGGTCTTTGTGACCTTATCACCAGCTTGGACGGCAAATAAACATTTTGGTGGACTCCATGAAGTTTTTAATGGTGTTCAATCACATCTATTTCCTGTGGTGTGGTCCACCTAAGAGTGGTAATGCTTCATTTTTTGGATCATGCCCTAAAATTAGCTTTGAAAATGGTTGGGAAAATATGGATTTAAGACACATATATCACTGTGAGCCCCACAATCAGGATTCCACCCACCTCAAGTGGATCCGGGGTCTGGCCTAATCCACTCCATTTTCCAACGAAACAAATGTACATCATGGAAGTTGCATAGGCATCACTATGGGGCCATGTATACCCTTAGCAGCACAATCCCCTCATTAGCCCATTTTCAAGGGCCTACACATAAACATAACAAAAAAAAAAACGGATTGAGTGAGCTGCTTTCATTTCTTCATCATCACTATTATAATCATCCAAGTCTTATCCAACTAATTTAGGTAGGCCATATATATCCTTACTCATGCATGGGTGGTAGACTAACAATAGTTGGAAAATGAGGTCATGGATTCAAGTACTCACTGGGGTAAAATCCCACTGAGATGGGGGGTCGATGTTTTTAGAAAAAAAAAAAAAAAAAAAAAACCAAAGAAAGAAAAAAAGGAAAATAAACGGTAAGCTATATAAATCCTTTTATGTCATTATTCTTCTTTTTTTTCCCCTTTTTTTTTTAAGGGTTAGTTCACACACTCCATTGTTAGTACACCCACTTAGACTGTTAGTCACATCACAGTGTTAGCCACCCCCACTATGGGAAACGATACCATGACCTCAGTGTTCAAAAGAGGCCGGCTTCACTCGGTCTGCCACTTGATGATGTAGAACTGGGTCGCTGATTATTTCATGGCCCAAATGGAGCAAAAGAAGACCGGTCAGGGGTCGAAAGTGATCCGGACCGTTAGGACCATAAATCGGTCGTATCTCACAATCCAAAATGAGTTACAGGACGTATAATATATCAATTTGGGGTAGCTCGAGCTACTTTAACCAACCAACCCCACTACGTCGGGTTGCCCAGGCCAAAATCTTGAGATTCGACACCATCGACGGTCATTAGGCTAATTTATTTTCAGTTTTACTATTTATAGTAAGTTTTAATTCGATCATAACTTTACATCTGTAGGGCTTTAGAATTAGTGCCCAACATGAAAAGGGCTTAGAATATTTAGTAGAACAACGTGGTTGAGGCCGTTTGATAACTTTCGATTTTTGGCTGAAAACCAAGAGTTCTAGTAAGATTGAATGACTTCTATAAATAGTAAGTTTACTATTTATAGTAAGTTGCGTTTTCTAGGAGTATAAGTTGGAGTTGGATTCTGATACTTTACCTAGGGTTAGTTTCTTATTTATAAGCATTGTAATTCCGTTTTTAGGCATTTAATTTTCAATAAAGCAATTATTTGGAACTAAATTCCTCTTTTTTATCTTTTATTTCTTCTCGTGAATTCGAGAAACTCTCGGTTAAGGAGACGGTGATCGACCTACCACATCCTCCCTGCATCACTTGAGCTATGGACCTGGGTGTAAATCCTTTTATGTCATTCTACTCTATCAAGTACTGCCATAACCTCACTTAGGTCATAAGTCATCAAATCATTTTTCTTTACTTTCAGCCATCTCTTTATCTTCTTTAAGCATTCAACTTGTAATAAGTATCTTCTAACGGGTGCACTCAATCACTATCACATAAGATTAAACCTAATGTTCAACTTGTATTAGCTCTCTTTTAACCATTGCATTTTGTCTCTCACACAAGATTAAATCCAAGCCATTAAAGATCATGCGGAGAACATCCTCCTCTTCTCCTCATATTTCTCCATTAATTGTTTAAGCAGAAAATTGCTTCAGTAAGTGAAGTATTTTTGCCTGTAAATTTGAAAAGACATAGATGCCCCTTTCATTAAGGGCCCAGTAGACCCAAAATCTTTTGCTAAACTCCTTCCCTGCGTCATAGTGTCATACACATAATGCATGATTGAGGACGGCTCAACCAGAATGAAAACCGCCCAGTTTGCAAGTATCTAGCTATTACGACTGATACATAAGGAATTTAGACTTTGAATCTCATTTATCTTCCACTGATCTAGACCGTTTACTTGATGGGTCCCACTTTGTATGGTGGATAACTATAAATAAAAGCTCCTAAATTGGATCATTTCAATCCTTTGACAACCTGGCTCTTCAAGTATGAATTTGAACGTCCATCAAGGGACGCTCTGTTACACAAACGGTTTGGATCATTGAAAAAGACCTAATTCAACGGCTGAAATCCCGACGTATAATATTGTAATACGTCGGGATGTATCCAAGCAAACCTGATGCAGTAGAGGTTACTGAGAGACTACTAATTCGTGTAGAGCAGTGGATTAGAAAAGAGGCACTCTGATCTTTTTGGAGGGTTTTTAAGGGATTCTCCGTGCATCCCCCCGTCACGTCGGCTTTATTCTCTTTACGTCATGCAACACTTCGTACGTAGAAATAATTAAGCGGGTCTCATCAATCTCTTCCATTTCTATCTGTCTGATACCTGACCTGATTGAACCAGTAATCCAAACTAGCTAGCACCAAACTCATTCATCAAGTGGGGCCCACCTTGATGGCATATGCCAAGGTTGGTAGGGTTCACCGGACGCGGATTGGCTAGTGACCCAAACACCAGCCAGGGGCTGATGTCAAAGCTGTGTGGGCCCCACCATGATGTATGTGTTTTATCCACGCTGTCCATCCATTTTTCCACCTCATTTTAGGGCCTGAGGCCCAAAAATGAGGCAGATCCAAATCTCAAGTGGACCACACCACAGGAAACAGTGTTAATTGAACTTCCACCGTTGAAAATTTCTTGGAGGCCACAGAAGTTTTGGATCAAGCTGATATTTGTGTTTTCACTTCATCCAGGTCTGTGTGACCGTATCAACAGGTTGGATGGCAAATAAACATCACGGTGGGCCCTGGGAAGTTTTTAAAGGTGAACGTTCAATCAACACTGTTTTCCTGTGGTGTGGTCCACCTGAGATTTGGATCTGCCTCATTTTTAGGTCCATTGCCTAAAATGAGGTGGGAAAATGGATGGACAGCGTGGATAAAACACATACATCATGGTGGGGCCCACACAGCTTTGACACCAGCCCCCGGCTGGTGTTTGGGTCACTAGCCAATCCACGTCCGGGTTCACCAGCCAATCCGTTGGCTACAAAACCTCTTGGGGGGGCATTAGCTATCAAAGTACTACTCTCCCGTTTAGGATCCATATTAAGTGGGCCCCACATGATCATCTGCTTACATCATGCTATTGGATTGGAGAGATTTAAATTTAGCATACCGGCGGGTGGGCCCCACTATAATTGTGATTTTTACGGATAGGGAGGTATACACTCACACGGCTGTTTCCTGTCCCACACATGTGGAAATGATCCGAGCAGTTCATCTAGTGGGCCTAGCATGGGCATGGACATTTAAATTACGATGGTAAGGTGATTTTTAATGGACTTGTGGCCTAACTGATGACCAGGTGGCTCATTTTTGTGTTTTTCTAACATGGACAGTGGGCCCCACCAGATGAAAGACTTGGATCTTCGGTGGGTTTGCAGGAAGGGTCCCCTAGCCGTCCAATTTCCATGATTGAGATAGTGAATTGAGCCAGCATTTTGCAAACACACTTTTTTTTTTTTTTCAATTTTTGGGAATCGAAATAGTACACATTGTAACACAGATTTTCGCTTTGGTAATTGAAATGTGACAGTGTGTACTATTGCAATTCCCAAAATCTGAAAAATGGGTCCATACAAATCAATCAGAGTCGGGTCGGCAGTATCAATTCCAATGAACTATATGTCATAAATATCAATTAGGAATTACTATTTACACCCGATTCATAAATACACCATTTCTTTTTCTATTTTTGATACGAGGTCTAGAGTCCAGCCGGTTTGACCAAAACTTACGGTCCACCCAGCGAATAACTTGCAACATCGCATGTGCGTGTGAAATCTAAACCGTTACAATAGATTGACCCATCATAATAATTACCTTGTGGAAAAATCAGCCTCATTCACTTATCAAGTGGGCCACACCATGTATAACAATTCCATCTATTGATAAATTGTAAAATACAACTGTGGTCCACTTGATGAGTGGATGTGGCTGCTTTTCGCCCAAGGTGTCCTTGAGAAATCTATTTGACGGGTTAGATATTGCAGCTAAATTGAAAAGATTACATGTTATATCCTACAGGGACAGTAACTTACGGTGCAACCGGTTGGTCTGGAGACCTCTTTTGATATTACCGTTGCAAACAATCGGCCCCACGTGCCAATATTCATGCGTGTGCAAGATCCAATCTTTCCATCAGGTGGGCTACACTCTTTGCATCTTCTGACATAAGCTATACATAATTTTTCTTTCATCCATTTGTTTTGCTCACTGAGGCCCATCTAGAAAGTGTGGCCCACAAATCCAACGGCCGGATCTCCCACACGTGTGCAACATGGGGATGTGTGCATGTGAGATTTGGAAACTTGTAGAAGAATAAGATAAGGTGGAATCGTGTGCATGGAGGTGTGGGTGAGTGTGTGATTGGATTTGAAGAGTGAGAACTGAAAGAAAAGGTACTCTGATGGTGTGTGATTGAATCTTCCTATATTTAGAAACGAACTACCAAACAGGCCCACGAATACAACTGTTTTTGCAATTTCTGATGTCGAATCTACCAAACTTCTCTCGGGTCTTTATCTACTGGTTATCTGGATGCATCTCATTTCCCGCCTCCAAATCATTCATCCGTACACGTGGAACATCTGTAACGTGATCAGAACCGGGCATCCCGCGGGTTTCACCGTTGAGTGGCCATTATTAAAGAAAATGGTTTGATTGAAGCATCATCATAGTTTAATGCATCACTGAGTGTGAGCCGTTGCTGGGTTTTGTCTACCAAGGTCGAAGGGCTAGGATTTCCAGGAAGTGTAATTTGGAAACTAGGCTATATTCTTCAGTTTAGCAATCAAATGAACGGTTATATATATATATATATATATATATATATATATATATATATATATATATATATATATATATATGTTTGATTTGGGTGTGCTAAAACCACAATGATGACACAATTAATTCTTTTAATTTACAAAAAATTCAGCAAATCAAATGGGCTATTTCTATTTGTAACGATGAGCAGTTCCTAGCTGAGTGGTATATTTTGTAAAAAGTGTTCTAAGTATATACCCACAAGTGCTAATTGATACGTGTATGATATTGATGTTTGCTTGAGTGGCCTTGTTTGGTTTAGGGCCAGCACATTTTTAAGTGTGGATGTATGGTCCAAGGTATCGTTTTGAACCTGAGTGTTTTTTAAGGTGATTGGTTGTAAAGGCGCATTTTTTTCTTTCTTTTTATATTAGGAGCCATTTGATTGGAGGTAAATCAAAAATTACTTTCTAATGCGTTTTAAAATTACTTGTTTCTACTGCAAATCTGAATTCACCGTAACTATTGTATCTTTTTTTCCTCCCTTTTTCAAGGCAAGATAGTGGCACTGGTAAGAAGGTATCTTTAGGTTACTAATTTGCTATACATGTGGCTTGATGATGATACTCCGAAATAATCTAATTATCAACCACATCATTAAAATCACACTAATAGAATAATCCCAACTATCCAAACATTGGCCATCTAAATAGATGGTTAAAAATGTTAGTGACTCTGGTCTCGTTTGTGATCCTTACATTCTTGCCTTGCTTGAGGTTCAAAATTTCAACATTTTTTTTTGTTGAAGTATATATTTAAGGGAGGGTGTTATAATCATTCTATCAAATGTCACATATGTATAATATTAAAGTTGATGTAATGAATTAAATTCAAGTTTCTATGAATTTACTAAACAATTCCAATACATTTTAATAAAAAGCATACAAACACAATTTTTTAATTCCAGTGCATTTCAATTATAAGCTATCAGAATAATTGAGGATTTGAATTCACATTGGTTCATGGTTATTCTATTTTAGATTCCAATTCATTTAAAATACAAGTTTTCTAATGTCTTTTAGGATCTTATGGTGCTCCAATATGCAAAATATTGCTCTTTTCATCTAACAAGAATATGTCAGCATTTTTCCTTCAGACAAATGTCACCAATACTTAGACAAGTTCCAGGATCTTGTAAAAGGCTTCTATATGTGCCGTCTTCTTGCATGTGCATGTGCATTGGCATGCTAGGCATTGGTCCACCATGGCTACTGTAATATTTTCAATGTGTGTGTGTGTGTTTATTTTCTATTTTATGCACCCACACCTATATGCCCACACACACCACAATGGTAGTGGAACCCAAGACCTTAGTATTGAAATTACTCCTGTGAGTCTACCACAGAGCCATGGGTAAGGACACATTTTAATGTATATAACTTAATGTTAAACATATTTATGATTTTAACCAAGATTAATTAATTAAATAGTTTAGTATTCAACAAGATGACAGCTATTATATTGCAATCAATCGACATTGAGTGAACCATGATCACCATTATATTGTACATAGTTCTTTGGGGCCCACCATATGTTATATCTGAAACCAATTCCATCTATCCGGCGATAACCCTTATTTAACAGTAGTAGATACAAAAGATGATCCCAATAGAAAAATTCATATGGCCCACAAAAATGAGAACAACCTAAAATTGTATTAACATCTCAAAGTCAGATCCAAATATGCCTAAAATCAGGCTAGTGGCTGAACATCAGACGAGTGCACATGAACCTGAAAATGGACCGTCAGCATTTTTTTTTCTTTTAACAATCTCTTCGGTTTATAAGGGTTAATCCCACCTGATAATTGCAGTGTCCTGATCCTCTGATATATGGTTATCTTCGGAGTAAGATCCACCTTATGAACTGCTGGGATGATCAACTGGAGTTTGAGACAGTTTAATGCGTTGGAATGTAGAAATACAACGTTGGGAAATTTTACAATCAGAATAGCCTATCACCACTTGTCCTAGAGGGCCAATGTTAACAATCATGATAACAACCAAAATTGGAACTAGTTTGTAGCACCTCCATTGTATCTTGAAAGGGGCCGTTTGGATGCCTATAAGTTGCATTAGTAGTAAGTGACTGCATTGCATCTTCAAAGGGGCCGTTTGGATGCATGTAATTAGATTGCATTATTAGTAGTGAGTGACTTAGCAGTGACTGACTTCTATTTTTTGACACACACACCCGCACTCACTCGCTCACCCACACCACATGAGCGAACAATCCCATGATCTTAGTGTTGAAATAAGGACGGTAATTAAACCATTGAGCCATAGAACCATACCCATAATATTTGTGATTCACTTATAGGTAGTGTTTGGGTGTGAAATTTCACTTGTGAGTTACAACCTCTAAGTTACTTAACTAGTAAAATTTGCATTTTAAAACATGAGAATGAGACATGTTTTCATTTAGAGATATGATACAACCTATAAGTCACTTCCAAATAGGCTGCATGTTAGTAACTTACAGCTTAATAATAGGCATCTAAAATGCTCTAAAAATAAAATAAAAATATTCCTTTAAGTGGTTTTAAAATCAAGAGTTCCAACAAAAGAAAAACTTGCTGATCATGCAATCAATATTCCCACCACATCATGATCAAAACAATGTGTTCTTTTTTACTAGTAAATTTTTCAAGTCAAATTTGGAAAGGTTGTGCAGAGTGATTTAAAACCCATTTAAATCACCCAAATACAAAACCTAGATGTGGATCAATACAATAAGGGCCCATTTTGGATACCAAATAAGTTACTTTTTCTACTTACAGAAGTGGATAAGTAACTTGAAATAAAAGTTTGGTTTATGATCTGACACAGGGAGGGCGTGACAAGGCCGATTACCATCTGCTTTATTGGATAAATACTTTGAGTACTCCACAAGGCCTTCAGGACTCCTCAACCGGACTTCCTTGAATCCACAAGGGAAAGAAGGCAAATTAATTATTAAAAAATTCGTAATAATTGATTGAATGTCAAATAATATTATTACAATGTTTTAAATAATAAACTAAACCTTAGGAAAAATATTAGAGTCCAACTCAAACTAAAGCACCCAGAAAACCCGACTTACTTTAAATAATAAACTTATTATTTACAGACGTCTCTCATTCGTACTAGAACTCGTGGTTTTCGACCAAAACAAAAAAACTTAAACCCGCTCAACCACGTGATTCTACACATTATTCTGAGCCCTTTCTATATTGAGCACGGCTTCTAAAACCCTATGGATCAAAAGTTATTACCAAAACAAAACTTACTATAAATAGTAAAATCTAAATAAAACTAGGCTAATGACCGATAAGCACATCGAATCTTGCAATTTCGGTATGGGCAACCACGCCTAGCCGAGTTGATTGATTGGCTTTACTAGCTTGAACTACTCCAAAATCATGTATTATATGTACAAAAAATCATTCCAGATTGTCAAATACGACCGTTTTATAACTTTGATGGTCCGAATTACTTCTGACTCCGACCGATCTTCTTTTAGTCCATTTAAGTCATGAAATAGTCAGCGACCCTGCTCTACATCATGATCACTTATAAGTTACTTTTTCTTCTTTTTTTTAAGTTACTTAACCACTTCAATTTAATAAGTAGAAATCAAGATAAACTACTTGAGGCATAAGTAGCTAGTTTATCTTAATTGAGTACCTTACAATCCAAACACCCCCTAATGGCTTTTCTCAGTGTTTATGAAAAGTGATAGGATCTTTTGGCACATTGTTTGGCGTATATTGTTAGCAAGAAATCATCATATCTTAAATAGTAAAAATGAACATTATCATACTAACATTGCATCAATTATTTCATTCACATGCAGCCATGTGGTTGCTCTTACTCAATGAATTTATTTATCGAACTTTATAATAAGACGAAGTAAAGTCCAAAAGAAAAAAAGAGAAGCAAAAGTAGAGTAGAAAAAGGAGGATGAGTCCTTCCCTATCACTATCAATATTGCAGAGGCTTTGAGACTGCGTATGAGTTTAAATCCAGCAATTAAACTCATCATCATGTAGAGGAGCCCTTTGCCTGGATCGAGCAGGGCTCGGCTCCTTAAGGGAGTCGAAGGGGTAGTGGGTCTCTTTGGCTGGGGTGGAGAATTGTGTTTGGAGGGCCAGGCCTGTTGTCAGCGGGCTGTCCTGTTTGGTAGCGTTCAGCTGTTTCGCTCCACCAAAAGAAAGAGTTATGGTTTCTCAAAAAAAATAATAATAATAATAATAATAATAATAATAATAATAATATGTGAAGCTCCCATGGGCATATTGACTGCTGATGAACAATGCTCACTGCCTCCTCTCAATAAGTGGATTCTGCAGTAGATCTAAATACAGCTGTAGACCTTTTGGCTAACTTCGGAATTTGAGTACGAAGAATGGTTTGTTAGCTTTCCTTGCATTATTTTGTGAAGCCGCAAATACTGAAGCTGTAAACACTGACTTATCTAGTACGGTGTGTATAAGAACTCTTCTTATTTCTTAGCTTGTTTGTAAGAATACAGAAAAGATAAAATAAATAAAACAAATAAAAAGTGTATTCTTGATATGGCCAGCACTCAAGTAGTACGTAGTACTAGGCAAATATGAGGACGCAGATTTCCTGCCAAAGGTTTTTTCCGTGAAGTTCCTGTGCTGGGAAGTTAGGTGGGACTTACTGTGATGTTTGTGAGAAATCCACCCGGTCCATCCGTTCTATAAGCTCATTTTTTTAGGACTTGCTATCAAAAACCAAGCTGATCCAAAACTTAAGTGGGCCACACGAGAGGAAACAGTGTAGATTGAACAACCACCGTCAAAACATTCATCTGGCCACATAATTTTTGTATGAGGATAAGCTTTTTGTATTTTCAGTTCATCCCCACGGGAATGACCTAATAAATGGTTTGGATGGCATATAAAAATCAAGGTGGATCCTAAGAAGGTTTAAATGGCAGTCATTTCTTTTCCGAGTTTTCCCTATGGCATGGCGTCTTAGTTTTGGATTTATTTTTACAAGCATGTCCTAAATCAAGCTCACAAACAGACTGGGTGGGTTTCTCACAAGCATCACAGTGGCCCCACCTAGCTTCCCAGTGTAGGAGCCTTCTAAAGGCTTTCATAGAAAATCCCAAATGTGCAGCCGGCATGATTCACAAAGGGCATCCAAATCGTTCATCAGATGGGATGTAGATTGCATCCTGTCCTCAGGCGGAATGAATTACCATCCAAGCATATCTGTGGAATGGCCTACCATAATGTATCTGTTTAACCACTCCATCCATCCCTTTTTTACGGTCAGTTTAAGGCATGAGCCCAAGAATAAGGTAGATCCAACGCTCAAGTGAACCACACTAAATAGTAAGCTTGGATTGCATTAAATGCACTAATCATTAAATGCAAGACTCATCTTTGATGTGGTCAACTCTAGCATTGGATCTACCTCAGTCTTGGGCTTATGCCTTAAACTGAACTTAGAAAAGGAATGGAGTGGATGAACATCACAGTGGACCCTCCACAGATCTACCTGGACGGAAATCCATCAGGGCGAGGGTAGGACGCAATCTGCATCCCATCAAATTACACCTCATACCATCCCAAAGTGCCAAAACTCAGCCCTATCTGACCTAATTAAGTGGCCACAACAGAAGGAACAGCGTGAGGAGGCAACCATCTTTGATGTACATAGGGGGGCCATCTGAATTTTGACAGAGCCATGACTTTCAGCACCGTCCTGCATCGATTTCATATACAATAAGGTTGGATTCTCCAACTAAATCAAGGGTGAAAATACCATACTAGTTTTCTATAGTCCGCCCCACCTAATTAAAAGGTGAGCCTAATTTTAGAACCTTTGAGATAACATATATGGAAGCATACCATGAATGTATGGATTTTATGCATGCATGCATCACATGATCCCAACACCTACCCACCGCCACTGTAGCTCACAATGTTACCAGTACCACAAAAGCGCAACCATTATTGATACCTATGGTATGGTAATCCTTGTACCTGTCCTGTACTTTGGATTATTTTTCGGCAGAATTCAAGCTCTTCTTTTTGTAACTTTAGCTGGGGCTTACATGGGCGAATCTATCATTGACCAGATGGACCATTGGATAAGAGAGGTGCACTTGAATTGAGCATGGCCCAGGATCATCTTGATACGATCATCACAACTATTAGATTATGACATGACAAAGGGATGGTAAAGACCAATTTTACACTTGTCTCCATTTTGACGCCATTAATTGTATGGTTTTGGTCATCCAATTTTTGGTGGACCCTCCCACCTAGAGATGTACACGAGCCCAACTTTGCCTTGATCTAGTTAGGCTCGTTCTATGATTACCCTGGCTTGTTTTCAGCTCAACCTTTAAGCGGGATTGACATGTTTGAGCTGGCTTGATTGAGCTTTTGAGCTGAGCTCGAGCGTGGAAAATACAAAATTTTAAATAGGTCCAATCCAAAAACCTAGCCTAAAATTATTTAAATTGGGGCCCAAAGGCAGCTCAAAGCTCATTGGCACCCCTACTTACTTTTAAAGAGAGTTTCACCTCTCATTTCTTTGATCACTTCCAATGTGGATTAAAAAGCATACTTTTCCAATTGAGGAAGCCAGGTTGAGTTGAATCGAGCTCAACTTCTAGCTAAGCTTAATCGAGCTTGAATTAACTTGAGCTCGGCTTGGTTCGAGCCCAACCTAGAATCCAGCCGACTTGACCGAGCTAACCGAGCTAGCTTGGCTCTTGTACAGCTCTACTCCTGCCAACGGTTCTTATTGATCATTGGAGTTTTCGTGGTAGAATGTTACAAACAATGGGATAATGGAGACTAGCTCACCTTTTGATATCCTCATAGTATAGTTTTAAACTGCACGGTCGAGATTAAAAGTTAACGGTCCACATATAGCGGATCCGGAATGAGCTCTTGATCAAACGTTGTGAACCGTTCATTGCAGCACTAACTTGCAGTTCCGATCATAAGCCTAGCTCAGGAGCTAATGCATGCATGTGGGCAGAGCTTCGGTCACGACTCACGTGGAACGATATAATACGATGTTAGCTAAGCCCATACGCGTGTGCAACCATGCCATGCACACACGCGTGCACGTGCCAATATCGCCCATGGTTGTGAAAACTGAGCTTTCCATCTGGCTCGGAGCAAAGGTGAGATTTCTGCATCAAAATTCAGAGTGTTTCACTCTGCATGCTATGGAATAAACCGACGGTTAAAACTAACTGTCCAATAGTTTTGTTTTTTGTGGCCCACCTGAGAAGTGTTATGGCCTGATTTTTATGTCAGAAGATATAAGCAGTGTACCCAATCTAATGGAAAGATCTGATCAGGCACATGTGCCTTATTGGCACACGTGATTGCATGTGCATGGGAAGGGCTCCCACACGCGTGTAGGCTTAGCAAATCTCTGCATCACTATTTTCTTCCTATTTCTGCAATTTTAGTTGGGATTATGATTAAAAAATCTTCCTTTTCTTGTAATAATTAAGAAATCATAACGAGTGGATTAAAATTTTTAAATTATAGAAAGTGACACGTAACCTACTTGATCAGTGTTATGGATATTCCAGAGTAGCTAGCCATCCAAACCCTACTCTCCCACACGTGCTATTGCCAGTGGTAGAGAGATTCAGGTGGGCCCGGGTATATATATATATATATATATATATATATATATATATATATATATATATAGAGAGAGAGAGAGAGAGAGAGAGAGAGAGAGAGCAACTTGATGAACCATTGGTTTCACACACGTGGTAAACACAACAAAGGAAGAATGTTAGGTCGGTTGCTAGGTTTGGATTGGTGACCCTGTGATCTGGACCGTTCATCATGTAGGTCTCGCTGTAAACATTCCATTGACCAAAAATCAGACCACCCCATTTCCTTAGGTAGGCCACAGCGTACATTGATTGTAGACCCCCAATCACTTCTTTCTAACCATATTTTAATCATATAAGCAGAATACTAAGATTTCGAAGTAAGTGCTAACTGATGAACGGTCCAGATCTCGCACACGTGTGCCATGTTGGCACGCCCGCATCCATCTTGCTACCGCGAGTAGACTTGAGCATCAGAGAAGCAGAGAGAAAAGCGCGGGGTGCGCAGGATAGCGAAAGGCTAGGGCCACAACCGTTTTAACTTTTGCCCTAAGATGGGCATAATAGGAGGAATCATTTGCTTTGGATTTGAAGAGATTGTGAAAGGTGGCGTACTGCGCCCCTGCTTTTCTTTAACTCGCCCATCTTTTCGTACTCGATCCCCCTGTGACGTCATCTCTCCCTACACCCGGCTTTGGTGGGCGACTCTTCAGTGAAGATCAGAGATTGGAATTATACCATATTCATGGCAGTACGAGATCCTGGATGTTCCTCAGCTGGGCCCCCCCTTTATGATTGTATTTAGGCATGCACAGCATTACACACATGTTCATCAACCCAGGGCTGTTGAAAAGGTGGGCCCCACTAAGATCAATGCACAAAAATCAAGCATCAAGCAGGGCTGTTGAAATCATAGCTCCACTAAGAAAACTTACAATGGTAGGATGATCATTCCCTCCTGTGGCCATCAAATGAAGGGCTAGGTAGAAAATGATCAACGGTTAGATCAACTTCAATGCACAAAAATCAAGCATCAACCAGAGCTGCTGAAATCATGGTCCTGACTAAGAAAACTTACAATGGTAGGATGATCATCCCCTCCTATGGCCATCAAATAGAAGGCTAGGTAGAGAAGTGATCAACGGTCCAAGTTCAATGAACAAAAATCAAGCATCAGCCAGGGCTGTTGAAATCATGGCCCCACTAAGAAAACTTACAATGGTTGGATGATCATCCCCTCTATGGCCATCAAATAGAGGTTAGATAGAGAAGTGATCAACGGTTCAAGTTCAATGCACAAAAAATCAAGCATCAACCAGGGCCGTTGAATTACTGGGGCCCACTAAGGAAACTGACAATGGTAAGATGATCATCCCCTACCATGGCCATCAAAGAGAGGGCTAGATAGAGAAGTGATCAACCGTCCAATTTCAATGCACAAAAATCAAGCATCAACCAGGGCTGTTGAAATCATGGGCCTCACTAAGAAAACTTACAATGATCGAATGATCATCCCCTCCAATGGCACCCAAATAGAGGGCTAGATAGAAAAAGTGATCAACGGTCCAAATTCAATTCACAAAATTCAAGCACTTAGGATCGTCCTATACATGAGACTCTTGGGCCCATTATTTCGACCCTCTTAACTGTGTAATCTAGCCTAAAACTGAGAGAAGGGACCACTCATTATCAAGTGGCATAAATGTAAATCAACCAACACCGTCCAAACCGTGACCCCACTAAGAAAGGCCATCACCCAAATTTTACTGTGATAGAACAATCCTCTCCACTGATAGGAGAAATGATCAACCGTTCAAATTCAACAGGCGAAAATCAAATGGCTAGATAGTCCATGGCCCACCGTTTGGTTAGATTCACAGACACGCATGCCATTGCCACCACATGTGAGGTGCATGGGTGCATGAACACAACCCACCATACTCTCCCAGAGTATATAGTACAATCACACAGAAAAAAAAAAACGGGGAACCAGTAGGCAAGTATCGGCCGATATTTCAATAGTAACAGTCTTGCACTACACAAAAAAAATGCATGCATGTATATTACACGTGCACATCAAAACGTTCGACACTCCCCAATATTGCATGCACTCACAAGTAAAAACCCAAAAAATCCAAGGGCAAAAGGGTCATTTAGCAGCACCAGTTGGGTTGGCGGCGAAATCCACCCCCAGCTTCAAATCCAGCTCCAGCTTGACTCGCCTCCTTTCCTCCGGGCTGACGAGGTGCGCAATCGAGGTCACCGCAGAGCAGCTCCTGCTATTGTGCGCCGCGTGCTTACCGCACGACGCCTGCCTCTTCAGAGAAGACGTGGACAAGGTGGAGGATGAGTTGGTAGGCGACGAAACGGGCAGAGGAATGTAGAAAGAACTTGGGATAGAGAAGTTGGTCCGAGCCTTCGACCCTCTGAGTCGCCTCGCTGCAGAGTCGTAGGCCCGAGCCGCTTCCTCCGCCGTGTCGAACGTCCCCAGCCAGTGCCTGCACCGTCCGATCCTGTCCCTAATCTCAGCCGACCATCTCCCCCATGGCCGCTTTCTCACCCCACGAAAGCTCTTCTGACCGGACCCACCACCGAGTCCACCCTTCCCAACTGAGTCATCAGCCGGTTCTCGCTTCTCCCCGCCGAAAACGTCAGGACCCGAACTTGGGTTTTCTCGCCTGCTACCGCTACCTTCATTCCCAAACAGAACTTGCCTCCCGACAACCGCACCGATTCCTTCCAGAACCGGCTCGACTTCGCCCGAGCCGGTGAGCTGACTCGGCGGATCGTAGTAGAAGGGGATGTTGGTGGGGCTGTCGGGATGGAAAGGGAACATATCGGCCATGTCGGGTGATTGTAGCAGTTCCTGTTTGATGAAGAAGGGAAGGGTTGTGGTGGTTTCCATGAAGGGAAACGAGAGAAGAGAAGAGAGTTCCGACATGCAAGAGGCGAAAGGTGGGTGAGGTGTAATTTAAGAGAGTTTGGAGGGGATTATTGGAATATATAAGAGAGAGAGAGAGAGAGAGAGAGAGTAATGAAAGGAAAGGAAAAGGAGGATGTCGAGAGATATTGCTGTCATTTTCGATACGATCATATCCTTCAAAATTACATGCTCGCCCTGTCCTACTCCTCGATAGGGATGCTAGAAGGATATACGCTTGGCTTTGGTGGGCCATCCACCTGTCCTTTGTTGGAAACTACAGCTGAAGACTATTTATTGCCGTTGATTAAATGGGAAGTTCCATACTTCGAAAGTTTTCGTCCGTTCAAGCTAGATGTTAGTTTTGCACCGTTTTCAAAGAGCCGCACTAGGTACCTCGCGCGAAGAGAGCCACGTGGGTGGAAATTTCATCAGATCCACACCGTCATCAGGTATGCTGCCTGATGTTCACCGTGGAATCCAAAAATCATGATCATCCAGGACTCAGGTGGGCTACATCTTAATAAAACGTTGGGACTCGATGCCCCATTAGTTTTGCATGGCCCACCGTTGTTTTTTACTCATCAAATCCATTCATCTGATTTGCCTCAATCAGGATGAAAGAAGTACAAAATAATACAGTATTCCAAAACTCAGGTGGGCTATACCAAACCACGTGAATTTAGAGGTTTTTAGGTACAATTTGATGGAGGTGGGTTACATGAATATTGAACGAGTCTGATTTTTGGGATCTGGGTTAAACAAGGGATGATGCAGCTGATGGATGGGGTGGATTTTTTGCACGTTAGGTCCTATGCCCCAGCGTGAGTACCTAAGCAAGGTGCGCCAGGGTTTTCCATTTTAAAATGGTGGTGAATCATCCTCCTCACATGTGGCACTGATGTACTTCCATCCAGACCATCCATATCGTTAGTCCCACTATGGATGGAACATTTCTTTAAAATGACATTGATTAAGCATCCTAACCATCCAATCAATGGTTATCAAATGGACGATCTAAATCCTCAGGGCAATGTGTACTCTTTGAAGATTCACCACCAGTTTTTAGATGGTGTGGAACTAACATCAGCGTCTTGTGAATGGCACCCATAGTTCGTTAATCTAGGCCATTGGTCTGTTGGGGCCTACCGTCGATAGAGCATACCCCAAAAAGTTCTTAAATTGGAAATTTTCATGGACCGATATTAGAACCTCCTGCAGTTGAATGTAGACCGTTCTTTCTCGTTTTAACTACCTGTCCGATAGGCTACAAATCGAAGGTTCAAGACTTTTCTATCCAGGAGTTTCTTTAGACATAAGCCAGCATGGCCCACAACAAACTAATGGTCTTGATTACCAAACCATGGACCCATTTCTCAAAGTTGGTATAGGAACTTGACAGGATGTGGACGTGCAGTTGGTTGGCACACGTGTTTCAGATCTGGCCCTTCATCATGTAAATTTTGATGGTAACATGCATAAGAAAAATTATTTTAACTTACTCTAATCTAATCAGACAGATCAATATGAAAAGAATTAAGTTTCATTGATGGTGTGGCATCTTTGGATGTCACTAGTTAGTGGGCCCACACATATAGGGTAATCTAATAATTTAAACATTCCATATTATTTATACAAAAAAAAAAAAGAGTTAATTTCACATGATTTATTTTATTTTTATTTTTTTTTATGTTGGTTGTCTTAGTTTTACATTATCATTTTTCATTGGTGAACTTGACTTTAGTTTTTAAGGAGCGCGGGCCACTGGAATTTTCTTTTCAGTGCTCTAAAATCACATATGAATGCTAACATACATGATTATCCGTTCAGTCTTAAGTTTCATGGGTTAAGTGCACCTGTTGCCGGGCCTTGGTGGTAGACTCTCTAGAGTTTCGACATGGAGTAACAGGTTGAAGCACCCCTTGTGGTGCGTGTGCGAAAGAGTATGCGATGTGTGTGTGTGTGTGTGTGTGTGTGTGTGGGTCTGTGTTGCGTGAGGGGGGGGGGGGGGGGGGGGGGGGGGATGGTAAGTGTGTGCTTGAAAATTAAAAATAAAAAAAGGAGCAGCATAGCATGGAGAGTGCCTATCAACTCACTTTGCAATGGGTAGTGACAGTGCCTGTAAGCTGCTGCCCAGAAAAACAAACTCTATCAGAAAAAAATCCAAAACCCTAAACTCTATATGATAATAATAATAAGAAGAAAAAAAAAAAGAGTCATTAGATAAAAGGTTTACCCGTCCAAATTCAACTGAAGGTGTATGAGTGCCTCACAAGATGAGTGCACCACCCAAATTTCTGATAATGACCCATGTATATATTGCTCGGATATCTCATGCTATGTTCCATCTGATGTGGAACCAAGCCATGCGAGGGAGCTATGACTGCAGTGCCCACATTCTATCAAAGCGGTCCATGGGAATACATCCTGGAGTGTACTCTAGCATTTAATTTAGGTCATGATCTTTTAATGCCTATGTGATGGTCTCACTTTGGATGTAAGATTGAAAATCAAACTATTAGATTGGAATATTTCATTCCTTTGATCATTCAACTCTTTTCTCTTGAACAAGATGTTCTGCTTGAATAATCAATGAGTTAAAATATTTTAATTTTAAATGTTTTTATTTTATTTTTGTCCTCTATTTGTGTAAGAGTAATTATATAAATGATTCGCTGATGGAAAAAAAATGATTGGTGATGGAAAAAGATAATCATACTATAGAATAAAAGAAAAATGACTACTGAACCAGATTGAATGAATGATTATAATAGAAAAAAAATCTTTATAATATAGTATAAAAGAAAAATGATTGCTAAATCAAAATGAGTCATCTTTGCTTTAGAAACATCACAAATGTCTTAACATTGTCTAGAAAGTTAACTGATGAGTACGGTAACTAATAAGTAAGAAATCTATAAATATAAGTTCACGTTCCAACATCTTTCACTTGGCCAGTATGAACAACATATTTATAGAATTCTTTAACCAATCAGTGACTCTACTCATAAGTTAATTTTTCCAAATGATGTTAAGATAGTTTAACCCCCGGATAAAACCTTAATCTAATGGCTAATGTGCTGTCTTTCATTCCAAATAAAACATAGCAGAAAATAATATGGTCGAACACATCAATATAAAACATGGAAGAGCTCTCTCACCAGAAGTGTGACTTTCATTTGGGACCGTCCAACTAGCTGCACAATTGGTGATGTCTAATGGTTGAAAACTTGTGGATCAAATGATCCAATCTATCCAATCAACGATTCAGTGTCCCTCGGAGAATATGTAAAAAGAAAACTAATCAACGATCAGAACACAATTTAAGAAAATGGATTAAAGTATGACCTATGTTTGATAGATGTGGACCATCCATAACAGTGTCCACTAGATGAGCAGCCCCTATTGATATGTCACCTCGCCATGTGTGCCATCATGAGATAGCTCTATCATGTTTCAGTTCCATGGGCTCTCTATTGTATCAGCTCCCATCAACGAGGGTGACCAGATCTGGATCCACCAACAGTAGCTGTGACAAATGGGTCTTCAATAATCAAAACATCCTATAACTTGTGGCCCTTGAGGTGCTAGGTGAAACTTATGATCCTCCTGATGTCACAACACAAGTATTTTCACTATGGAGAAGTGAGGCCAGTTTTTTAGTGACCCAGAAAACTTGGTTATTGGGGCTCACCATGGATGGACCATGCCTTGAAAATCTCTTTGGTTGAAAGTGAAATTGTGCAGCGGATGGTCTAACACGACACCCTATGCTATCTGTGTAGAAGTTTGGTATGCTACTAGAATTATAGCTAGTCTTAAAGGAGGATAATAAAGGACATTTTGAAAATTCTTTTCGCCTACTTGAATTAATCTAGCAATTCATATTAAGTAAGTAAGAACACTTCGGCTTCCAAGCCTTAGTGGGTCCAATCACATAAACTAGCTATGATATGCAATTAAGCAACCTAGTCTAAATGCATAGATTAACAAATTATTTAACTAATTAAGCACCTAATCTATGCAACCTATGTAGACTATATGAGATGCAATCATATAATCTCAAGTCTGCACTATTAGTAAACATACATCTTCTGTGTGAATGTGTCTATCTAGAACGTAGCATATATATTCAAATTAAGCATTCATAATTAAGCAAGTAAACATGCAATGAATAAGTAGAAATGTGCTCAAAACAATCCCAAACACAAGCATGTATAGTAGTTCGACTACTTATCTACTGCACTTCTGGTTTAAGTCATCATCCCTTGAGCACACCGAAATTCACTATGAGAGTTTAAATCAGGTTCCTTCTAACCTAGGTGTTTTAAGCCGGTTCTACCCTACCGAGTTTAATGATTCCGCCCAATCAAGAAGTTTGACAAGGTTCCTCCCAACCTATAAAGGTATTTAATGGTTCCACCCAACCAAGAAGTTTAACAAGGTTCTTCCCAACCTTTATAACATACGTATACTCTTACCGGATGATCCACACGGAAACTTGGTTCAGCCCTTTCACAAGGGCCTAGGTCCTACAACCGAATCTATCAAGTTTGGCAATTCAAACTATTATACTCAATCCTCTACAAAGAAAGAGCATGTGGACTCTTACAAATGATAACCTTACTTATCAGATTTAAGCCTTGTTGATGCGCCGCCTTGGGTTGCTTGATCTCCTCTTTTTCATGTTCAATCAGGTATCCTTTGCTCCCTCGATCACTGATGTCAATACGTCGCCAATGCTCCAGCTCCAATGATCAACTCTCTTGCATATGATGATCCATTGGAGATGTCCAAGGTGTTACAAGGTGATAAATCTTCTAAAACTAGTGAAAATTTGGTTGCCTAGAGGAATACACCTAATTGGATTCCTAGGGGGTGTTTAGATAGAGGTTCTACCTATGATCAAGGTGTCTAGACTCTTAGGAATCAAGAGAGAACAAGCCAATTCTCATTTAAGCTTTGAATGTTCAATGCTCGTGATGAATCACAAGGAGAATAACTTGAATGGGTTATGGTTAGAGCTTCTAATGGTCTCTAACAATGGTGGCTTCTAAATCGCTAAACTCCCTCTCTTAAGTCCAAAAATGAATTCCCCCACTTTTATAGATAAACCTCCATCAGGTCAAAAAAATGGGCAGGTTCGTAAATCTTTGATGACATCGAACTCAGCTTCAATGGCATCGAAGTATCTTTGATGGGGTCGAAAATTGTCCAAAGATTTTCTTCAGTTTGCCGGATATTCAGTTCGATGACATCAAACAAGAAACTTCGATGGGGTCGAAGGGCTGTTCAAAAGCCTTGAAGAACTGTCCAGAGAATTCACATTGTTGCTAGACATATGTTTAATGGAATCGAACTGATCTTCGATGGCATCAAAGTGCAATCGAAAACTACTATTTGGGCCAGTTTATTTATAGCAGTTAACACCTCTTTCATTAGCCCAACTTATCATTTTTTAAGTGTTATGAGTCTAATGATGATAGCTAAGGGTTTTCTTATTTGGTCTAAGTCATTTAGAGGTTTTGGTTATTTTGGTTCTAAGGGTTATGGTCACCAAGGCATCTCTTTTACCTGTTCTTCTTCCTTGATGCTTCTTATCCACTTGAATCTTTGGTCTTTAGATTGCCAAGGCTCAACCGATTGACAAATAAAGTGCACTAGTATGTCATAGAAAAGCGCACTAACAAAATATCATAAGCGTTGATCTCGTGTCATTTTTTTAGTTGAATGCAGCTTGCTGCTACATTTGTATCTTTTCAATAGTCCACTTCCATCCCACTAATTAGAATTTTAGGATCCTCCGATAAAAAAGAATATTGTATTAGGTAATCTAGACCCCACATCAATGTACATGCATATCCTCAGGTCAAGGATCTTATAACTCAACTACATTTTCTTAGGTGATGACAAGACTCTACACCGCTAATATTTGAGTAATGGTTCATATAAATAATGGGACTCACCGGATCAAAAGTGTGAATATGAACCATGGACCCTAGGCAATTCAAGGCTTAAGGTTACCATGAAAGGGCTGAGGCTCCTCTTTTAGAGGCCTAGATTGAATTGAAACTGCGCCACTTAGATAGCACTTATGGTGCTTACGTGTGCGAAATCTTAGAGAAACAACAAGAATTATGGCTAAGTCCTAGGGGGAGGGGGTGATTAGGACCATTTTGAAAGAAAAAAAAATTCTCTTACTTAAAATGATTAACAATTAACACCAAGTAAGCAAAAACACTTCGGCTTACAAGCCTAAGTGGGTCCAATCACAAAACTAACATATGATGTGTAATAAGCAACCTAGTCTAAGCATGCATATATTATCAAATGATTAAACTAATCAAGCACATTATCTATACAACCTAAGTAGACTATATGAGAATGGATTATGAAGCTCAAGTCTACTCTAATTAGTGAACATACATCTTGTGTGTAAATGTGCTTATCTAGTGCCTAGCATATATTCTAATTAAGCATTCATAATTAAACAATTAAATACAATGCATAATAGGAAATATGTTTAAATACAATCTCAAACACAACGATGTATAATGGTTCGACTTTGGGTCTACTCCACTTCCGGTTCAAGTACTCAACCTATGAGCACACCGGCATTCACTAGGGAGTTTAAATCAGGTTCCTCCTAACCTAGGTATTTTAACTTCGGATACACCCTACTGGAGAGTTTACAGGTTCCTTCTAACCTACACGTTTACACCCGTGTTGGTGGCTCTCCTTAAAGACTTGTTTAGGCTCGACAAACAAGCTAAGGTCATACAACCGAACCTGAATTTTATACTTCACTCATGAGTCAAGGTCCTACAACCGAACCTCAATGGATTTAGGCTTTACAATTGAGCTGAGGTCTTACAACCAAACCTAGTGTATGCTCTCGCTGGAAGCTCCCTACTTGGAGACTTGATTCAGCTTAACAACTGAGCCTAGGTCCTACAACCGAACCTATTGAGTTTGACAAACAAACTCTACACTCAATTCTCACTGGAATAGAGTGGATGGACTCAATGTAAATTGATAACCTTACTTGTCGAATTTGAGCCCTGTTGATGCACCCTTCGGGTTATTGATCTCGGCTCTCCCGTGCTTCAATCAGCTCCCCTTGTGCTCTCCCAATGTTGTTGTCGATGTTTTGCCAATGTTCCAGCTCCAACGATCAATCGTCTTGCATTTTATCTTCTTGAGATGACCAAGGTGATGGGAGGTAGGTTTGATATGTCTACAACTAATGGGAATGAGTTACGTAGAGAATCTCATCTACAGTAATCTCATCATAAAGTTTAGATAGGAATATGACTATCTAGATCGGTCCAAACTCTAAATATCAAAGAGGGACAAGTGCATCTTCATTCTGAGCTTGAAATGCTTCATTCTTGTGATAAATCACAAAGAATATCACTTGATAGGGTTAAGATTTGAGCCTCTAATGGTCTCCAACAATGGTGGCTTCAAACTCCGCAGAATCTCTCTCTTGAGCACAAAAATGACTCCACTAGTTTAAATAGAAAATTCTTCAAAGATAATAAAGCTGGCAGAAAAACGATCGCTTCATTATCTCGAAAAGGGGTTTCGATTGATCGAAGCGATCTTCGGTATATTGAAACTACTAGTTCAATATATCAAAAAATCTATCCAAAGATTTTAATAAGTTGCTGGACATATTTTCGATATATCGAAATGAGTTTTGATATATTGAAATACTCATCTCAATATATTGAAATGATCAATTCTATTGATCGAAGAAACTGTTCAGAGAGTTGTAAGTTTGCTGAACATACTTTAATATATTGAGAAGGTTATTTCGATAGCATTGAAGACCTATCGAAACAGGCTCCAATATATGGAAGATCTATCGAAAACTATTGTTTAGACTGGTTAAAATACAGCAGCTTCCACCTCTTTTATTAACCTAATTTATCATGGTTTTCTATATGATCTAAGGCTAATAAGGATGACTAAGGGTTTTCCTAGTTGGTCCAAGTTGTTTAGTATTTTGGTTCAAATGGTTAAGGTCACCAAAGCATCTCATTTACCTGTTTTTTTTTCCTTGATGCTTCTGGTCCACTTGAATATTCAATCTTTAGATTGCCAAGGCTCAATCGACATTACAACACAAGGACCCACGTGATTGATAAATAAGGTGCACTAGTATGCTATATAGAAAAGTGCACTAACAATTTAAATTTGACAATGCATCCCAATGCCATATAAGGATACATTATTTTGTAGTTTTGTACAAAAAAAAAAAAAAATCCACCTAAAACAACTGTCAAATACAATGTCCCACAAATGCCAACCCGGCGGGTGGTCAAGATATGTTGTAGGACCTCTATATATGAGCCTCACATGATCATCAGTTTAGATCACACGATTGGATTACTATGATTAAGTATACTAACTGCCCCATGCGACCTCCATTTCTGTCATAAAAGTCCCCAGGCCCACTTGTTGGGCACACACCTTGTATAAAAACCATTGTTGGTTATCGCTTCTTATAGTCCATTTCATTTTATTTTGTGTGTGGCCCACCTTATAAATGGTGGATCAGTAACTAGCCTTTCTGGTTACAAAGAAAAGAAATTGTTACAATGTAGGACACTGTATACAAGTTCTATAGAGTCCAACACCCGAAAGGTATCTAGAGACCCCATTGGGGTTAGACTGGTGCAGCACCTGGAAAGGCCCTGTCCCAAAAAGTCCCTGGGGATTGACTCGAGGCACCAATCTATTCAATGGCCTGAAAAAGCAATGATTTAAGCAACTGTCTCAAAGATGAAGTGGTACTGAAATTCATACACCCACACGGGAGCCGATTAGGTGAGACGGGGGACTCACCTAAGACAGTGTAGCCCTTACTGTGGAGCCCACCTTGATGCATTTATTCTATATCCAAGCCGCCCATCCGTTTTTCCAGATCATTGGAGGGCATTATCCCAAAAATGAAGAAGATCCAATTATCAGGTGGACTATTTCATCGGAAACACTGGTGATTGACCATCAATAGGCTGATATTTGGTTTTTACCTTCATCGTCATGTTTATGTGACCTTATCAATAGATTGGATGGCAAATAAACACTACAGAAACATTAAAGTGCACCTTAAAGAAGTTTTTAATGGTTGGGCGATCAATCACCACATTTTCCTAGAATATGGTCCACTTAAGATTTGGATATTCTTCATTTTTTGGATCATAGGCTAAAATGATCTGGAAAAACGGATGGACAGTGTGGATATAGAATACATGCATCAAGGTTAATATCAGTGAAAGATGTATCTAAATGGTTAAGATGGCACATATCATATCACATGTTAGTGCACTACAACCAAATCCTTGTGTCCTCAAAAGATAAAAATTCAGACTAACACAATGGTCCAATAGGTGAATTGCACTGTACATCACTTTCTATGTCAAGGATCCATGTATTAGCTATTAAGGGATCATGTGTGGGTTCCACAAGAGATGAGGATCCAGCGATCTAAGCCGTTAAAACTCTGATACCATTATCGATTTTATGAGAGGGAGATAATTGAATGATTTTCAACCCTTTCCATTCTCAACAACTACATGGCTACTTAGCTTTCCACAGTGGCTGTGGTCTGTGCCATGCTTGATGGCCTCAGATTGTGCAAGATTATGGGCATCCATGGGATGGAGGCGATTTGAGGGTTGAGCTCTGGCTTTCTCCGATTATGTGTGCAGAAGGTCCCTTCTTTTACTAGGCCCTAGTCTCTTTCACTAGCATCACAAGCTTTTTTTTTTTTTCACAAACTCACTCACTTCGTCTATCCTCTCTGGCCATCCGTTTTTTCATATCATATTAGGGTTTGATTCAAAAAATGAAGCAGATCCAAATCTCAGGTGGACCACACCTCATGAAACGGAGATGGTCGAATACCCACCATTAAAAACATCTTGAGGGCCACCAGCATGTTTTTTTTGTCATCCAACCTTTTGATAAGGTCACAAAGACTGGATGAAGGGACCACATAAATATCAGATTTATCTAAAACTTTTGTGGCCCACAAGAAGTTTTTAGTGGTCAGTCACTACTATTTCCTGTGGTGTGGACCACATGAGATTTGGATTTTCTTCATTTTTTTTTATCATGGCCTAAAGTGATCTGGAAAAACGGATGGACAGTGTGGATGTAAAGAAGATACATTATGGTGGGCCCCACAGTCAGTTATTTAGATAGCATGGAACCGAAAGCACACCGATTTTTCTTTTTTATTTCCTGCCTGGTTAGTTGGTGAACATTATATGGATGGTTCAATGGTCTGGATTTAACAATCTAGTGTCCCCTAATCAAAGGTCAGGATAATTCGATCAGCATAACTTTCGTATGAAGTTGTGTTCACCACGTGTCCCTCATTTATGATAGTTCCATTTATGTTAAAATGTATGCCACGTAGATGATTCCTGAGTGCCTGTGTATCAAACATCTCTAGAGTATCAAGTAACCCATGACGATTCTTTGGTATTAGGATGTACGTACGACCATACAATATAGACAAATATCCATGGGTCAGGATGTTTTTGTAACGTACAGCCTGTCGAATTTATGATGAGTAGATTCTCAAACCATACACGCGCGCGTGTAATTGGCATTCCTTTTACATGTGCCACTGTAGCTGATGGATGTAAAATCCGAGACGTCCATCAGGTGGGTCCCACAGATTATGCCCTGGTACTAATCATTCAAAAAAAAAAAGCATTCTGGGTGAATGAATAGTTTTGGTGTATCCATTGTGCAGTCCATGTGTGGAAGCAATGCTACGTCTCGTGTGTCCCAGCTGTGCTGATCTAAACCGTTTATCAGGTGGGCCACTGGCATACAACAAAATGGACGGTCGAAGATAAACTGACGAACGGACCACTTTTAAAGGACACGCGTACCCCCCAGAAGGAATCTACGCAGTTTGATCCAAGTGATGCTTGATTTGATGGGATTCTCAGGCTCTCGAATGGACGGTTAGATATAGATGTGGGCAACGATCCGGGCCGAGCTGAGTTAGCCCTAGTTTGGTTTGGTTTGTTTATGGACCACCACAGTTTGTGGATCGGTTTGGTTTGGGTTTTGAGCCGACCCATGCGGCCCAAGTTTGGTTTGCTCCAGAAAAATCTGGTTCAAGTTGAGATCGTCTTGGTTGAAAATTTCGAACCGAGCCAGGCCGAGTTCAAATAAACGGTGGCTCTTTTTTTCCTTACTCACATAAATAGAAAAGAATTTAAAAAGTTAGAAAAAAAAAAGTACAAACATATCTTACTATATGACGTTTAACATCTCCAAAAGAGTGCACCTTCTAAATAGACATGTAAGAGTATTTTCCAAACAAAAGTACCCAAGCATAATTTTACAAGTGCAAGGAAACAGTGTGCATTCATGTATATGTATTATGTATTATCCATGTCATCATGTATATGTATTATGCATTGTCCATGTCATCCATCTATTTTACATATCATTTTAGGACATGATCCCAAAATGGAATCATATCCAAAGCTCAAGTAGATCACACCACAGGAAATAATGTGCTTATAATCTATAAGCCGAATCAAACCGAGCTGAATCAAAACAAGCTTCGAGCCGAGCCGAGCCAGAACTACCCTAGTTTGAGTTTGGTTTGTTTTTTCAAACGAGCTTGACTTAGAGGCTTGGTTTGGTTTGAACTTCCATTCGAACCAATCCAAGTCAAGCTTTTTCAAACCAATCCGAGCCAAGCTTTCGAGCTAGCTTGGTTTGTGCCCACCTCTAGTTAGATATGCTGCTACGGGCAAGAGTGCATGTTTCTGGGCATTATTTTATTTGGGCAACTCTTCTTTCAGTGGACATGGCATGCATGCACACGGCCATTCTAGACCGTTAATATTGTGGGCTAACACAGTAAAATTATTCAATCGGACGATCTCAACCATCTGTCCCCCGCCTTAAATTTTGCTGATCACCAGTTTCACATAAACCGTCCATTTGGACGGTTAAATGATCCTCCATGAGTATGATTGGGCCCACCAGAGTGGTCGAGGGGCATGCATGTTGTCAAGAAGGACGCGGATTGTGCAGCGAGTAACTCACCATGCAATAGCGTGGTGAGTAAACTCTGTGGGGCCACATACACTATAGTGTATGTGTCATTATCCACGCCGTCCATCCATTCTTCCAGCTTATTGTAGGGCACGAGCTACGAGCCCAAAATTGAAGCATATCCCAAGTTCAAGTGAACCAGACCACAGGAAACAGTGTGAATTGAGTGCCTAACCGTTGAAAACTTCTCAGGACCACAGAAGTTTTGGAACAAATTGATATTTAAGTTTTCCCCTCATCAATATCTGTGTGACCTTATGAACAGATTGGATGACAAATAAACATCACTGTGGTCCCTGGGAAGGTTTTGACGGTAGACGTTGTTTTTCCGGCGGTTTTCTTTGGTGTGGTCTGCTTGAGCTATGCATATGTTTCAATTTTGGGCTCATTCCGTAAAATGATCTGTAGGAACGGATGAACGGTGTGGATAATGACACATACATCACGGTAGGCCCCACAGAGTTTACTCACTGCACAGTTTCCTCACCATGCTTTAGCGTGGCGACTGACTCACTACACATATCACGGTGGGCCCCACCGAGTTAACTCATTACACAGAGTTTCCTGACTATGCTATAGTACTGTGACGAGGAACTCACTACACACATACATCACGGTGGGCCCCACAAAGTGAACTCACTACACCGAGTTTCATGATTATGCTATAGTGTGACGATCGAGGAACTCACCACACACATACATCAAGGTGGGCCCCACATAGTTTAATCACTGCACAGAGTATATTTAGCGTGTGTTGAGAAACCCACAACACAATCCGCGTCTGTTGTTGGATTGATGGGACAGGCGTTTGGAGGGTTGTGATCTCGAGGAATAGACAGCCCATGGGTGGTGTGGGTCCCACTCTGAGGGCATTGGGGGTGGTAGCGTGACTCGAGCTGCGCGTCATGGTGTCGTCAAAAAGACTAGATTGTTTGACCAGATAGGCCCACGGATCCAATAAAATTACAAGATTTGTAGGGAAGTTTGGGATCTCATTTTCCAAAAATCTCAGCCCTTCTTTCCAAATTTTCTAAAAATGTTTCTTGATGGGCTTTGGGCTCTTCACATAATTACTTCTCAAGATTTTCAACCATTCCTACTATTTATTATTGTACTTAAAAAGAAAGGGGTATCTATCAACTAGGTGGGTGTGAATATTCTTTGCAGAAAATTTTTTATACTCTGAAAGACTATGGTGGATGATACACAGGTACTTAGAAATTGCATCATTGGTATGTAAGTAATTTAATATAAAACGTCCAAAATTGTGGTCCCAGTTTAGATCTATCATGAATGAAAAAAAAATGTGGTTATTGAATTATATGTATATTGAATTTTTAAACATTTATTGGACGGTTAAAATTGAAAAATAAAATATCATGGTCTCATTTGATTAAATAAGTGCCCACGAATTGGGGGTTAGTCGCTAATTTAACCGATCTGATCTTGGGGATGGGTTCGAGAGTTTTGTCAGTTTAATTTGAGCGATTGCATGGCAGGTGAAGAATTTCGGATTGCCTGTGTATCAAGCTCCATGATCTACCAGAGCATCAAATAACTCCCCCTTCTCTTTTGAGTTTGGATACGAAGTACGAACCTTGCTTACGGTGCGTCTGCATGGTGTGCAGGGGAGCAGATCAGGTGTTACCCGGGTAATACCAAAGTGGGTGTTTACCTGACCGTGGGGACCACCTTGATATATATGTTGCAAATCCAGGCCGTCTATCTGTTTTTTCAGATCATTTTGAGGGAATGTTCCAAAATTGAAGAGGATCAAATCCCAATTGGAATAGATCACAGGAAATAGTGGTGAATGACCATTAAATACTTGTTGTGGCCTCCACAAAAGTTTTAGATCAAGCTGATATTTTTTCCCTTCATCAAGGTCTGTGTGACTTTATCAACAGGTTAGATATCAAATAAACGGTACGGTGGGTCTTAGGAAGTTTTTAATGGTAGGCAATCAATAACCACTGTTTCTTGTGGTATGGTCCACTTTAGATTTAGATCTGTTTCATTATTTGGAAGATGCTTTAGAATGTGCTTTAAAAACCGATGAACAGCGCGGATATATAACACATATATCAAGGTGGGCCCAAGGTCAAGGAAACATCCCCAACAACGCTGCCCGGGTAACACGCTCCTACTGTAGAGTTGCTAGACTATTCCTGTAATTGTTTGCCACAATTTTTTTCTGCCTTTAGATGGAGCAAATGGAGGCAAATGGGTAGAAGTAAGAGTAAATGAAATAGAACTGAGTTAAATAGGGATAAATAAAATGAAATGAGAGTAAATGTGTATGTAAATTAAATCCTCTTTATTAAAGAAAATTTGAAATTTTGATAAAATGCCTTTTTAAGCTCTCCTCAAGAGTCACACATATAAATAAAGGTGGAGCTACATACATGTCCACTACACACGTGTCATGCTAATGACACTCCGACATTATGAAACAATCTAATGATTGGCTACATCATCAAAATCACATCAAAAGGATTATCCGAACCATCCAAGGGATAGCCATAAATGGATGGTTAAAAAACGTTGGTTAAGTTGCTTGTAGAGTTGGGCACAAACCAAGCTAGCTCGAAAGCTCACTAAGATTGGTTTGAAAATGGTCGGCTCGGATTGCTTTGAATAGAAATTCAAACTAAACCAAGCCTTAAAGTCAAGCTCGTTTGAAAAAATAAACCAAGCTCAAATTATGGTAGTACCAGCTCAGCTCGCTTCGAAGCTCGGTTTGATTTGGCTTGATTCAGCTCATAGATTGTAAAGCACATTGTTTCCTACGGTGTGATCTACTTGAGCTTTGGATATGATTCCATTTTTAGATCATGTCTTAAAATGATATGTAAAAAATGGATGGATGGTGTGCATAACACATATACATGAATACACACTGTGTACTTTTATCCGAAAAAAGCTCTTATATGTCTATTTTGAAGTTGCACTTCTTTTGAGGATGTTGAATTTCATGTAGTAAGATACTTTTGTATTTTTTTTTCTAATTATTAAATTTTTTTATATTTAAACAAACTAATAAGAAAAAGAGCAACCACTTGTTCAAACTAAGCCGAGCTCGGTTCAAAATTTTTTATCAAATCAATCCTAGCTCGAATTAAATTTTTTTGAGCAAACCGAACTCGGGCCGCATGGGTTGGCCCGAAACTCAAAACGGGCCAATCTACAAACTGGGGTGGCACAAAAACAAGCCAAACCAAACTAGGGCTAACTCGGCTCGACCCGAATCGTTACCCACCTCTAGTTGCTTATTTGTTATCCTTACATTTATGGCTTATTTAAGGCTCAAATATCCTCATTTTTTTTATTAAAGTATGTATTTCAATAGGCTTATTACAATCATTCTATTAAAACTCACATTTGTACACTAAGTTGGATATTGATGATGATTTCTGATATCACATATATTCTTATAAATATAGTGAAAAATTCAATTGAATTCCAGTTACTCTCATTTATTCACATTTAAGTAGAATATTTGGATTTCAAATCATTTCATTTACTCCCATCCAAACACAATTGAGTAAGTCATTTACTCCCCACTCATTTACCTCCAATTCTATAGCCCATTTACAAGCTTCCAAATGGACCAAAGAGATTATACTCTTCGGAATCCAGACCATCTAATTGATGAGTGGATTGTGAATAAGTGTTACCCAAACACTAATCCTTTGAATTTGGACCACTCCCTATAATACTAATAAGCATGTACTTGATTGATATATGTTGGATGGTTAGGATTGCTTGATCAGTGTAATCTTAGATGTAGACTCTATCTGCCCCCCTAATTGGATGATCCGGATGGCTGTGCATGAGTGCCACATGTGAACAGGACAAGTTACCACTATTTGCCCTTGGGTGCTGTTATCGAATGGTAGGGTACTAAATAGCATTTAGTGGCCCAGTAGTGGATAATAGCTTTGGGTAATGGTCTAGTAAAAGACTAACTGATTAGAAGGTTCACAAGGAGCTATATGTACTATTCTAGTAAAATACCATTGATTAGGCGGTTAGGATCATTATTTATTGCAAATCTCAAACTTGATTAGGTGGGCCACCTCCTGATGCTGTGAGAGTCACGTGATACCTGAGTGTAACAGGTTTTACAGTTTCTATTTGCAGTCACACCACTGATTGATAGTGGTACCCATTTCTTTCTACCTTTGGTAACACAATGGAACTGACTTGTACCATGTAATACAATGGATGTCAGTTTTTGCACAAGCTAATTTCAGAAATCTGATTTTTATCTTAACCATCCATTTCATAGCCATTACTTAGATGGTTAGGATTGCTTGATCAGTGTGGCTTTAGAGTGAGATTTGAATAATCTGGATAAGTGTAGATCAGGGGCTCATATGAGGAGGATGAGTCATTACCATTTTTAAATTGTGTAAAACTCACACAAGAGCCTGACCCGTGTGTAATCATCGATTTCCTACGTAATCACAATCCTAAAAACGGCATATTTTTTTCTTTTAGTTTTTGTAATAGGAAATAATTGCATTTATTTGAGAGAAATGTAAAAGTGACCACAGCTGGCATGAGATGGATGGATGATTTCACGTAGCACGTGTCAACCTGCAACGTAAATGCAAGATCCAGAATGAATGGCCTGAATTTCATACACGTGTGCCAAGTTGATATGTACACCTACTTCAGACAATCAACACTGGAAACCGACTGCGTGGCGTGCCACACACCACCGACCTCAGAGGTGTGTTGACGTCACCAAGTTTATGGGCCCAGCAGGATGCATGTGTTATATTCATATCTACACCGTCTATCCATTTTTTGAGATCATTTTATTACATGGGCCCAAAAATGAGTCCGATCTAAAGCTAAAGTGTATCACACCACAATGGAATTAAAGGCATATACTTGAAAACCTTGTGGAGGCTATAAAAGTTTCCCATCAAGCTGATATCTGTGTTTTCCCTTCATCTGAAGAGGATGGATGGCAAGTAAACATCATGTTGATAAGTCTTAGGAAGGTTTTAAATGTGGGTGTCATTGTCCTCAATAATTTCTATGGGGAAGGGGCCCAAAAGTTTTGAATCAAAGTGATAATTGTGGTTTTCTATCATGAGTGTCATTGTCTCCACTGCTTTCTATGGTGTGGGGGCCACAAGTTCATCTAGGTCAGTCTATATGACCTTAATAGGTTGGATGGCAAGTAAACATCATGATGGCTTAGGAAGGTTTAAATGTTGGGTGTCATTGTGTCAATAGCTTTCTATAGTGTGGGGGCCACAAAAGTTTTGAATCAAGCCGATATTTGTGTTTTCCCTTTATCTAGATTTGTCTGTGTGACCTTTGAACAGGTTGGATGGCAAGTAAACATCATGATAAGCCTTAAAAAGTTATCAACGGTGGGGTGTCATTGTCCCCACAGCTATCTATAATGTGGGGCCACAAAAGTTTGGATGAAGGTGACATTTGTGATTTCCCTTCATTCATGTATGTCTCTTGACCCTATGAGTAGGTTGATGACAAATAAACATCATTATGAGCTTTGGAAAGGTTTCAACAATGAGTGTCATTGCCTCCACTGCTTTCTATGGTGTGGTAGGCTTTAGCTTTGAATCTGCCTCCCTTTTGGGCCATGTAATGAAATGATTGGACGGTGCAGATATAATATATACATCATGGTAGGGCCCATAGAACGGTGGTGTGAATACACCACCAAGGTTACACCACAATCTTCTTCCAATTTTCTTAGGAACATGACCTAACCTGATCTGTAAAAAAAAAAAAAAAATTGATGAACGGAGTGGATATATAACACATACATCAAGGTGGGCTCCACGGCCCCTTTTTAGCATTTTAAGCTCATGGACACTTCTGTTAGTTTTCCACCATTTAAAAAAGAATAGTTACTCATCCTCCTTACATGTGGCATAGATTGACAGCTATCCAAACCATCCAAATGGAAGGCCATTGTATATGAAGCATATCTCAAAACCCACGATATTGAATCAATCCTAACCATTCAATAAATGTCTATCAAATGGATAGTAAAAAAATCAGATAATTATTATCATATTCCCACATGGGTCAACCTTTGGACGGTCTGGATGAGAGTCACCCTCTTTTTTAATGGTGTAGAACAAAGATAGGAGTGTAGAAAGATGTTAGAAAGGGTCCTTTTCATTCTCTCCTAGGGAGAAGCATAGGTAGCATCGAAAGTAGAGAGGAAAAATGAAACATGGGAAAGGTGAGAAAAAATAGAATGTCGGCCTAACCTACGCCCGATGCGTAAAAACTCCCCTGCCTTGTCGTCTGGAGATTCCCATATGGAATGGAAGTGTTCCCAATGAAGAGACTTCGCACGCGGGTTTTATTGGTTTATTATATATACAACAAGCAAAGCCTCTTTGTTTAATATTCCACCATGAAACTATAGTCATCTGAACGTCTACCAACGGTCCAAACCAATCACATAGTGGGCCCCACATGTAAAAATAATTAGAGATCATGACCGAACGTTGTGCCCGATCGAGACCATAGATCGTTTTTACTTCAAATTTTCTTATTTCTCTTGTATTTTTTCAATTGGATCACTAGTGTCCTTTAATGGACTTCATTAATCTACCATCCTAACGGTTGGATCATCAACTCTTCCAAAATAAAATGCCATTTCTTTTGGGTAATAGAAGGGTTTTAAAATAATTAATAAGCCAATGTGGGGATTATCTCAGATCTTCACCAAGAACAGCTAGGATCAAGAAAGCATCATGGCCATTGCTTCAGTGACATTGACATGAAACAACCCAAAGATTTACACTAAATAGATGATCCTAACCGTCCAATAAATAGCCAATTTTCCAAATTAAAAAACCCATATATATTAGCTATTAGAAAAAAAAAACTAAAAAAAAAAAAAAAAAAACTGTTAGTAGTGGATTGGAGCTTGGGATAATCCAATCTATCTGGTTTTGGGTATAAACTACTTCTAAAGTGGGACCCAACATATGGCGGGTGCATAGCCGACAGTGTACATAGTGCCCATGTGCATGGTTATGAGGGCATACATGACAAGTGGGGCCCACTGGATAGTTGGGGTTTGAGGACATCCCCATGCAAAAGCAACAAAAAGCATGTTTACCATTAATCGAATCTTCTTTTTTTAATACTAAGTATTGACCGAATTTGTGTCTCATCTAATGACAAACCTTTTTGAATTTTGCTTAGTCAAAAAGCAGTCACCAACCCAAGTGCACTTCTTTTGTGGTGGCCTCTCCCACGTGCAGACGTTGCACACGTGAGCAAGATTTTAAGGATTGCCTGCGAAAGCCTTTCCGGGCATCTCCTGCGCTGGGAATATAGGTGGGGCTCCACGTGATGTTTGTGAGAAATCTACGCTGTCCAACTGTTTTGTGAGATCATTTTAGGCGTTGCTATAACAAATGAACCGGATCCAAGACTCAAGTTGGCCGCACTAAAGTGAAAGGTGGGTAGGGAAATTCCTACTGTTGAAACCTCTACGGGGTCCACAGTGATGTTTATATGCCATCCATACCGTTCATAATGTCATTCCTACTGAGATGAACTGAAAATACAAATATTATCCTGATTCGAAACTTCTGTGGCCCTACGAATATTTCAACTGTGGAAGTTCAATCATCACGTTTTCGGCCCACTTGAGTCTTGGATCACATTCATTTTTTTGTCGCAACGCCTAAAATGATCTCACAAAACTGTTGGACGGCGTAGATTTCTCACAAACATCACAGTGGGCCCCACCCAAATTCTGATAGCAGGAGATGCCTGCTTCGCAGGCAATCCGCGTCCCTCATTTGAGGGTCCTGCTACGAAATTCTTCTTTGCCTCAAACCTGATCAGCTCTTCGGCCTACACGTGTGGAGAATCAATGGATTCTCAGTTGATGAATTTGACCAATGTGTTTACACCCACTTTCACTTCACCGACGTCGTTTAGCTATGCATCTACGCTAGCTACAAGTTGTTGGTAGTATAAATCATACTCACACCTAACATATCTTTTGTTGATCTTCATTTGACCATGCATATTTCATTATTAATGCGGTGGCACAAAATCATATGCATGCCTTTAGGGGAAAGAACTAACGGAAGACACATGGCCATAATTTATGTGGCATGATATTAAGGTAACGTTCTTAGTATATTTATAAAAGACCCGCTAAGGTAAGAATTCTATCGCGGATTAGGTTATAATACACTCAGTAAGGTTGTCTCTCGCGACTGTTTCAAAATGGGAGATCTTCCCAAAGATATTCAAAGGCCTTGCAATGAAAATTCTGAATACTTGAAGATCGGACCATTATCCGAATAGATTGGTTGCAAAATGAACCCAAATCAAGAGCGAATGAATACCAATAGATCAGGCCCATACCCGTGCATTGATCGGAATCAAGAGAATGGAATATCAGAATCTGGTGGATCTAGTCCTACCAATTTTACAATCAGAAGGGAGCGAGATTGTGGAATGTTGGAAATAACGTTGATCAGGTCATTTAGATGCAAGGATGATCTGATCGATTTGAGATTTGAGATGAACGGTGGAGATGACTCAAGTTTATCCCAAATCTAAATGTAGTAATATCTTGAAGGAACTTTCACGTAAAAGTAAAGACTTTGAAGATCTGAAAATCAACGGTTTCATATATATGGAGATCTTCCTATTTGAATGCAAGTTGTAGATGCAAAAGATCCTGAACCATTAAGGAAACCCAGCGAGGGTTTTGGCGCCTTGACAACTTATAAAAAGAGCAATCGATGAACATCTTGAGGCTCACACCAAATATAATTTATCTTCTTTTACATTTATCTTTACGTTTATCTTAGCATAGCTTAGTTTTAATATAAATCGCTATTGTCCAAACAGTACTGTAGGATTAGATTAAACATCCAAAACCTTGAGTTGTTGGATTCCGATCAACCAAGTCCTTACTTGGGTGATCATCTTTCTGGTCACATGTTGCTGACTATCCACTTGGATCGTTTGTTCACATAGATGGATTAGGTATTATCTTTTTCATTATCTTTAATTATTCATACTTTATCAATCGTAATGATCCACATGTACATATTAATAAGATCGGCATTATTTTAGCCTCTTTCTAATTTATATGTTCATCTTTGTTCTTTTGAGAAATGCATTGGTCAATAGGGAAAGAAAAGTCCATGATGTAAGGCAAAAAGAATCCATCAAAAAGAACGCATCCCTACCCTTTCACAAATCACCTGATTGCTGATTACAATCAATGGTTAACTTGATAGTTAGATTTTCAAATCTAGTCTTACGTAGTCGTTTCAGTATGGGGTCATTAGCGTTCAATCAAGCATTGAGTCGAGCATGACTCTGCATGCCCATACTATCTAATTGCATAAGAAATTCAAATATAGGCCCTCAACACATGTGGCCTTGTGTGTGATTAAATTGTGCAAACATAATGGACTGCATTCAAAGTATATTTTGGTGTCTTGTAAAATATTCTACTAGATTTTTTTAATGTATTTTAGAGATGAGTCCGACCTAGTGTTTACAAATCAATTGATATTATCATAATTGAGACAAGCAAGTATGAAAGAAGTCACAAGTCGACTCATCATTAAATATCACATTGTATCTATGATATGTTAATACAATGCTATAATTTTAAAATATGGTGTATTATATACTATCTAATATTGATGATATATTCATTAATATCGTCAACACTTTATCAACCGACAACATTTTTTCATTACATTTTTCTCTCAATTTATTTTTTTAAACCTTTAAATTTTCATTTTTCTTCAATCTTTTTGCTTGTGATCCATTCTTAAGGTATTTCCAACCTAGGTCCCTACTCATGGCTCAACTATAGACCCTGTGGGTTTCAACATTGAGGTCATGGGTTCCAGTACCTATGTGGAGTGTGTGGGTGTCAGGGTGTGTGTATATAGAAAAAAAAAAAAGTGTATTTCCAACCAATTATCTTTCAGTTTTTTGGAGAAACAACCAAATATTCGTGTGGAAATCGGAAATGAATAGTGGTGCCCCCCATTGTAAGTGACTTTGAATCATTAAAATGAGATGGAATGACATGCTTAATCATAGATTTCAACATCTAATTTGGAAAATTGGAGGAAAAAAAAAATGGAGAAAATCTAAATTTCCCATTTGACCATTTTAACTTATAATTAGAATATGAAAAAAAAATTATAATGGACATTTTGATGGCTTACTTATAGATTGACGGAGGTTTTTGGATTTTTTGAAAAAAAATATTTTTTTTCAAAAAATTCAGATTAATTAGCGGTTATTTAACCTTAATTTGCAAGTGTTTATGAGTGTTAGCTATTTTAATATCAGTTACACTCTAATTCAAGAATTTAGGAGAAATTATAAAAATAAAAATCACAATGGAGACTGATTTACAATTTAACAGAGGTTTTTTAAATTTTTAACCAAAACTTTTATTTTTAAATAAAAATATCAAAAGTATATTTCTTTTTTTTCTTTAACTTTCGAATATATTACTTAGATTTTCATGTCTTCTTAGATTTATAGATAATATGAATTGATTTTTTAATACAGTTGCATCACTTCTGTTAGATAGCACATAGTTTATAACTTTATATAAAGGAAATTTATTATTTGTATTTTTTTTTATCTTTTAATTTCTAAGCATTTAATTATATCTTTTTAACATCCTTGAAGTTTTATTTTTCATTTTTCAATATTTTTCAAAAACAATAATACATGACATTATACATCATATATTTTTCATGTGATACTCGATCTGTAGGGTGCAATACATCCGTCAATACGGGTACTGAAAACATTACTCGTACACACCTTTAAGTGTGACATGAAATGTACATAATGTGGGCCCCACTCTTCAAATGAGCTACCAAAAGGCAGTCGGACCACACCTTTACCAAAACAATAAAATGATTCAGATAGTGTATGGACGTGGTCCACGTTCAACTGCATTTGTGGTCCACCTTTGTGGATGGACGTGTATTTTGACCAGTTCATCTGGGAGAGGGGCCCACCTCATACACAGCTCAGATTGTCCCACACGAACATGGAACATGGATAGGATACAAGTGGGGGCTAGCAAATGGAAAAAGGTAACTTTCATGTCTCCATGAGCTCATCATCTGGCCCAGTGTGCAGATCCTATGATATTTGGGCCTCTTGATCGAGACAGCCCATTTACATCTGCAAAATTAAAGGCCCTGATTTTCTCAAGTTGAGTAGTAGTCATCAAGAACAGTCATTGTAGCTTCTTAGGCTGGACTTGGGGCAATGCCCACCATTGGTTATATCTAGGGCCCACCACTTGTTTATATTCCATCTAATCCATTCATCTAGCATGCCACATTAGGATAAAATAATTACCTAAAAACTCAAGGTATTACAAAACTTAGGGGGCCATGCCACATGAATTTAGAGGTCTTAGTTATAATTTTATACTGTTCCCTATTGGGTTGCCCACCTGAAGGTTACATCAACCTGCTTTTTGGGATAAAGGTAAAAGACTGAGTGGTGTACCTGATGGACGGTGTGGATCAATCCCACTACACCTAGTATATGAGGTTTGCCATCATTTCTATTTAAGAAACCTCCCCCTTAAAGAGATTTGCTTGAACACATTCCCACATATTTCAATATGATGGTCAGTAATTTATCCTTTGAATACAGATCACCTTCCAATGGTCTAGATTGTTTACACGACAAGTTACACATATGACAAGTGGCACTTTGTATGGTGGGAAGTCAACCAATAAAGGCTTTCAATTGAATTTAATTCAACCCTTTGATAATTTGTCCCTTTTGCTTTAAACATGAAAGGTCGCCCTAACCTTCTTATAGTAAAATGAGATGGCTTCAATGGTGGGCATTCAATCCCTTCTGTTTCTTATGGTTTGGCCCACTGAGTTTTGGATCTCCTTCATGTTTGGGATCTTATACTAAAATGAGCTTGAGAAACAGATGGACGGAGTTGATAAATCCCAAATATATCTCCTTGGATTATGAGAAATGCAAGTGTACTTGCATAGTGCTGTAAGGTTTTCTCAATGCTATAGTTTACACATCCAAAATCCAAGTTAGGCATTAGGTGGGCCTTATCACATAAATCTCTTCAGTCAAAGATCATGGGGCCTTGGATAGTTTAAATATATTAATCAACAAACTGCATTAAATGCACACCCACACCTCTGGGACAGTGGAAGACTGAGTGAAGATAACCTTGTTTCAATACTGAGGTCCTGGCATCCATTCCCAATGTGGGGGGTGGATAACATTGTCGTGTGACTAACAGTGTGGGTTTGTATATTAACAAGCACGCAATGGGGCTCTTAAAATAAAATATGAAGAAAAAAATTTATTCATTCCTTCCCTTCCCTAGAACAAGACAAGAGAGATGGATCTTTGTTTAATCTTTTATTAGTATCCACTTTCTTTAAGGTTGTGATTGAGAAGTGTATGTCAAAAATAAAGTATGCAATTCAAATAAGATGGATAAATTGTTTTCAAATCATAACTGAAGTTATACAAGATTGGAGTTAAAAAAGGAAGTTGGTTTCATCTAAAAAGTGCTCTATTGTTGTCGAGATAACCATATTAAGTTAATTGTGTATTATAAAATAAGCTCACACAATTTTTATATATGCTCCCAAAAAACATTATGGGTACTCTACTCCGCGTCATTGATTAGGAGCAATCGAAAAAGGCAAACCAACAATCTTCCTTGGAATCATGAATATGGTGATACCACCAATCAATTTAATCTACATGTCTCTCTCCCATCAGTCAATACTAGCTGAAGTAATTACAATTACCATATTTGTCTAATAAGAAATGTGAAATGAAAGAAAAAAGAAATAAGGTCCACCACCAAGCTCCCCACCCCACACAAACATACAAAGAAAATGGAGAGAGAATTAATGGATTCATTGAATTCTAGGTAGGGACTAACGAGGCTTGAACCCACAGTGAAAGAGTGGTGCTCTAACCGGTTGAACCACAATTCTAGGAAAATGAGTTATATGGCATATTATTCTTATAATTTCTTTAAATTTATAATTGTTATGTTGAGTGATTGATAATCACATTGATATGAACTATAGTGAGATTGACATAGATTTCTAGTAATCCTGTGGTTATTGGCACATGGATTCAAACAAAAAAAGGTCTTTTTCCCCCTTTACTCCTTGTATTTATAGATTATTAACCTAGATTGGTAGAAAGATTAAAATGCATGGGAATAAATGAACAAAGAAATAAGGATATTGCATTAAAAAAAATTGACTATTTATTCCTCTATATCAAGCATTTTTGGAAGACAAATTGGTCATGTCATTCCCTTAGATTATAGAGTTTTTGGACTGAGCTGGATTTCAACCAATATAGACATTACTAATGAATTTACAATTCATCTCCATTAAGCACTTAGACATCGACTTAAAAAGAATCAATTTTAGGCTTACTGATAATTCATGATCAACTTACTTTTACAATACCTTACTTCTAGAGGAAGTCAAATCCTCCTTGAAAAAGAAATTGACTAAGGTGCCATTTGGTAAAACTTAATTTCATCACTTATCACTGAAAATTTTGATTTTTAGTAATTTCCACAACTTGAACCGTTTGATAAATACAAGCATTAAGCACTTAACTTTAATTATTATTGAAATTTATGATTTTTTTAGTTCTTGACCCTACACTTATTATTTATTATTGAATGTGGCAAGTAATTTTGGATTTAAACTTTTTACCACTTTGGACGATAATATCATTAGTAACCCACACCGTTAGTCACCTTGCAAGGTTAGCAAGCCCCACGTTGAGATTCCATACCTAGGACATCAGTGTTGAGTAGGGCTGTAAATGGGTTAGCAAACCCGATGGGGTACCCAGACCCAACCCATTTACACCCGATCCAGATCCGACCCAGTATGTTAAACGGTATGGGTCTGAGTCCAACAACAGACCCAATTGCTAAACGGGCTTGGATCTGGTTTCCTTTATATTAGGCCCGACCCTAACCTTGAACCGAACCCATTTAGTAAATGGGCGGGTTTGGTCTATGTTGCATTTAGGGCTAGTAAATGGGTCAGTGGACCCGATGGGGTACCCAGACCCAACCCATTTAGACCTGACCCAGACCCGACCCATTTGTTAAATGGCATGGGTCTGGGTCCAAGAATAGACCCATTTGTTAAACGGGTTTGGGTCTGGTTTCCTTTATATTAGGCCCGACTCGACCCGACCTGACCCAAACCCATTTAGTAAGTGGGAGGGTTTGGTCTATGTTACAAGGGACCCGTCCAGCGTAGACCCGTCCAGACCCAGTTTTAAGCCTTGTAAAATGCTTGCATACTTGATCCAGACCCGGACCCATTAGACCCGGCCCATTTATAAATGGGTCTGGGTGGATCTCCCTCTACCAGACCCGGACCCATTTATAAATGGGTCTGATGGGCTGACTCAGACCCGACCCGAACCCGCCCATTTAGTAAAAGGGTCTAGGTCTAAAATTTGGACCTAGACCCGTTTAGTAAATGGGCGGGTCTGGTTTTGGCTAAACCCGCCCCGAACTCGACCATTTACAGCCCTAGTTGCATTGGACCCATCCGGGTCTAGACCCGTCTAAACTTGATTTTAAGCCGAGTAAAAGTGCTTGCATGCTAAATTCAGACCCATACCCATTATAAATGGGTCTGTGTGGATCTCCCTCTACCAGACCCAAACCCATTTATAAATGGGTCTAATGGGGTTGGCTCAAACCCAACCTAGACCTGCCCATTTGGTAAAAGGACCTGGGTCTAAAATTTGGACCCAGACCCTTTTAGTAAATGGGCGGGTCTGGTTTTGGCCAAACCCTCCCCAGGACTCAACCATTTATAGCCCTAGTGTTGAGACAAGGTTATCTTCACTCAGTCTACCACTGTCCCAAAGGTGTGCGTGTCTCAAAAGTTGTTCGCCTGTATGCTTTCTTCCTATTGTGATGATTATACAAAATTAATCCAATCATGAGGTGGTCCACTAAAATTTATACCTAGGAACTAAACATTAGGCCCAACCATGATTAATGTGGGCCACACGAAACAAAACCATTTTGAGGGTGAGCATTGCCCTGTACTCTTTTCAACCATTTGGTCCACCAAAATCACAGATGGGTAAGAAATTTGGGCTTGGGCAACATAGGGCAATGCACACGGCAGTTGTGGTGGATTTCACATATACATTAAAGTAGGATGCCCAATTTTTGTGAGCATGGCACAGGATGTTGTGGAAAGTCCACACGCATGCTGAGATCGTCAAGGGACACAGGTTCATACTGATGGTGCTCTCTGGGCCCCACCATGATGTATGTGTTTTATCCAAGCTACCCGTCTATTTTGGATCATTATTTTAGTGCATGAGTCGAAAAAGAAGTCTATCCAAATGGTGTAGGGCTAATGTAATATTTATTTGCCATCCAACCTATTGATTAGATCACATGGACTTGGATGAAAGGAAAACACAATTTCAGCTTGATCCAAAACTAGAGTGGCCCCAAGAAGTTTTTAGTTGGTGGGCGTTCAATTACCACATTGTTTCCTGTGGTGTGGTCTACCTAAGATTTGGATTTGCTTATTTTTAGGTTCATGCCTAAAAATAAGCTAACAAAATGGTGGGGCGGCATAGATTTCACATATACGTCAAGGTGGCCTCTTCATTTTTGTGAGCATGGCACAGGACTGCTCACAGGTCCTCTAGGGACATGTATGCATAATGACTGGTGCTCTGTGTGCCCCATCATGATGTATGTGTTTTATCCATGCTGTCCATCCATTTTGGATTAATATTTTAGGGAATGAGCCCAAAAAACGAAGTAGATCCATTCTCAAGTGGACAACACCACAGGAAACAATGGTAGATTGACCATTAAAAGCTTTTTATTGGTCACAAAAGTTTCGCAACAAGCTGATATTTGTGTGACCATACCACATTGAATGGATCCGCCTGATTTTTGTAGCAGGTAATCATGGCCCACCTTTTGCATGGTTCTGATATTCTATTCAAGCCACATTGGTGTGAAAGAAATGGTCGTTTTAGAAATAGTTCTCGTGTCTGATCGTTTTTCATTGCAAAGACTCGAGGATATAATGATTGCGAGAATGGATGGTCAAAACAATTAATCACAAGATGCAAGATGTGTGACCTGTCTTTGTGGACCATACTCCTGTTTCAATTGTGATAAATAGGGGGCAAGGTTTGGTAATCCAGACCGTTGATCACATGCTTCCCTTGGGTGGAACATGCTCCAAGAATTTCTCATATTAGAAGATCTAACACTCTAATGTTTAACATTTTTTTTTGGGTCAGTCATGCAACGTACCCACCCAGTCAGTCATGCAATGCACCCACGGGTGCTGTTAGCAGCGTGGATTTTCACCACTGATGGGTTTTGAACCAAGACCTCCTGTTGAAACTTTGCAGAGTTTAACATGCCACTCAACATTGAATGTGGACTGTTCACTTGCATCGTGTTTCATAAACAGTCCACATTGAAAAATATCATCAACATAGGAGATGTAAGAGCATCCCATATGCATCTTGGGCCTCACCTATTAGATCAAGTGTCGGGATGTGCCCCCACATGTTTTAGGGTTTTGTGCCTTACCACTTATAAATTGCCTGACATTCTTGTGCCAAATAAGCTTTTTGTTACAAAAAGTGTTTATTTTCAAATATGGCTTTTCTAGACAAATTACCAAACAGATTTTTTCTATACTTAATAAGTACTAAGATTTCAGTAGTTAATTTAATTTTCAAACCTTATTTTTCAGTTTACCAAACTACGCCTAACTTAGATTTTTGAATTCAAGGGAGTAATTAGAATTTTTAATTTAAGAAATAACTATGGTCACCTAACTCGTCAGCTTACACATTTGCAGATGTGGCCTTCTAAGCATTTTTTCCTTTTACAAATATACTGGCATTCCTCAAAAACCATGGAAGTTAAAAGGTTGGTGCAAGGGGAATGAGGAACCGTCCTAGCCTGATTAGGAGAGGCCTTCACATGCGTGCATATACTGGGAGGGGATTAGTTCAGACACTGGACTAGCCCCCGAAGACACTGCGGCCCTTACTGTGAGGCCCACCTTTATGCATGTATTCTGCATCCATGCCATCCATCCGTTTTTCCAGACCATTTTAGGGCATTATCCAAAAAGTGAAGCAGATCCAATTATCAGGTGGACCATATCATAGGAAACAGAGGTGATTGACCATTAATGGGCCACAAAAGTTTTGGATCAATCTGATATTTGTTTTTTCCCTTCATCTAGGCTTATGTGACCTTATCAACAGATTGGATGGCAAATAAACACTGCAGAAACATTAAGGTGCTCCCTAAGAAGTTCACCTGATGATTGGACCTACTTTGCTTTTGGTATAATGCCATAAAATGATCTGGAAAATGGATGGATGGCGTGGATACAGAATACATACATCAAGGTGGGCCCCATGGAAAGGGCCACACCGTGGGATCCCAGCCAACAGCATCAGAACACAATCTCTTCCAAATACACCAAACATGGACTAACCAAGTAAAACTCTTTTTTCTTCCCCTCCCCTGCTAACCTAGTTCATTCCAGGCAAGACTTGGAAATTCCAAGATTCAAAAAACTAACAGCAATTCATTGTGGATTAGATTCTGGAGGTAAAACTTCTTCCAAGCTCTACGAGACCAGGTGTGGCCCACCAACAGCAGTGGAGGTACATCATTTGGCCCGTCCATGATGGCCCCCACACGGTACATGGTCAAATGATCAAACAGGATAATCATAGTAGACACACAAACTCGCATGAGCAAATTCCCGCAAACCCAAATGCAAACACAATTCAGTACAAGAATCATACAAGCTATGTACAGATGATTCTTGGTAGGCTGACAAGTGACAACCAAATCCTGCTTGACCATTTCTGAAATCTGCATAAGCATGCAAAAGAAAACCGCATACCAGCCCATAACGTCTTCCTTTCCGATGGATAGGCGTGGAAACCTGAAACTGCAGATAAGAAGATTGCAAGAGAAAAAGGCCTAGTGATTTAAGCATGCAACCAAGACAGGCAGGCAGGCATTGCAGTAGCTCTAAAATACAAGGGACTGATTTAAAGAGTTCTTTCACAAGAGCTACCCTGCCTTTTCCTGTTACATTCAAAGGGAAGCACAAAGAGGATTAAAAGGCCAGCATGCATCAGAGCCATGTCTATGAACAGGCCATTTAAAGCATTATATTTAGAAATATAAGGTGTCTTGCCTGAAATCATTTTGGTGACTGTGCCTGTACTGGAGTCTGTTGTTGTTGCTGTTGGGATTTTCCTTTCGAGGAAGAGAAGCTGCCATTGAACGTAGCGTGTCAGCAATCTCTGTGAAGCTTGGCCTCTCCGATGGCTCGGAGAACCAGCATCTCTCCATCAGCAATCTCCACTCCGGATCACAAGATTCGGGCACCGGAGGGCGCAGCGTATTGCTCACAATACCGCCTGTAGTTGAAAAGACGATTCAAACAAACGTTTCAGAATCAGTCTGTCTGGCAGCATCACTACATACTGTTCCATTGATAGACATGGGTGGACCCCAACTGCCAAAATAAGTGGGCCATCTCTTGTATAAACTATAGCCAAAATATCATGTCTATTTGGAGTTAAGAAGTTCAGAATTATCCGGTCTACCATTTTTTGACAGTCAAGAAAATACTTAAAGCAAGTCTGGAGATGAGTCCTATAGATACCTCCAAACCCATGCCCAATAATTGCAACTTCAAGCCCTGGCACATCATCTTGCAATTGATCACTGGATTCAATGCGCCAATCTTGCAAAATATGGGCACCTTGCCATTTATTCAGATGTGAGAACGCCAAGATGGCAGTTTTCTCCATCACACACATGCCAGTAGGCACTGCACAGGATCCTATAGCCCTTTTCCAGGTAGAACCCACGGTAAACATGCACCATCCTAAAAGTTATCCAGGTCCACTCATCAGGCAGGGACGGCCAATGGCCATTATTTACCAGCTGTTCATTTTTATTGTAGGCATGCAGGCCATTTGATGAGCGGACAGCCCACTGCCCACCTGATAAGAAGACTAGCCTGATGGTTCATCAAGGCATGTTGACGGTGCACCCCACCTGACGAATGGCCTGGATTGCACGTATAAATGCATGGTCCTATTAGTAGGGTCCACATGGGGCTCCAAAAAAAAAAAAAGAGAGACACTTGAGAAGCGTGAATGTTACCCAAGGTGCAATTTTACCTATAATGGCACCGTAGTGCAAGTCCGCATATGGTTCTTCTCCCGTGAGGAGTTCCCACATCACTATTCCGAAGGAGAACACATCAACCTAGAATTTTCACCACATTGTCAGCACTTAACCAAGGCAATGGGAGCAACAATGCCAACTTGAAATTATGAGAGTTTCAATGAACCTTCTCGGAAACCAGATTGCTACTGCCATTTAGAAGCTCAGGTGCCATCCAAGGAAGTGTTCCTCGCACACCACCGGAAATTAGGGTCTGACATTTCACTTTCGATAGGCCCAAATCACCCACCTGACAAAGATTTGGAAGATGATCGATTTGAAATATTAAGAGTATGCAAGCAAATTTTCATACAATGTGACCCAAATCATATGAATTTAAGATAACATAGGAGGCTCCTTTTTAGACAAATGTAGATAGACATTCAAACAAATCATTTTGCTAGAGATAATTTTCGAACCATTTTCCATTTATCATATGTTCATGGATCAGTCTTTCATATTTATTCCTAAAACAAACTAGGATATAAAACAGCAATATAGAAGATGTAACAAGGAAGAAAGAAGAACAGACCAACTAAACATCCAAGTCAATCTTATGTATAAGCAAAAAGCAAGAGGAATGGATAACCCCCATTGATTAATGAAAATACCAATTTTCCCCCTTGCAATGGTTGATTACAATGAGGCCAAAGTGGAAGAGTAGAACAGATAACTAGCAAGAAGAAAGAAATGAGATAACTGGTGAGAAGAAAGAAACAAGATAAGAGGCCAATATCAACCATTTTAGCATCTTTTTAGAGGAAACTAACAACATTTGACTGCCCAATTTAACATGAAGCAAAGAGAACAAGGAATCAAACCAGACGCTAGTTATTTGACTGTAAAGATGATTTTTCAGATGAAATTTATAAGTCTTGTCTAAGGATAAAGTTAGGCAAAGTGTGAAATCCAATGTTTCTCCACTGTGTCTACCTGTTGCATAAGATACCAGGTGCAGACACGAGTTCTCCAAACTTCATCTTAACAGTTTTTCTCTTTTTTCTTGTTCTTTTTTCCTTTCCTTCTTTTTTTTTTTTTTTTTTTGTGGGGGGGCGCAGATTGGGTACTACCCCCACCAGGACATAGCTAGAGATGGACAGTCCTGTCAGGGGCTCTGTGGGGCCCACCGTGATGTATATGTTTTATCCACACCTGTCCATACATTTTTGACAGATCATTTTAGGGCATGAGCCCAAAAGGGAGACAGATTGAAGGCTCAGGTGGACCACACCACAGGAAGCAGTGGGGATTGAAAGTTTACCATTGAAAACTTGTTGGGGGGCACAGAAGTTTTGGATCAAGCTGATATTTATGTTTTCCCTTCATACAGGTGTACATGACCTTATGAATAGTTTGGATGCCAAATAAAGATCACAGTGGGCCCTAGGAAGTTTTCAACGGTAGGAATTCAATTCCCACTGCTTCCTGTGGTGTGGTCCACTTGACCCTTCAATCCACATCCTTTTTGGACTCATGCCTTAAAATGATCTATCAAAATGCATGGACGGCATGGATAAAACATAGACATCACAGTGGGCCCCACATAGCCCCCTTATAGGACCGTCCGTCTCTAGATGGGTCCTGGTGGGGGTAGTACCCAATCCGCACCAGGTGGGGAGGGGGACAATCCTTGGCAAGCTAATTGGTGTAGAGCTGTTGCATATTGTGTAATTCCAGACACGATAGAGACAACAGAGTAAGGTAGGAAATGGAAGGAGAGAATGATTGATGATATGGAATTACTCCAAATCTTGGTTTTGGGAGCCTCACAACACGATCTAGAAGAGTTGCACTTCTAGCAAAGGAGCATCACACCCTCAGATTTAAGCAAAAAGTAAACTGAAATACATTGACATCCTTTCTTTTGAGAAGATGACAATTTCATTAAGAAAAACAACTCACAAAATGTTGCACGCAAATCTGAGCAGGTGGCCTTCTCGTCATCCTACCCGACATGGCAAGCAAACAAAAAACAAAATGACTAAATAAAAAAGAACAGAGGCCCACAGGCAACAAAAAGGTCCACAATGCAGAAAGCAAAAAGGCTGCATCCTGACAACCAAAGATAATATTCTGCCAGTAAGCGACGAGAATGAGATCCCAGGAAAACTCTGGCAACGCCAAAGCCCATTCCGCAGCAAGCGAAACAATGGCCCTAAAGATGGATTCCAGGGAGATAACCTTGTCGTCAAACGATGGACCTAAACCTGAGGAGCATTACACCCCTCAGGTTTAAGCAAAAGTAAACTGAGATTTCATACACTGACAGCATTTCTTTTGAAAAGATGACAATTTCATTAAGAAAAACAACTCACAAAATGCCGCCCGCAAATACAAACAGGTGACCCTCTTGTCACTCTACCCGACACAGCAAACAAACAAAAAATGAAAAAACTTGATGAAAAGAACAGAGGCCCACAGGCAACAAAAGGGCCCGCAAAGCAGAAACAACCAAAGATAAGCAACGAGAATGAGATCTCAGGGCAAACTCCAGCAACGCCAAGCCCATTCTGCAGCAAGGGAAACAATGGACCTAAAGATGGATTCCACACCTTATGGTCCTCTCCCAAAAGGTCTAGCTTAACTGCTACAAGAGATTCCAAGAGGGCTATGAAATCTGCCAACACCGAGTCGCACAGGTTGCATCTCAGACACATTGCACACCACTGCATATCCCATGACCTCAACGCAATTGATGACCAAGGCATCCTTATTCACATCCAGCATTTACAAAGCAAGTATAAGAGTGAAAACAGTATCTCAGTTGGGTTTTCTAATGCAACTACAAAAAAGTGAAGTTATACATTACGAAATCCAGAAATACTTCAAATAACGCTTTACATATGCTACAATAATATAACTGGTATCTACTGAATGTTGAAATGCCAGCTGCATGCAGTAACTCCTACTTTATCATTAACGAAATTTTCTTGCACAATCCTTTGCAAGCTAAAGGCTTGCCATCTAGCCCAATTCCTAATATTATATCATTATAGGGAGCTTTTGTAGGTTCTCATGGATGATGTCAACAAAACCCATGAGCGTGGTTCTGACTATTGGTATCGGGGGGGGGGGGGGGGGGGGGGGCGGGCGGGGGATCGGCCCGGCCAACAAAAAAAATGATACGGGCGTTGTGTATCAATATTGATCCGTATCGGACAATATCGGCCAAAATAAATGAGAGAGAATAATAAGATATTCAAGAATCAATTTTTTTTTGTATTTTGGACACGCATATGATGGTGTATCGGACCATTCTTTGATAAGAATGTTGTCTATCAGTTTGACTTGTTGAAGGTCAACTAAATGGGCGCTAATTGAACACAAGTCAAGTATGGCTTGGTGAACTAGGGCCCATTACAATGAAATACAACAAAAAGAAGATAAAAATATCAAAGAGAAAGTGAAGGTTTACCCTTCTTTGCGATTTTTTCAACAATGGTCCACTTCGATTTGTCAAATCTCATTCAATTCATTTGTTTTGATCCCAAAATAGGTCTAGATCTAGCTTAAAATGAGTTTTTAAGCCTCTTCCATGGTTTAAATGAAAAGGAAAAAAGAAAATGAGTCATGGGTGAAATTTTGAAAAACCAAAAATCAAAATTAGACTTTATGGACATATCCGGCTGATATATATATATATATATATATATATATATATATATATATATATATATATATATATATATATATATATGCCGATAAAACCCCGTATCACGTATCGTCTCGTGCCAATATGAATACAATACGGCCGTATCGGCCGATACGATACTGATATTTATATTTATGCCCATGAGACAATGAGTACGTGCAAGCGAAAGCGTGGGAATGAAGAACACACCAACATCATCATCACCAACACCATCGTTGTAATGAAAATGCCAGGTGCAATAAAGAATCTCCCTTTGTCATTGAAGAAACTTCCTTGTACAATCCTTTGCAAGCTAATGGCCTAACATCAATGGCCCATTTCATAGTTTCCATGATATGAGGGAGCTACAGGATAGGGTTTCTAATGAGAAGAGAAGCCTTATTTATAAAGGCAAATAAACAAAAATACCCTTAAAACAAAATATCACTGAACTTTTTAAATCTCATGAGTTGCTTGTCTCAGACAAGTTTCCGACAACATTCTCCTAGTTGACTTCCTATGGTATCAAAATCTCCACCAGACATGCATAACGCTTTAGTTAGTACATAAGTTTATATCAAGACTCTTTTGTCTATCAATAACTGCATGCATCGCATGATTTCTTCCAGCTGGCATGAAGGACCTGATGAAAATGAGTTTTACTCTGAGTTGACTCGAAGTAAAATCTAGCAGAGGCAACTCAGCAAGTTCTCAGACAATGGCTTATAGTGCCCGATGGATGAGTAACCAAACCTGGCCTCCCTTGACAACCATTGCTCCAAAGCATATTCAAGAGATTGGATTGTTCGGAAGGTAGAATACTATGAAGGTCACCTAGGGTCAATCATAAACATCAAAATGCCCAAAACTGATAGTGAATTTCTCTCCTTATTCCTTACACCAGCTACAGAAGCCAAAGTTGGAGAATATCCAACATGTACTCTGCAGTGATGCCTCGAAGACAATGTGCCTCAGCATGCATGGATACCAACAACCACCATTTGTTACATGGAGGCATACCAGTAGTGGTGGCCCCAACCAGTGCCTAGCCCGGCTAAAGGATAGTTGATGTCGAGTGAGCAGCTGGCCATCCAACTTTCACCAAGCAACCATGAGAAAATGCTGACCCCAAGTAACTTTCTATTTTTGAAAAATGATGAATTGTATTAAAGAAACAAGATGAAAAAATACAAGAGCCGATGACCAAAGAAGCGCCCTCTCAGCACTTCCCTTATTTCCTAGCAAGCCATTTCAACATACCAATGCACAAAAAAGTAACAAGGGAGCCAAAACCCCAAGACAAGGAAACAACTTGGGCCACCCATATCTTCAACCCAATTCCCCAGTAGATCTACCAAGGTATTAAAAAACAGTTATGTAATGGCCGGTGACGGTGGGAACTGTTATGTGTTACGGAGCCACAATGGCCATTACAGGAAAAACGGCCTGTAACGGCCAATACAGCCCCATAACAGCCATTATGACCTGTATTGTAACGGTACAGTGGTGGTCATTATGGCCATCATTACCATTATTGAATACCTTGGTCACAACTCAATGTCCCAACAATTTCAAGGTCTCCTCTCCAAAAGGGTTGGTAGAAACTTTAGATGGTTACAGTGAAGGCAAACCAAGTAAAGCCTTGTTAGAGATCACATCTTCAATCATTATGACTTGGAATCTATTTTTAGGGCCACTAAATGGGAAATTGACTCAAAGAAGCTACAAACCAGAATGCTTGCCCTAACGTTAACAAAACCAAGGTTGCCTTCTCCATATGCAAACTACGAATTGAAGGTCAAAATATAACATTGTTAAGTAGCGAAATTAAACTAAAGAAGCTGCTGGGTATCTGCATTTTTATAGGCTAGAATTTTGGGGACTATAGAAATGTCATCTATAGGACACCCATAAAAAGGTCATCCTCCAAGGTTTTCCATAAGGGAGGTTCTCAATAGAACAGTCGGTTAACATGGGAATTAACTCAAATGCTTAACATGCTACTTTCCTAATGTTACATGGTTTCACTGTCTTGTATCTTTTATAACAAATGATATGAAAAAAGAAAAAGGTAAGCTCTGGAAAGAGCACAAATTCAACCCAAATAAGAGGCAAGGAAAGACATTGACATCAGTAATACTCAATGTTTCATCAGCTTAACGCTAATCCTATAGAGAGACATTTTATGGATATCTTGTTGCTTTCTATATTTTGTGAAGGGTATTTTAGTCATTTTACCACCCTAGTGGCACTACTGTAATTCCCTTCATTCTCTTTTATATAAATACACTAGTCTATCATAATAATAGACAAATCACTTCTCTCCCCAAAATTCCTCTGCTCTTTCTTCTTTTTCATATTTTCCTCATTTTCTCCATTTTCTTTGGGTTCCTTGAATCTCAACTTGGTTTCAAAGCCTGGTTGAAGAAGTTTCATAGCTCTCTGAGTAGATCACTACTACAGTGACTTGCTGACATCATCATTTGTACAGATGATGTCAGCAACTGTGCAATTTGTATGGTCATGGTGACTCAAGAATGGCATGATCTGAACAAGCTCAATTTTAGATGTATTGTGTTCTTTTTGTAGAATTTTTTGGGCTTATTTGAGGTAAGCTTTGAGCCGATCTTGCATCCATGGAAAAATACCCCACATCATGTGTTTTCGATATTTCTTCCAAATCAATTGATGTTTCACTGTAAATCCAGCACATAGTGGGTCGGTTTTACCTTAATTGGTCATCTATGCACTGAATCTGAAGATTTGTGGAGTTTCAACCTTTTTCTTTTCCTTTCTTTTTTTTAATACCGGATCAATGTTTTTTGGGTTTTCCCAGATCATTCCATACACCATAATGTTTAGTGTATATTCAGTGCTATTTGAGAATATTATCAACCCCTTTCTTTTCCATGATTTGAAGTTATATTTCAGAATTTATGAAGATCAATATCTGTTTGTGAAGGATCGACCGTGTTTCATTGGGGTTTTCTTCCATTTCAAGCTACACACCATGCGATCTGTGTATGTCCATGTTGTTTAGTCTAATTGACCTCCTTTAGTCCTAGTTGATGCACTATTGGTATGACTGAATTCTTTTCATTGTTGATCACAGCTGTAAAGTTGAATGGCAATAATTAGTTGCAGTGGACTCAGTCAATTAAGTTGTTTTGGGGAGATAGAGAAAGGCTCGCCTGTATTTTGGATGAAGCTCTTGATCCAAAGGATGAGAATTTTAAGACTTGGGACTAAAGAGAACTATCAAGTTATGGCTTGGTTGCTCAGTAGTATGGAGCCTTCTGTGAGCAACTCAATTATGTTTTTGACATTAGCCAAAAGACGATATGGGATACTATTTGTGATATGTATTCAAAGGCTTGTACAATATCTCAAGTGTATAAGTTGTTTCAAGATATTTGTAAATATCAACCAGATTCCAAAAGCCTGAAAGAATAATTCATTACACTACGGAGTATGTAGGATGAGTTAGACCTTTTGACACATATCTCGTGCCTACACACATTATGGCAGCACGAACCATACTGTCGACCGGTGTTAGGATCTTATTGGTCATTCTTCATAGGTAAGAGCCCTTCACGAGGTCGTAACAGCCTTTATGAAAAAAAATGACCCGTAACTGCCGTTGCAGCCCCCTTAAAGGCCCACTACGCCCCCCGTAAAGGCCGTAACAGCCCCATAAGTGTTCATTACAAGGTCAATACAGGTCTTTCGGGTTTTTTTAATTTAAAAAACGAGAGAGAGAGAGAGAGAGAGAGAGAGAGAGAGAGAGAGAGAGAGAGAGAGAGAGACTGTAACGGTCGTTACAGCCACTGTTACCGTTATGGAATACCTCGTCCACACTCCACAAGCCACTTCTGCAATGCCCTAGGTGATGCCTACCTCAGGTGATTCTGTTACTCTATCCCAAGAGGCATATGATGCCTTGATGCAACTTCATGTTTGAGATGCATCTTCTACTTCATGTGTCTTCTTATCCCTTCTTCTTGGATCATTGACTTAGGAGCTACTTCTCAAATGAGTGACTAGTAAGTTCTATCTTTTCAAATCTTATCAATCTTCCATCCAACCACATTTTGTTATCATAGTCAATGGAAACTAGTCTCTCATTTTTGGAACCAGTTCCCTCACTCTTTACCCCTATATGCACCTATCATATATTCTACATACACATAGCTTTCTACTTAATCCATTATTTGTTAGCTCTCTTATGAAGTCCTTAAATTGTTCTATAACATTTTCCCCTTCTCATTGTGTATTTCTAGACCTCCAAACAAAGCAATGATTGGTGTGGGGCCATGAGCGTGGAGGGATTTACTTTCTACATAAACCGCTACTGGGGCTACTAGTGTTGTCTTTAGATAGGGAGTCTATGTCCAGATGCATTGTTGTTTAGAACATCCATCATTGCCCGGGTTCAAGCATATATTTCCTTCTATTTCTGTTACACAACCTTTATATTGTGATACTTGTGAGTTTTCTAAATATTACTAGACTGTATTTCCTCCTCATCCATCTGAGAGGAAACCCAGGACTTTTGAGTTAGTTCATTCTAATGTTCGAGGACCTGCACCTATGGATTCTGCTTCTGGCTATAAATACTTTCTTTCTTTTATTGATGATCATTCTCAAATGACATGGATTTATCTTATGAAATTTAAGAATGAGGTTTGATATGTTCGAGGCTTTTCATAATGAAGTCACCACTCAATTTCAATGCCCCATTAAAATTCTTCATTCTGACAATGGTGATGAATATGTCGAAAGCTTTCGTGTCTTTTTTGCATGACTAGTGATATTTTGTCTCCGACTTCATGTCTAAGGACCCCACAACAAAATGGTGTCGCTAAGAGGAAAAATTGTCATCTTTTTTAAGTTACATGTGCTCTCCTTCTTAGTATAAATGTCCCTAAATGTTTTTGGGATAATGCATTGCTTACTGCTACCTTTCTCATTAATAGAATACCATCTAGAATATTATTGCATAAGTCCTTTAAATTTTGCATCCTCATGACAAACCTTTTGCCTTACCCCCTAAAGTCTTTAGGTGTACATGTTTTGTTCATATTCTCGATGGTGACAATGATAGGTTGAGTCCAGGGTCAGTAAAGTGAATCTTCTTAGGTTATTCTCATTCCCAAAAGTGGCATAAATGCTATAACCCTCTTTAACTTGTAAGATATATGTGTCAGCCGATGTCACCTTCTTTAAGTATGTCTCTTATTTCTCTTCAAATGGGCATTCCTTGCAAGTCAAGGACAGCTTATGCTATGTGACTCTATACACCTTCCAAATCTTCTCTTTGATGAGGCTCCCACTTCCAAGCCTCTTCGTGTGTTCCAACACCAGAAGCAATCCTCCACTAATCAGCCCTTCATCATTGCATCTACTTCCACTGGTGGTTCAAGTACTATCTCTCATTCTCTGAATGATCTTCCTATTGCTTTGCATAAACCAACACGTTCGTGTACTCGACATCCATATCCTCATTTGTTCCCTCTAATCTGAAGGACGTTGAGTAGTTCTGATTGGAAACAAGTTACGTAGGCTCTTAAGAAAAATAATAGCTAAGAGTTGTCCCATTACCTAACGGAAAGCATATTGTTGGATGCCATTGGATTTATACCATCAAATATAAGCCAAATGATTCTATTGACAGATATACGGTTCAGTTAGTAGCCAAGGGCTACACACGAACATCGTGTGGATTATGTTGAGACCTTTCCTCCACCGGCCAAGCTTAATTCTGCTCATGTGCTCATTTCCTTGGCTCCAAAATTTTTGCCATTATTTCAGCTAGATGTGAATAATGCATTTTTACATAGTAATCTTGCAAAGGAAGTATATATAGATCAACCACCAAGTTGTTCCCCGACAAGTGGCTCACATCTTGTGTCACTTGAAAAAGTCCATCTATGTGGCCTTAAGTAGTCTCCTCAGGCTTGGTTTGACCAGTTTAGTCGAGCTTTTCTAGATTTTAGATTTGTTTGTAGCCATGCCGATCATTCTTTTTGTTTGTTTGCCATCGTTCCACTGGTGTTATGATTTTAATTGTTTATGTTAATGATATTGTATTGTCTAGTAATGATTGCAGGTATTGTTGATCTTAAATCGTTCCTCCATACATGGTTTAAGATTGAAGATTTTGGTGTTCTTCATTATTTTCTTAGGATTTGGTAACTCAGTTCAAGTCTGGGTTTGTCCTCTCAACAAAAATATGCCCTTGACCTATTATTAGAAAGTGAGATACTTAGGGTATAAACATGTTATTACTCCTATGGATATTAATTAGAAGATCTTATATCTTGATGTTGCGGGTATTATTGATGTTAAACCTTTCCTCCAGACACATTTTGAGATCAAAGATTTTGGTGTTCTTTGTTATTTCCTTGGGATTGAAGTTTGCTTAGTTCGAGTCTGGGATTGTCCTCTCTGCGCGGAAATATGCTCTTGACCTATTTGACTACTACCTGGCATGATCTTTCATATGTTGTACGCATCATCAGCCAATTTGTGCATGCTCACCGTACTGCCCATCTTATTGTAGTTTAGCAAATTCTTCGTTATTTGAAATTGGCTCCTAGCAAAAGTTTGTAATTTCAAAGGCGTGGTCACCTTCACATTTGTAGCTACTCTGATGATGATGGTGCGAGTAAGTGGTAACCTTCTTGATAGACAGTCTACATTTGGATATTGTACTAATAGTCTTTTCACCTGAAAAAGTAAAAAACAATCAGTTGTTGCTTGATCCACTATAAAGGCTGAGATTGGGTATCCTTCTTCTAGTCCCATTCCCTTACACTATGATAATCAAGTTGCCATTCACATTGCTAGTAATCCGATATTTCATTAGCGTACTAAGCATATTGAGGTTGATTATTATTTTATACGGGATAATGTAGCTAATAAGGAGATTAAGACACCACTAGTTTGCTTAAGGAAGTAGTTGCCCGATATCTTTAGTAAGTTTCTTGATCGGGACTCACTTCATGGTCTTATTGGTATGTTGGGCATGATTAGTACCTATGCTCCAACTTGAGGGAGAGTATAGGGAGACTTTATGAGTATTTTGTTGCTTTCTATATTTTGTATGAGGGGTATTGTGGTCATTTCATCACCCCAGTGGCACTATTGTAATTCCATTCAATCTCTTTTATATAGCTAGGGTAGTTTATCATAATGATAGACTAATCACTTCTCTCCTCAAAATTCCTCTCCCTCTCTCTTCTTCCTCTTTATCTTTTCCTCATTTTCTCCATTTTTAGGGTTTATTGAATCTCAACTATCCCAACCAATTGGAGTCATCTACATGCCTGTTCTCACATGCCACTCTGTCAAGGACCATAGCCTTAGATTGCTATGATTCATGATAAAAGTTGTGGCCTAAGCTTCACTCTAGCTACAACCTTGATGCAACCCTCCTTTATGGAGGTTTACGACAGGCAACACTCAATGTATTGTCTCTTGATGATCATCTTTAGGCAATAAAATCATCATATGCCATTTTGCCTTCAAAAGATGTGGCACATAGTGTTTGAATATCGGTATCATGTTACGTATCGCATCGTTGGGATACAGATAAGTATCGGCTATCGCACGGGATATATCGTTTGTATTGGATAATTTATCGCACTTTTTGGGAAACATTGGAAAAATGGTTGGATTTTTCAATGAAGCTTCAGAGATTGTTAAAAAAAGACCTTAATACACACTTTTAAATCATAACATCTCAAAAATGAAGTGCACATAATAGGTTTCATTTGTATAGGGTCCTATGCTATGCGCTGTCTAACTGAACAAATGCAACTATATTCAAATTGAATGCATATATGTGATGATCATTTCATCAAACACTCCTAAATAGTTCAAAATTACTCTCAATTGACAGCTAGTTGAAGGGAAGTTTTTTTCTTTTTTTTAATATTTTTTTATTAATTTTTAATTAAAAATGATTTTTATTTTCTGAAAATTGATAAGGACTTGACAAATCGATAGAGTCGGCCCTCATACATTGCTTGATTTCATGTTTGGAGTACAACATTGCAAGTAATTTGGGAGAAATTGGGAAATTTTCGAATTTTCCCCAAATCAGACCACCTACACTCAAATTTCGAAATTAGAGTGCATGTGATGATCATTTCATCAAATACTCCTAAATACTTCGAAATTAGTCTCAATTGACAGCTGATTGAAGGAAAATTTCGAAGAAAAAAAAAATATGAAGAACATGAAGAACCAATTGATACCGAAATCAAATCTCCAACTCCATAAAATTTCATGCAAAACATGAAGAACCAATGGATTTGTATCCATTTGACACTGATTTTACGTAATTTCAACAAAAAAAGGAGATCAGGAAATGGAAAATACTCACTGAATTGAACACGTGGGATATATCGGCACTACCTATTTGTTTCGTATCACACAAGTGGGATGCAAGATATATCGTGGGATATATCAGCCAATATCATCGATATTTAAAACATCGGTGGCACATGCCTCAAGTCTACTGGAGTTTTTCTCCATATTGTTTATTGATCTGCATGATGCAAGAGCATTTTCATCACTTTTCTTTTGGCTACATTTTTTGGTGATAAAGAATTGTCTGTATGGCACACAATTGAAACCAATGGATAGCCTATCAGATTTTATAGAAAAAGTAATCACCATATTACCAATAGCGTATAGAGCAAGATAAATTGGATCATGTAATAACTCAAGTATGTGGTACTGGAATGGGTACATGGTACACCACCTTTAGTATGCGGTACACTAGGTGTTTCAACAGCAGGTCTCAGGTTCTAGTGCTAAGGAGCCACGCTAACCCCACCGGTGGGTGGGTGCATCATGTGACTAACCATGTGGGTGCGTTGTGCAGCTAACAGGATGGGTGTGTTGCATGACTAACAAAAAAAAATAGTGCACAGTACACTAAGACAAGTTATAACTTAATCAACAATAAGAGTGTAAACCATAACTTTGAATCGTAAATGACACATAAAATCAAGGTACTAATAAGAAGAATAGTGGGACCCGTTACATGATAATGGGTAGGCCTGGCAACAGGTCATGTTGAACCGTGTTCGTGTCGTGTCGTGTTGGAGTCATGTCGAAAAATTGCTCACCCAAACCCGACCCGTTAACTAACGGGTTAAAATCTAGAAACCCAAACCCATTCGTTAATTTTACGGGTTACCCGCAACCTGACCCGTTTAACCTGTGGGCAAAGAGATGGAGAAGGGTTTGGGGTGTGGCCGTGGAGAAATCTCCGTGAGAGAGTCCTGCAACCGTTGCAACCGTTGCCCATGGGCAGAAAGATGGAGAATGGAGAAGGGTTTGGGGTGCGGCCGTGGAGAAATCTCCCTGAGAGAGAGAGAGAGAGAGAGAGAGAGAGAGAGACTGTTAGCTAAGGCCTTAGGGTTTTCCCACATTAAGTGTAATTACCAAAATGCCCTAAGTTCATAATGGGTTATATGGGTTTCACGGGTGAAACACTGAAACGACCCGTTATCCGAACGGGTCTCAACAGGTCAACCCGTTAGTGACCCGACACGATAAGAGTGGATCCGAACACTGCTTTTTTCGTACAGGTTAACGGGTCATATCGAATTTTGTCAGACCTAATAATGGGGTCTAAAGCCCCACTTTGAAAAATAAAATGACCCATAACGAACCGATCACGTCTGTTATAACCCCATAACAGGCTGATATAGCACATGCACAACAACCTGGGCCATTATGCGTATATAACCCTCTAATGAGGGCTGTTTTTTTCCAATTTTTCCACACTCTTCATTTTTCCTCAGTTTAGCTTTGTGGGACTATTTCAAACCCGTCTTTTACCAAATTTACATTGATTTGCAAGATTTAAAAAAAAATACAAGATTTCAGCTTGAATGAAAGATCCATAGTTTTAGGGAAGAAGGTAAAAAAAAAAAAAAAAAAATTCCTTCTTTTTTGTTTTTCCTCCCTACATTTATGTTGATTCAATACATATCTACCAAATCTTGCTAGATTTGTATTCGATTTGGGCATATTTGCAAAAAAAATTATTCTTTTCCATTTTCACGGCCTTTTAAAAATTTTCTAACAATTTTCTATTTTTTATTTTACCTAAAATGTTTGGAGTTTTAGATAGATTCATGGATAACATGTTTAGAGTTTAGATCTACACATGCATGCACAAAATCAATGAATTTGAATTTTTTTTCTTTTTTGATACTTTTAGCCAATTTCAGGCTATTTTTTGGATAAACAAAAACATATTTTTTCATCAAATTTCTCAAGGGAAATGGTGTTGTAAAATGGTGCAACCTGGTTAACGAGTCATTGAGATCTCGACACCTAAATCGTAATAAATGGACAAGAGTATACCTATAAGAATAATGGAGTAGAGAGGGAGATATAATTTTACTAATATCAAACTTCTTCTTAAGAAAAAAAAAAAACTAGTGTTTTAAATGGCTACGCTACAGTGTATAACTTATGCCACATAGCATAGCTTAGCCTTAATGCTACGTAGCTCATGAAAATAGCTTAACTCGCGTGTAGCCTACGCTACATGATAATTTGCATACCCTACACGCTACATAGCTCACATTACAAGTCATTTTTTACTACAATATTAAAATCAATTAATGTTTTCAATGATTTGTTACAGTTTTTTATTTTCAATAAAAATTAGTTAATCATTTCAATCTCTTAGTAAGTAAAAACAATAGAAGTAACAATATTCATTGCTCTTTTTTTTACCTTTACACTTAATGATTGCCCTTTCCTATTACTTAATGTTGCATTCGGTTGCATCAAATATCATGAAATTTTGTTAAATTTCATTATTAATCAGTCTAATTTGGTGAATATCATGAAATTGAAGCAACCAAGCTCAACCTTGATTAAAAATCTATAAGCAGCGTGTAGCTACGTTCCATGCCATGTAGCTTGCACCTCATGCTTCAGAGGGGTGAACGCTATGCCTCACGCTATTTTGCTATCTAAATCACTAGAGAAAACTCAAGAAAATTTTGGAATGACCTTCAAAGGGGTGAAGACTACGCTACATGCTATTCACTATTTAAAACACTTAAAAAAAAAACACAAACTTAGAAAATTTTGGAATGACTACCTCCTACACCACCACCTGTTTTATAGAGACCTTAAATGAATCTTTAACGAAAATCCCCCAACAATTAGATTGATTTCAAATCTGTCTAATTGATTCAATTCAATCTAATCTACCTAAGGTGGCAATAAGCCTAATAATGGTAAAAGCGAATCTAGAATCAAAATCTTCAATCATATATTTGAATCAACCCTAATCATCCATCACATCCTCCCATATCTCCCACAAATAGTAAATTGTAGCTTTTGATATTTAGGCCCCAGATCTATAAATAAACAATCCAAAATTAGCACATGTCAAGCCCACGGTGGGCCGTCGACCTGTATCAAATCCCCCCCCAAAAGAACTCATCCTCGAGTTGAAAACCAATCTCAACCTTTGGACTTGTAATACCTCCAGGACGAATCTTATATTCTTATTCTTCTTTGGAAGTTGATGGTGCAACCCTAAGCTTCGACTCAGCACAACCTTTGTTGGAGTCCACTATAGTCTGTAAATGATGTCGCTTTCACTTGAGCTTTTGTGGGTGCCAACTTGTTTGTTGTAACTTTAAAGTTCTTCGTGAATCCTAAAACAGTTGCCACGTTTTTCGTGTCGCATTCATCTTTTGCAATGGTGCTTCAATTTGAGCATTAAGACTTATTTTCATGTTTATCAATGTTACTGTCACTATCAATGGGTTCATCAATTGATCCATTGGTGTATTCAAGTGTTAATGCATCGATCACTTCAGATGTCAACTTTTCCTTGGACTCCATGGATCTCTTCGTCGTTTTTGGAATTTCTACTTCTTTCCAAGTTCTTTGTCACATTCCAACAATCAAAGGATTCAATCATTAATATCTTCATAAGTCGGGGCCGCCCGTTGTTGGTTAAGACCCTGGTGGGGACCTTCCTTAAGTCCATGTTCTTCAACTTCAGTCTTCGGATTCTCTCCGCGCAGAGCTCCTCCACTTTATTAGTGAGATTGCTTACCGCATGTGTGAGTCACTGAGTTGATCTACCCACTCTATGAGTGTGTGAACTAATTTAATTACTTCCACAAACTCTTCTTGTGTCACCCCCTTCTAAGCCATTAGGAGATGACGTAGAGTCGGCAGTTACCTAACGATCACCAGCTCTATTACCAAAATGGTGCAACCAGTTATTGAGTCAATGACATCTTAACACCTTAATCGTAAGAAATTGACAAGAGTATGCCCACGAGAATAATGAAGTAAAGAGGGAGATAATTTTATTGATATCAAACTTCTTTTTACAATACATAAGGAAAAAAAAAAACTCGCACTTAGAAAATTTTGAAATGACTAACTCCTCCACCACCACTCCTGTTATAGACCTTAAATGAATTTCTAATGAAATTTTTTTTTGAAGGATGTATTTTTAATGAAAATCCCCCAACTATTAGATTGATTTCAAATCAATCTAATGGATTTCAAATCTGTGTAATTGATTCAACTAAATCATTTATCCACCTAAGATGGCAACAAGCTTAATAACGGTATAAAGAAAATCTAGAAAATAATCCTCATAATTTTCAATCGTATCTTTAAATCAACCCTATATTATCCATCACATCATCCCATATCTCCCACAAATAGTAAATTGTAGCTTTGGATATTTAGGCCCCAGATCTATAAATAAACAATCCAAAATCAGCACATGAAAGCATCCAGAACATATTGAGGGCAAGACAGCTACCCTATAAAAGTAGCAGCAGCATGCTCTTGATGCAACTTGAGCTGAAGCTTTTGGGACTGATTATCTAGGTATAGAGCTTGCGTCACTTGTGAAGATTAAGCATGTTGGCAGATATTTGGAGGGAGTCAATTGTCATAAGAGGAGAGGTGGTGGGCAACCACAATGACTCATGGTTATAGTTATGGATATGATTATGAACAATTTAGAGAGGCTCCTGAGGCACTTTCTTATTAGGTTGATCCTAGAGATGCCCCATATGAAGCAAGATATAAAGACTATAGATATCCAAATCTGAAAACTGACTCATTCTTCTAAAAGTCGCAATCGCAAAATCAATACGAGCAATATGGCAATTGTGACTATGGCTAGGGGTTTGGCACTGGCACTAAATATTCTTTATTCGAATTCGACACAAGAAATCCCCAGTGGAAATGATGATCATCCTCGTCTTTCATTGATATGGCCTTTTCCCTCTAGTTATTATGGATATGTGTTGCCTGCACCATAACCAAATGATGACAACATTGAGGTTGAGCAACCATAAGCAACACGATTTTCTTTCTAGTGGTGACTAATTATGAGTAATGTTTTTGTATTTATGTTTGACTTTGACAATTTGCCGTCATTTTATCACTTATGAGTTCTGATTTATCAATTATCTTTATTTATGGTTTTGTTTATCATGATTCATTATTTTATCACTTATGAGTTCTGATTTATCAATTATCTGTATTTATGGTTTTGTTTACCATGATTCATTATTCATAGTTTTGGTTGTTTTTATACTTTATATAGTCATGTTATCAACTCATTATTACTCATATTTAAACTTATAATCTTAATTATACTGATATTAAATGGTTAAAAGATAAATATAGAGTTTTAGAATTAGTCTTAGGTAGCCCGAGACAACATTCTTACCAATAAATGGCCTATTACATATTCAAAACCAAAAAAAAAAAAGAAGGATATGTATTGGGATCCTCACGTTATTCTGAATTTTTCCAATATTTTTTTATTTTTCCTTTAAAAAATTTGACTAGTCATGTCGACCATTGTGTGGTATTATGATGGTCATATGGCCGGTCATAACACCGTTGTTACCATACAAAAGCAAGTAATAACTGAATTATGGCATAGAATTAATTTAAACGAGACCGTTCAAATCATGGTCCTGTTTTAAGTGGTCTATTAACCAAACTTAATACTAATTTTATTTCCTAATTGGCTGATTGGTACAAATTTGATGGACAAGTGAAATAAAAATCTGCCAACATTCTGCATCCCTGAAAGAAATACCTACTAATTAGAGAGTATGATCCTTTAATTAATCTATATTTTGGATGGTGACCTATCTATGGTGGGCATCAAAATCTGGATGTTTAATATGAGTTATTGTGCCACCTATACAAATAACAAGTGACCGTGAACCAACCATCACATGTTGCCAATGGATGAATGACTCCCTAATTAAAAATGGTGTGGGCGGGGTGTCATGATTACCAATCAATGTTTTCGCTTTTATCTCACTTTCTCAAGTGCAGGTGTGGAGGCTTGCAGTAATAGTGATAAGCCCTGACTAAGGGTGCATTTGGACCATAATGTGCCATAACGGCCATTACGTAACAGTAATGGTGGTAATCGTTATGCATTATGGGGTCATAACAGCCATTACGGATAAAAATGATCCGTAACGGCCCCGTAACAGTCTGTTATGAGGCCAACATAGGTTTTTTTGGGTTTTTTCAGAAAAGAAAAGGAAGCCCATAATGGACCACATCGTAACGGTGGTGGCCATTACAGAGTACCTTAGTTTGGACGTGTAGTTTTGGCAAGAAGGGGTTTTCGCCTAATAGGGGTTTGGGCCAAAAGTTTTTGGGTCAGATAGCCATTTGCAGGAACCAATTTGGATGCACAAAACCAAATAAACTTTTGATGGCCTCCAAGTAAATGTTTGACTACAGTCTACACTCAAATACATAAAGGAGGAAGATTGGATGGCTAGGGTCTTCCAATCCGGCCACTGCGGTCCATGTAATTTGGGCCCATCATTTCAACAGCTTGGATCACCAACCATGGTCCTGCTTATGTACCTAACATGAAATAACTTGGTCATTAGGCCTTGCTCTATAGGACATCAGTACCATGCAAAATGTTGGCTTCATCAGGAAGATCACCAGGAACAAAAATCACACCAGTCCGCTCTCCGCTCATCAAGTAGACCACACTGTTGGATAAGTGACAACTAACGGTCTGATTCAACGGTGTGAACTGCTGGTTCGAATGCATTTATGCAACCACCGGTTTTAAATAAATGGAAAATTCACATGCATCTAAAAATGGCTGTGCATGTGCATTTATTAAATGGACAACCAACCAGTTTTGAATGCAGCCATCCAACCCCCCAATTAGGTTGGCTACGCCAAAGGGAACAACTGTGGACAATGGGGGAGGGGACACCCACCATAGAAAATTCTGTATGGAATGTGCAGTGCATGTTGTGATCCTTCCTCGTAGTAATCCAGACCCTACCACTTGAGTTTTATGAGCTGAACACACACCCTCCCCACGCACAAATACACATGCATCCCACATGCAGACATGGTGTCTATGTGATCAATGTGATCCACTCATAAAGTGTTATCCTACATCGTAAATGATCTAGCAAAAAACATCAAGGCAATTAACTAATTAAGAAAAACTAATCCATTTATGAATACAACTGACGGTTTAGAGCACTTTCCAATGGACAACATTCAATGTACGAATTTAGCTTAGATAATAAATACAATAGCCTTTTTTGCTCAAGAATGATTATCAATACAGTCAGAATTTTAATATCAACGGTTCAGATTTCTTATATACATGCAAATAGACACATGTGACACTTGTAAAGATATGTGTGCGTGAGGTGACCTTACCGTACCAAAGATGCCCACTTGTTCTTCATCTCAATTTGGTTTTTGGTGAGTTGGAGTTTCAGAGCCCTATTTCAGAGTATATTTCATCAGGTGGGACTAAAACAGTAACTGCAAACGCGCATCCAAACACATAACAAAACCTGCTTTTTTTGTTCTAATTAAACGGTTTTGCCCTCAATGGACCCTAAAGCTGTTGGATCCAGGGTCATGTGAGGTGATACAAACCACTGACCTAAAGGAATATATGGCTGATGGAAAACTGGCAGAAATTTTTCCAAATTGGAAGATCCTAAAATTTCCATCAATGGTCCGCCAAAAAAGGATCAAGAAGAAGGTTCATATTCAAAGAAGAGTTGAATGATCGAAGGTTTAAACATTCTAAGATGATTTTTTTTTTCTTTGTATCTCCCATCCACATCCAAACACATAACAAAACCTGCTTTTTTTGTTCTAATCAACGGTTTTGCCCTCAACGGACCCCAAAGCTGTTGGATCACCCTAAAGCTGTTGGATCCAGGGTCATGTGAGGTGATACAAACCACTGACCCAACGGAATATATGGCTGATGGAAAATGGCAGAAATTTTTCCAAATTGGAAGATCCTAAACTTTCCATCAATGGCCTGCCAAAAAAGGATCAAGAAGAAGGTTCATATTCAAAGGAAGAGTTGAATGATCGAAAGTTTAAACATTCTAAGATGATTTTTTTTTCTTTGTATCTCCCATCCACATTTGGGTATTATGGATTGAGAGAGAGAGAGAGAGAGAGAGAGAGAGAGAGAGAGAGAGAGAGAGAGAGAGAGAGATTTGCATGAAGAAGAACAGGAGAGGAGAGGACTTTTTAACTTTGTCCTTTACCTAAAAGCTTTATTTATAATATGAGAGAGTACAAAAAGATCAACTGTAATTAGAATCAAAGAGATCTATCATAATATTTCTCTAAGGTACATCACAATCTATGACATTATGCACATTCCTTTCCAACCATGATTCACACGTACACCAAGACTTTGGTACTTTAACACTTCTCAAGCTCGAGCGTGTATGTCATACATGCCAAGCTTGCCGATAATATTTCGTAAGGGATGAAGATGCCTTGGTGAAAACATCCACAAATCGATCTTCCGAACAATTAAAGGGCGTTATGGAGAATCTTGACTGCCAGCTTTTCCAAAACTAAGTGACAACCAGCCTGAACATGTTTTGTCCATTCATAGAAAACGGGATTGGAAGAAATATGGACGATAGCCTGATTGTCACAATGTAGAGGAATAGAAGGAGAGTAGTGACAGTGTGACACCAATATCATTTGTAATCAATTTGAGCCAAATTAATTCACATGTGGCTCGACCCATTGCAATATTCAGCCTCATCGAAAGAACAAGACACGACTGACTACTTTTTGCTTTTCCATGTGACAAGATTGCCACCCACAAACATGCAGTAACTGGTTGTGGATTGATGACCAAAGGTAGACCCTACCTAATCAGCATTGTAGAAACCACGCTATTCAAGTGACCATGATTGGAGAGAATTAGCCAAGACTAACTACTTTTTGCTTTTCCATGTGACAAGATTGCCACCCACAAACATGCAGTAACTAGTTGTGGATCAATGATCAGAGGTAAACCCTACCTAATCAGCATCGTGGAAACCATGTTATTCAAGTGACCATGATTGGAATAATGAATACCACGACCAGGTACAGCTTTTTAAGTACCAAAGAATTCTATATACAGCATTGACATAGTTATGACACGGTTTTTGCATGAATTGACTCACAATCCCAATGGCATAAATGATGTCTGGTCATGTAATGCTCAGATAAACTAGACGGCCAATGAGTCTGCAATACATGCCAGAATTATAAATTTCTTTAGACAGCCATGTAGCTTACAATTGACTTCCATAGGAGTATCAACTAGATGGGCACCAAGTAATCTCACTTCATAAAGGAAATCTGGCACATATATTCATTGAGATAAGCCTCTTTGCAAACGAGCCGCTTTATCCTTCTTTGCAAACAACCTACTTCTACCAATGAGGATGATGTCATAAACATAGACAATGAGAATAATTGTGTGACCAATTGCTGATTTTACAAATACAAAATGATCAAATGTATTCCACTTGAAGCCAATCTGATCAATTGTATGACCAAGCGTCTCAAAACCAAGCTCTGTGAAACTGTTTGGGACCATAAAGTGCTTTCCAATCTCCCCTTAAGATGAAATCCAAGGGGAAGCTCCAGATAAATTTCCTCATGAAAGTCGCCATAAACATCAAGCTGGTAAAGAGTGCAGTTATGATAAGCCGCAGTTCATAAAAGTATGCAGACGGAGTTCAATTTTGCAATCACTGCAGACATTTCTTCATAGTCCACCCTACACGCCTGTCTGAGGACCCTGAGGATGAGACAAGTCCTTTATAAACCATAAAACTTGTACTTTCTATTGAAGATCCATTTGCCCCTGACAACATATTTCCCAGGTGAGAGAGCAACCAGATCCCACATCCTCTGTTTTTTTCAAGACAAACATGTCTTTCTTTGTCTTTCATCATTATGGATTTCTAGTAGAATCAACGAAGGCATTTGCAACTTCAGTCGAAAACAAAAACAGTGGATATGGAGGACAAATGAGACTGATGGGAAGGAGATAAAGAGTTGTGAGACACATAATTACCAATAGGATGGAATGTGCATGATCAAGTTCCTCTAGGGCCTGTTTGGTTTTCCAATTTCCTATGAAATGCAAAGTAAATAAGCCATTATTTATCATTTCCAGGTGTTTGTTTAAATAGGAATTATGGCTCGTAAATCAAGAGTCAAATACACTTGTAAAGGAAGTAGGTAAAGTAAATTGTAATCATTACATTTTCACATTATATAACTACCAGTTTTGCAGTAATTTGAGGGTGAAACAAACAATGTAGCAAAATCGTCATTGCAGTCAAATGTAAGTGATGTTTGTCACCACACAATTACAGGACCTCTATGATGGTTATGGGAGAATATCGTTCCTCTTTCGCCATTATATAGAGGTCACCTAGAAGTAGGAGAGATGATAGATCCTCAAAACCAAGAAGAGAAGACAGAAAGCAGAATGAAGAAGAGGGGAAGAAGATGAATGAAGGGAGAAAGATCATAACCTAATCTCCGCTACCATGTAGAATGAAAGAGAAGAGAGAGAAGTTGTATGGAGAAGAAAAGGGAGGAGAGGACTTAACTTTGTCCTCTACGTAAAAGCTTTATTTATAACATGGGAGATTACAAAAAGATCAACCCTAGTTAGAATCAAAGAGATATATTACAATCTCTCTCTAAGATAGATCACAATCTCCTTAAGGCCTCTTTCGATTGTGAATTACATTAGTAATGTACCGTGAAAGCGCCATTGATGTAGGACAGCCTTAAATATGATGCATGCTCATGAACACAATTATTCAGCGGAAATAAAAGCAATAATAATAATGAAATCTAGCATCAATCATCATAAACTAAGAAAATCATAAAGGAAACATGCAATGGGACGGGCCATCATCACAACCATGGAGTATGGGATTCAAGTAGTGTATAGGTTAGATCCGGCGAGGGATGGAACCTCCCGATCTTGTATGGTCATACCCAATCGATCAATGATGATCACTAGTCCGAAGAATCAGAAAGTTTCTCGGATTAGGGATTTGAGAATTTGGGGGTTTAGGGTTTGGATCGATTCTCAAGGTTTAGATCGTGGGGAATAAACAAAACAGAAGTTTAGAAGGATAGTAATAGAAGATGAAATACCTGGAAGAAGTTGGAGGGGCACAAGAAGAATAGAGAAGAAGGAGATCAAGGAAGAAGAAGAAGCACCATGAGAGAGAGAGAGAGAGAGAGGAAGGAGGCAACCAAAGGTTTGCTCTTTTTCATAAATCAACAACTAATCAAAAAGGTTTAGGGCAACACCCTTATAAAATTCGGAATTAGCATAATTACCAAAATACCCCTACTAACAAAATTTCAAAAAAAAGACATTTGCATGAAAAAAAACGTACCCACACTAACCCAAAACTCAAATAAGTAAAAAATCCGTAAAATAAACTCAAATCTAAGATGTCCAATGCGCTCCAATGATGGTGTGATGAAAGTGGGCCATGACGAACCAACGGTCCGATCACATCATCATCATGATCCAACGGTCCGATCATCTCCTCCAAGCAACTCACACATGTCTTCCCAATGTGGGGTCTTTTCAAATGTCTCGGACTACATGTGTAAGGTCTTCAATGCTCCTCAAGTCGTCACGAACGACCCAGGCTCGTCATCATCGAGCCCTAAAGATATAGGTGTCACTCGCCTCCTACGCTGATAAACCTTAAAGGGCCTGATGTCCGCATCATTCTCCTCGTTTGAAAAGAACTCGACTCCGACGAGTTAAAACTTTTGTGGCGCTCTAGCAAATCTGAATCAACATTCTGCAACTCCACTTCAGTAAACTACGTAGATTCTGACGGTGGTCTATTCTTCCATTTGATAAGATACCTTTGGAAACTTCCATCTCCCTTGGAAACTATCTCTTCATCCACAATTTTCTCAATCTCTTCTTTACAAATAATAGGTGGAGGAATGGGGGAGTAGGTTGTGAAGAAAATTCAGAGAATGGCCATGAAAGGGATGAGGGATCAATGGTAGGATTAGGAGAACGGACTAGATCTTCCACATTAAACGTTGGAATAATGCCCATTTCAGGTGGAAGGTCTATTCTATACGCATTAGACCCAATTCTTTGCAATACTTTGAATGGTCCAGCACTACGCGCTTGTGATTTCTTAGGAGTAACTTGAGGAAACCGCTCTGGCCTTATCCTCACCATTACATAATCTCCTTCCTGAATTTCTTGCAATCTACGATGCGAGTCAATTGAAATCATATAACTATCATTGCTTCTATTAATCCGTTGTCTAATATATGTATGCAATTCATGAATGTGTCGTGCAGATGCATTGGCCGACTCTGAAAACTTTTGGATGGCAGACATGGGTGAAACTAAATGACGCTCTGAAAAATCAATGAACTGGAAATAAACAATCCTATGACCTAGAACTTAGAAAACTGAAACAAAAGGACACTTCTCTTGGGTGACACATAATTTCTCATTATAGGTATTATAAACAAGAATGATTTGCAGGTATCCCAACACTTGAGAACAAACACTAGTAGTACCAAGTCTTGAGTAGATCTTGGCATCAGCCATTATGTCCAAAATGTCATCAAGATACGGGATAAGGACTATGGTCATCATATCCACCATGACGTGAATACGTCGCATGATAGTTTGACACTTGACTGAAGCTTTGTGGATGGTTAGGATATGCCCACATGTGTGCCATATGTCCTTGTTCTTGGAAGTGAAAAGAGCAGGCATGACACACAGAATAAAATTCCAACTCAAACTTTCCTTATTGAATTCCTCCCCGAGAAGTTTATCAAATTGACACTGCATTTCTGTATTTTCTACGGGGTTCACCTGGTATGGAGGAAAGCTTGACAAGACCAGCCTAGGGACAAGATCAATTGCTTGTTGAATGTCCCATATGGGTGAAAATTTATCCCATAAATCATCTGGTGGGATATCACAAGTCATGTGGGTGTCTACCATCATACCCTCACTAGTCTCCTCTTCAATTTCATTTTTGTTCACCACAGTAAGAGACGTAGAATGGGAGACTGCATCAATTAAATCACACATGACACCTGGAAGTGGTGTGGTCTCAAACTCTTCGACCTTTTCATCACTAGCACACACTTCGTCATCCTCAACGATGATGAGCGATGCCTTAATTTCTTCCATTTCCTCACTACTGATGTTAGGCACGTACTCTTCCACTTCATAAACATCATGTTTGGATTCTTCCAACTGGCCATTTACCAAGGTATTATCTCGCTTCCAAGGAAATATAATTGGTGTTAAACACTCAAATTGTTCATAAGCCGAGATTTCCTTAATGATGGGTTGGACCACTTTACAAGGAGGGGACCATATTGGTTCTGTGTTTGGATGAGAAGGTGGGGCAACTCTCTTCTGACCCAAGGGCTTTTCACGATAAGAGATGGGAAGATATTTTTCTTTCAAACGCTCTTTCATCTCGTCCCATTGTGATATCGGGGCTCTCCCAACTTTATCAAGTCGTCACTCCAAATCTGTCCAAAACGACTTGGCTTGGCCCTCCAATTTCCACTTGGCAAACCTCACTTGACGATAACTTGACATATCATACCAATAAAAAAAATAGTCCAAGTCCTTAAGCCAATCAAGGAAGGTTTGTGGGTCCATGTGACCATTAAAGTTAGCCAAATCATTGGAGTTCGGCTTTCCATTGGGTCTTGACGGCCACACGACAACACTTAATGGCCCTGAAGATCTCAAACGCCTATACTCCATTCACTACGGGGAGACTCTACGGACTGAGTGACTCACAATATGAATGCGATGAATTTAAACTATAATGAACTGACACTAATTAATTTTAGATGATGCGACTCAAATCTGGAAATTTTCCAAATTAGGAAACTTTCTAAAATTGGAAAGTTTCTAAAATTGGAAACTTTCTAAATCTGGAAATTCTCCAAATTAGGAAAATTTCTAAAATTGGAAATTTTCTAAATCTGAAAATTCTCCAAATTAGGAAACTTTCTAAAATTAGAAACTTTCTAAATCTGGAAATTTCCTAAAACAAACCTAAAAATCAAAACCCTAATTTGATAACTCGATCTAGACACAAACCATGCAAGCCTATTCTCTGATACCAAATTTGATGCAAGACAGCCTTAAATATGATGCATGCTCATGAACACAATTATTCAGCGGAAATAAAAGCAATAATAATAATGAAATCTAGCATCAATCATCATAAACTAAGAAAATCATAAAGGAAACATGCAATGGGACGGGCCATCATCACAACCATGGAGTATGGGATTCAAGTAGTGTATAGGTTAGATCCGGCGAGGGATGGAACCTCCCGATCTTGTATGGTCATACCCAATCGATCAATGATGATCACTAGTCCGAAGAATCAGAAAGTTTCTCGGATTAGAGATTTGAGAATTTGGGGGTTTAGGGTTTGGATCGATTCTCAAGGTTTAGATCGTGGGGAATAAACAAAACAGAAGTTTAGAAGGATAGTAATAGAAGATGAAATACCTGGAAGAAGTTGGAGGGGCACAAGAAGAATAGAGAAGAAGGAGATCAAGGAAGAAGAAGAAGCACCATGAGAGAGAGAGAGAGAGAGGAAGGAGGCAACCAAAGGTTTGCTCTTTTTCATAAATCAACAACTAATCAAAAAGGTTTAGGGCAACACCCTTATAAAATTCGGAATTAGCATAATTACCAAAATACCCCTACTAACAAAATTTCAAAAAAAAGACATTTGCATGAAAAAAAACGTACCCACACTAACCCAAAACTCAAATAAGTAATTTTAGGCATTTTATTTGAGTTTAGATTCTACAGGTTACGCGAGGTTACTACCACACTACTTTCACCCGGTACTGCTTGGTTGCCAGGCTAGTGTAGTAGTAGTACTAGGTTGCCAGGCTAGTAGAGGAGGTTCGTTGAGTGTGTACAGAAGGGTTACACCCCAGAAAAGTTTACAGAGCCTGATGTACACATTCCAGAAGTTACGAGGAGTTCAGCAGTGCTTGCTGGGTCCGAGCAGTAGTAGCTCGGGATTTCTATATCCACAGTGAGCGGAGGATGCGACTATTTGGAATTTCCCGGACTACAGGCGTAGTCGGTAGTATTGTTAAAATGCTGTAAACAAATTTGTGCATTTAAGTTGCTAGTTTACGTCTATATTAACATCTGTTCATTTCCTTCAACATTAGTAATGTTAAAATATAACATAACGCCACCTTTGTAGGATAGGTTTGTGTGTGTAGTCGTATAAAAAGAGATACTAAACTGTAACTTCATTACGAAAAGTATCATCATTATGATTTTACCACACCTATCCAAATATGCGAATTGTCGGTCAAATTACTTGTTTTCAGGAGTCAGGTATTGTAATTTGTAATCATTGCACTTGTACAGAACATTATTGATGTAATTTGCAATCCAAACAGGGCCTTAAGGTATGGTACTCTGAAGTGCCAGATAACATTTATGCACATTCCTTTTTAAACATGCCCTGCGTGTACACCAAGAGTTTAGTACTCTTAACATGTACATCATATAGACGGTTAGGATAATTGGAACATGACCACAGACTCAACAAACATAGTCGGAGACTATCATGTAGCAATATATTTGGAGGTATTGTTGAAACCTAGAAATGCGAGCGGGAAAGGAGAAAGCAACCAAAAGACACTATGCTCGTTGGATTTAAGGTCATCTTTGATGATTCCAACCATTAATCTTACTAGACCCACAGCTAATGGTGGGCGTCCTGAAAATATTTAAGATTATAAGATGCTAAAACTTTGATCAGTGGTCCACAATACAACAAGTAGGGAGTTATCAAAGAAAAAAGTATTAAATGACCAAAGGGTTGAAATATTCCAATATCAAAGTTTCATGGCATATGCTCCACGTATGTTAAGGCTCATCATATATGGAAATGTTACTCCAAATCCGATGGACAAGGTTCAAACATATCTTTGTTTTTTTCTTTTTTTTTCTGAAAGGCTAGTTCAAAATATCATCATCATCAACATCATCTAAGCCTTATCCCAACTAATTGGTGTCAGCTACATCAACCCTTCTCTGCTATTCTACTCTATCAGGGGCCATAACTTCAATTAGACCGTAAGTCATTGAGTCTATTCTTGATTACTTCCACCCAAATCTTTTTGGGCCTTTCCCTTGCCCTTCCAAGGACTTCAACTTGCACCAACTCATTCCTAACCAACACAGTTCTTGGTCTCTATTGCACATGACCAAACCATCTAAGTCTGCTTTCCCTCATCTTATTACCAATCAGTGCTACTCCTAAGTTTCCTCAAGTGCATTCATTTCTAATTCTATCCTTGTATCATCCATCTCAACATCCTCATTTCAGCTATAGTCATCCTATGACCATGGTATTCCTTACCTGCCCAATATTCTGACATGGCTGGTCTTATAACTTATCCTAGAAAACTTCTGTTTCAGTTTGAGTGGTACACGACAATCACATAAAACTCCGGAGGCACATCTCCATTTCTTCAACCCCGCTTGAATTCTATGGCAACATACTTTTCAATCTCTCCACTCTCATGAATCATCGACCCAAGATATCAAAAGTGGTTATTTTGGGAAATTTCTTAGTCAGCAATTTTAACTAATTCCTCATTCCCACTCCCATTGTTACTAAAATTGCACTCCATTTGGTTCAAACATATCCTATGTCAATACATCCAAACTCATTTCACCAGACCCTCTTCATTAAAATTTTGTTATCTGATGACCACTCATGCCAAACCACAATAATCTCAAATCACCCATCAAGTCTCTCACCCCCGAAGGGTCCGTATCACCCAAAAGGTCTATCACCAAATAGAAGTCCTGTCAAATTTTAACTTGAAAAAACACCAAAAACTACCCTTGCCAACCAATAATGGGTCTCCATTTCCTCATCCCTAGTGAACTTTTTACATGCTTCCAATATCTAGCAAAATCATCCCCTATGAAGGCTCTCGGTCTTCTCATCCCTAGTGAACTTGGGGCAAACTTCCCATATCTAATCAAGTCATTAATCTTTACATCTGAAATTGCGAACGCAGCACTCAAGAAATCACCATTTATCTGCCTGCTAGTCATCACAACTGCTGGAAAGTCCAAATCTCTATAAATCCTTTTATTTACTCTCGTTATGCTCACAAAGTGGCCCTGTATCTTCCTTAATAGGGAAGGAGTCTCGGAAGGAGTCTCTACATCTTTAAAGATCCTTTTATCATATGTCACTCGATGTCCCCACGAAATGCACAAGGGCCCCAAATCACTTCATATCTCCCCTAGTTCTCCATCGTCTCTGATAGTTTATTATGCATCATTTACCTATTATCCACTGCCTTAGTGGGCAGTAGATCCTCTCTTTTTCTTCTTTGATGTAAATTTTTTGTTATCAATCGGAAACAAAAATTCCTGTGACCAGCCAAGGGATTCATGCATCAGTAAACCTATATTTCACTTACACCATCGGTTAGCATTGATGCTATGGGATACCAATTGAGCTGATTTCATTAGATGAGCTCAAAAGTTTTCCCTGTTCTTACCATTTTCTTTTACCAAGCACAATCTATTGCTTGTTAATGGAAGTGCCGTTCAGCTCTTTTGCCCTTTTTTATAAGCTACATTAAGCATACAGCTTATCTCTATTATTAAAACTAAATGCCAAACAACTACTAATTGGAATAACGAAGAAACCAAGCACCTGAAAGTAGTACTGGAGTAACAAGAATGAAATGGCTCTTTCAAAATGTCGGAAGAAAATCCCATCCAACATCCCAGTGTAAAGAAAAAAAACTGCTTACCTTGCATATAGGACGCTGAGGGTCCCTCAAATTGACGAGTAAATTGTCACTTTTTAAATCAAAGTGTACTATGTTCTTTCCATGCAAGTATTCCATCCCAAATGCCACATCCATAGCAATCAAGAGACGCTTGCGCCGGTCAAGGGTCCTGATGATAACTAGAAGTAAGTAAAATTTCCTCCATCATTCAGATGCCATGCATCAAGTAGCACATGCACTCACTTCACATCATTAATGAAAAGAAAATAATAAGACAAGAAACAAAAACAAGTAAGCAAGAATACCGATCATTCCGCTGTAAAGCATTTCTGAGAGAACCATTAACCATGTACTCTGTTACTGTCGCCACGGATCCCCCAGGTCCATCAAGGACAACACCATAGAAAGCTACAACATTTGGATGGTGCAAGTCAGCAAGCTTGCATGCCTCATTCCAGAAGTCAGCTCTCTGGTTATATGCAAAAAAAAAAAAAAAACCACAATATGGCATCAAAATGAGCACACAAAGGGCATGAAAGACTTTCCTTCTCTAAAGAAAGATGAAAGAGGGAACATTGTCAACGTAAATGGAAGGCACCGACCAGGCGGTCCTGCTCTGAAGGCTTTCCAGAAAAACACCTATCATTGATTCGTTTTATCGCAACATCAGTACCCCTCCACTTCCCATGATACACAGTCCCAAATGTGCCAGAACCCAGTTCCCGCAATTCTTCAAGGTCATTGTTTCTTATTATCTGCCCGGAAAGCAAGGGACTTGCATGAATAAGGAAATCAATAGCATGGAAATATAACTGAAAGAAACATGACAAAAGAGAACCAAAAGCATCAAGCCTCTAACCTGCAAGCGGCTAATGCCATCTGTAATTGGTGGTAAACTGGGGTTCATCTGATCCAACAATTTGGCCTTGAGGTCCTGAATTGCAATGAAGGTGAGCAAATTGACATTAACGTCATAAGAGATAAGGCCACATTTTGAAGTTCTCGGCTTCCCAAGACCAACACGATAGGCTGGTACCAAAATTGTGAGATATGGCAGAACCATCCAGCACATATCTGGAAAGGTGGGAAAATGGAAGCACACTTGATACAGGTTCACTTTCCCAGACTACTCCGAACGCACCAACCTACCTTGTTTGTTCTGAATTGCCGTGGGATAATTCGTGGTGAAAAAACATAGAAATTTAGAAAATCATGCCATTGAAATCAACCTGTGACACTGCATTCTGTGGGGCTAAATCACTCTCATGAAGTTCTCCTTCTACATTGACTTCAGTAGTCAATTGTTCATTCATTTTGCAGCCTGAGTGGACAGACTCAGGAGAGTTAGATGATTGAAAAACAGATGCTGCTACACCCTCCGCAACAGCCTGCAGCTCTTGCTTTATTTGCTCCTCTGCTGACCCTTTAACAGCAATTGAAAAATGATAAATAAATGTTTCAGTCTTAAAGCAAGGGCCTAAAAAGGTCATTATATGGTACATGAAACTGTTTGTATAGTTCACGGTTTAAAGTATCATCTGATGCAACACATTTTGAGTGATACGTATCAGATATTCAGCCCTAAATGTAAGATACAAACATGTGATTCATTGCCAATTCAGCACTAAATCCAGGAAATTTGAAACCACTCTTACGAGACTTCTGTCTAACATTCAAAACACACTGATATGTATCGTTTCAGAAGCCATACGAGACATGACCCAAATCAAGGTAAACCATATAGTCTAATAACAACAATTTTCTAACCTTTGCTGGATCGTCCAAGGTCTGGAAATGAATCCTTGTTTAAACCATCTGATTGCTGCTGATAACCACCGTCCTCTAGCCGCATTGTTCTCAAATTGCCATTAGTACCCAAATGATTCTCACTACTCGAATCCCTTGAAGCCAATGCCTCTTTGCTAGCTACCCTAACAGGTTTTGGAGGTGGAAAATGAGTATCATGTTGCAGATTCCAAGGATCCTGGTTGCTGAAAAGAGTGTTTGAGTTAGCAGGATCCCTACTATCTCCTACTATCCCACTGGTGGTGCTTGCATCTGACACTGGAAATGGTGCATTACCATTTGCAGGAACTTCATTGAAAACCCTCCTAGTGTGGAACCTTTGAGCTTCATCCTTCCATTCTCCAATGGGGATTGTAGGATCGAAAAACGATGATGTGGGCACACCATGCCACATCTCACTAGGAACTGAAGGTTCAACAGCCACCTTCAGATGTGGGTATGGACCGGGATTTACCAGTGTAGGTGATACTTGACTGGACTCCACAGGTTGAAAATTATGCAAGCTAGTAATCTCCAAAGAAGATGGCAAGGCATCAATTTGCTTATGGTAATTCCCATCAGGAACTGCTACAGGCTTCATAAAGGCATTTGACTGTGTGAATGGTTCTGTTACTCCCATCCCACTCTCTACACTCAGGACTGTGGTTTCAGGCCTTATAACTTTCGGGGCAGCAACATACGGTTTGATATGAGATCTATACTGTTCACTTGTTCCAGAAATCTCAGGTGGATTTATGAGGAAGGCTTCCATCCGTCCATCAATGGGCCTAAGATGGTCACATGAAAAGCAAGAGTCTGCAATACCTTCTTTTGGCACAAAACCAGGATGCTTACAAGGATATTCGGCGGCCGCATCTCGAGCCGGAGGTTCAGAAGTTTGGAAAGGTGAAGTCCTTACTGGGGGGATGTCAATGCCAACTGTTCTGTATTGCAATTGTGTAGAAGGTTGCTGCAGAGCATCATCAGGGTGGGACTGAGGAAGATTGCCCACAAACATTCCATATGCAGTCTGTCCATCACCGAAGTTCATCACACCCGAGGGAAGCAACATAGTCCTAGAAGCATTGTCATGATGCCCATCAGGTACTTGAGAGAGCCCATATAGCCCCAGCTGAGGAGAAGCAAGCTCGTGGGATATAGGATCGATGTGTCCCATGAACCTTGGCCGAATTCCTGCTCCTTGAAAACCAAGATTAGTCACTTCCGCACCCAGCCCATAATCATCTTGGCGTTCGGTCATGGCACCCTCTGCCAAGGCACTAGTTACTACTACCCTATGTGGAGGAGGCCGAGGTCTCATGCTCTCATCAGAATGGTGACTCTGAAAAACTGCATTCGTGTCGGAAACAGACTTCAAGAGACCAGCATCGTTCCCTTGCTCTTGTAGCAAGGTATCCGAGTGTGCATGAGGTAATGCTTTTTGACACATGTAACAGTCCTCAAAATGCACCATTTTTTCAGACAAAGGCATGCCACCCTGCTGATGGGTTACCCACCCATCTGCACAAATCACATGCTCGGGCGGTGGGACCACACGCCAGCCATATCGCTCAACAGTTTGTCCCGGCAATGGAGCAGGAGGCTGGGACTGGGATTGTGGTTGAAAAGCTTTATAGCTTTGATCGCTAGGAAGATGAACGACCCGTGTCCCAAATGGGTTCTCCTCCAAATAAGAATCGACCCGCATTTGTTGCAACTGCACAAACTGCGGCCCACCATTCGGTTTTACACTTGGAGATGATGACGTGGTAGCAACTTGTACCGCTGGCACCAATGGATGTGGCGGAAGCTGTTGCAGGTGTTCGGGGTGCCCGTAAATGGATCCAGCAATGGGCAATGGCTGAGTACCAGGGCACCCAATTTGGGAAGGATTCTGCGGGTAATTGAACGCCTCTTGGTGAGAATCCACATAACTCTGATACATTGTAGCTGGGTGCAAATCTCCAAGAGCAGGCTGCATATCAAAGGCAGACACCTGCTGTCCCGTAGCTGCAGGCACAGACCTCTCCGATTCGGGCTCAGTGGACCTCGTCGAGATCGGAGAAAGATTCAATGGCAGAGATTCTGCAAACACCATTGTACTGGGAGACAAGTACATCAATCTGGCCGCATCAGGAGATGCCGCGATGCCTGTCGGAGACAACACTGTATGCGATGACGATGCCCCATCACCATCCCCAATCCCAGAGTTATCCATGGCCTCTCCACCACCGCCAGGCCCCTCTGAATTTTGCGTGGACGATACACTTGCAACGCTTTCCTTTCTCTTGAACCCACATCCGACGCTCTCTGTTATCCCATTCACCGCATCAACATACCTCTGCCCGCTATCGGACAAGTCACCAAATTGCACTACCCCTGACTGATCAAGCTCAGAAGGCGAAAATAAGAATACCCGCAGCTTTGCAGATCCATCCGACGACCCCTCGACCAGCTTCTCATACTCCTCCATCATGTTTTCAAGATCTTCAGCACAGGATACCGACACCAGAGCATCAAGATCCTCGTCGGGCAGCTGATACTTGATGACGACGGATTGCCCACAGATATCAGCCATTTTCTGCGCAAGATCATGAAACCCAACATCCCGCCTGATACTGATAATCCGGGTCTGCCCACCGACGTACCGGAGGACGCCATCGCTGGGCCGCGGCAGAATCTTTCCACCAAAGCTGCAGAGTAACTTGCCTTTCTTCGACGGAGGAAGATCTTCTCCGGCGTCGTCGACGGGAAGGTCCGCCGGCGGTCCATTGCGAGCACCGGCGGCAGCGGATAGATGTGGAGCCCACGCCGGATTCGAATTGACAGCGACGGAGGAAGGGTAAGAGACGGGTCTGAACTTGGGGCTATGATGGAAGGACTCTGAAATGGGAGCATCATCCAGCGCCGTCCGATTTAGATTCAACGGCCGGAGATCTTTCGGGATGGAGCTCTGATCGACGGCCATGATTCAAAAAATACAAAATAGGGTTTTGGGTTTTCTACATTTATAAAACCCTAGCGGGAGAATAGAAGGAGATTAATTGGAGAGGGAGATACACCGAGACTACCGTATTTAGGAGTCTGGTCTAAGGGGATTCAACTCAGACGGAAGAAAGAGGCGCAGGTGCGCCGTTTCGACGAGATCTTTTATAGCTTTTTAGCGAGTGTTTGTCTGATATGTAGGATTTAGGGGAGCGTTTGGCAGAGAGAATAGGATTTTGGAGAAAGGGATATATATGGATTATTATATGTATGTGTGTAGCAAACGAGTGACATTTTTTTTCTTGTTTCTTCGTTTTTAAGGAATACAGATGGGGAAAGGAGAGGAGGCACGTGGATGAGTTCCATGCAGATTGCTGTGCAGTAGAAAGAGAGTTAGAGATGTTAAAAGCTACTCACACGGTTGGTAGGACCGCTGATGTAGTAGTACATGAGCGATTCGCGGCTCGCATGTGTGTAAAATCCATTTCACGCCGATACGGTCGACTGACACTGGTGGGTCCATTGCGATGTCCGTGGGAAATCTAATCGGTTCACAAGCAATGTCAGCTTATGGTAGAAATGATGGAGATCCCATACTCAAGTGGAGGGCTCCGGTTGAAAGAGTGGGGATTGAACGCCTGCCATTGACACATTTGTGGGAGGCTGATTGCTTACTGGTTAACTCGGTACGGAAACTCTGTGGGAGCTTACAGGTGATGCATGTGTCTTATCCACGCCGTGTATCTGTTTTCCAGTTCATTTTAGAGCGTGAGCTCAAATTGAGCCATATCCAAAGCTCAAGTGGAGTATACAACATTATAGGGGATAATGACGTCCACCCACATTGAAACCTTCCCACAGCTTATAGTGATGTTTATTTGTCATCCAATATCCAGTAGGTACATAATGTCACAAGGACAATGATGAAGGGAAAATACAAATATCAGCTTGAACCAAAACTTCCGTTCCCCCAAGAAGCTTTCAATGATAGGAGCTCAATTTAGAATGTTTCTTATAGTATGATTCACTCAAGCTTTGGAAATGATTCAATCATAGACTGGTGCCCCTCAAATGAGCTGGTAAAATGGATGCATGGAGAGAGATAAGATGCATATCTTGTGGTGGACCCCCACAAAGTTTACTCAATAAGATTTAGTAAATGAGTTACTCAATAGGCAATTCACTTTCACATCCGTAAGCCCATGAAAGTTTTGCATCTCACTAATAGTTTTGTCTTCAATTCATCGTACTAGGAATGACTCTATGAACAATTCAAAAGGCATATAAACATCACCATGGCCTTGAGAATGTTTTAACAATGGGCATTTTCCATCCCCATGGTATTTCCTATCATGTGGCCCACCTAAGTTTTAGATCTACATCATTTTTTAGGCCTATGCCCTAATATAAGCGTATGGATAGAATAGAGTCCTTGTAAACATTATAGCGAGCCAACATAGCTTCCGCCTATAGGAACTTCTTGTAGGCATGGGGTCATAGGCAATTCATTTCCCTCTCAAAAAATTCTTTTAGCGCAAAACATGCTTTTGATCACCAAATCGCAAGTCTTATTGTGCATTTGAATGCACATCCACTAAACTCTATCTATGCTATACTCACCAAAATTGGCGCTAAAAATCCCACTTACTAAAGACTCATTTTCGGTTGAGTCAATGATAAAGTAGACATGAATCCCTTTTCTGCATAAATCCATTCTACATTGATTGCATTTAAACAAGACCTAAAGTATGTTAGGATGCATCTTAAGAGAAGAGGTCATGATAAATGCCATTTTGAGCTAAACCCCTTTTTATGTTATACGTCTAGATGCACTTCGGCAAACCTCACTTGATCCCCTATTTGTTAAAATATGTCAAAAATCAATTAGCAAATTGATATATACTCACTTTTACAGGAAAACCTCCATAGAAATAGCATCCAAACGAGTCCTTAAGGTTGTCAATAGAAAATTAGATAGGCTTTCACTCTTTCCTCAACTTTAAATATCATTAGTAACTACATCATTCAAAAATTCAATAGAGATGAGTGTCGCCATAAGAGATTCCACTGAAAATTTGCATTTATTTATGACAATTTTTATTGGGAAAACTCCATGTTTATTAGGTTGTTCCTAGTATTGGAGTTGCTTTTGCCGTCCAAGTGTTTATGTTGTTTCAAGACTTCTTCTACATCTCCAAACCACTTTTTCAGCAATGATTCATTTGCTGAGAATTTGTGGGGCTTCTTCAGTAAACCCCCCCCCCCCCCCCCCCCCCCTAAATAATTGGTAATGCATTGCTTAATTAGTATGCTCCCTGATTCAATCAATGTAGTAATTCTAATTAATTCGATTGGATAATGTACATTCCCATTTGAATATTGGCGGGGGAATTATGACTCGAACACAATCAATGCAAATATGAAGGAGACATTCCATTTGTTTCCACTATAATTTCAAAAATCAATTTGTAGCTCCAATATCTAGCCACATTCCAACTTAAGATAGATAGCTCATCATGTTAATAATTTCTTGAATCTCCTAATTTTTGTAGGCTTAGAAGACTAACATTATCATTATAAAGTGAGTTCATCTCCTCCAAATTGTTTAAAACTAAACGTTGGTGCGGTAACTCAAAGGAATCTAGGGAGTGATGCAACTCGGGCGGGTTGGGTTGAGGGTTAACCAAACTTAACTTGACCTTAAAAGGACCCTTCTTGACCTTAAGAGAACTCAACTCTTAACTTGACTTAACCCGAATTTCAAACCGAGGTACCCAACTAAAATCTAATTCTTGATCTCACCTAACCTATCCAACTTGAATACACGTGATTATTCTCAACCAAACTTAACCCAGCCTTTGTTTAAGTCGAACCTAACCTAATTTTAAATTGGGTTCGCATTTTCCAACCCAAACCTAACCCAAGGATCTTCACAAGTTAACACAAACCCCCCAAGCTTGGGTGGGATCAATTGGGTCTGGGTACCCGAACGTAAGTTACAACTCTAAATTCAGGTAATACTTTGGTAATGGGACTATTAAAAATATCTTTAAAAACAATGTTATGAATTTTTCACATTTCTATGATCTTACAATGAACTTGGGAGTAGAAGTAAATGCAATGTACGATGGTTTGAAAATGTGCAAGAAATTTGACTTTTTTACAATATTGTTATTAAAAGTTATTCTAAAACTTTGGTAGACATAACTAATCATATAAATATTGTACTTCACAAAATTTAGATAAGATGGAATGAGATAATGTCTCTTTTAGATGAGCTAAAAGCATTTACAAATGGCATGGGCAATATAAAGTAAAATTAAATCTACTTTTAAGCAACATGAACTTAAAATGTGCATTTTTTTTTTCCTTTTAGGCTCACTTTTCTCTTTTGTTCTTCTCTTGAACGAGTCCCTTTAGGATTTCTAATCTATGTGCCAAAAAAGTTTTATAAAGCCATAGAATTCTATGTGACTTTTTATACTACTCTTCTACATGTTTAAACTTGTAACCTATACCACCAAGCTTTCTTTGTCATAGGGAACTTTTTGGGGCAATCTTTATAGGTTAATAAATTTGTAAACGATACCTTTGTTAGACCATACAAGGAATTTAACCAAGTTAAATCTGTCAAAAATTGGATATCTTCTCATGTATATCATATAGATATACATAATCATTATGTCTCATACTATTATGCACATAGCTTTCTACATACTACCTTAAGGCCCATTGTCCTATGCCTACCACATCTTACAACCATTATAGATTATCCCAAAACAATCTAAAACGTTGATTTTACAAATAATGCATATGAGATTTCAAAATCAATTGCTTAATTAAGACAACTTATAAAACTAATTTGGTTGGCCATGTTAACCAATCATTCTATTTCCTAATATAATGTTAAACATGTAAGGGCTATAGATCCTTTATTGACAATCTTAGTCCCTATGGGAATATGATTAACTATACAACTCGCCATAATTCACTTAATAGGCTAACATATTCGTGAATCACAACTGGTTATCAAATCTCCTTGAATCTTAGGTCCTCTCATATCTAAGGATAAGCATAATAAGCATATAAAGTATAAGCTAATGCTAAGCAGTTAAATCAAGAGTGACTTCCTATATCTAGCCAATGTGTACATATGAATACACCCACACACACATATATATAGGGATAATGTCCTATGTTATAAACTCATCACATGCACAACAGTCACACCATATATAATGGCCCGTATTGAATCAAGCTATCATTATTTATCCGCTAGCCATGATAATATTTTACCTTCATAAAGAATTAGACAAGTCAAGCCTCGCAATGTATTTCACATTGAATTATCTTACTTCATTCCCTAAGGATTCACAAACCTTAATGAAGTCTCCTAAACAAATACATCATAATCGTATTCATTCCATGCATATACAATAATATTGAGTAATAAACAAAACATTAATATATATATATATATATATATATATATATATATATATATATATATAATTTATTGGACTAAAAAGGCATACATTCCAAGACGCGTTTCATGTAGATTTTCAACATTATTTCTAAGAATTAAATGGTTGACTGTTTAACAAATTCAACATGTACATCATTTTTCACTATTAATTTTGTTTTTAATTTCTTCCTAATAATATCTTTTTACCGACAAAAAAAAGTGTGGCTTCTTTTTTAATTCATTGATTCCCTACCCCCTCCATCTTGCAGTTTATTTATTCATCAATAAATTACAGGTGGTGTTCTTCCACCTTTATTTAAAAGGAAAGAAATAAAAAAGAATTCAAACAAGCGGGTTTATAGGTTTGAATCTAATGTTGGTCTTAAACTTTATACAGTTCATCAGACCATTGACAACATTTATATATTTATTCATCGCATTATATTGTACTTTTTTCAATTTTAGAGTTTATATGTATATACGGCATCGTTTCATGATAATGTACAAATTGGACTTTAAGATGAGGTGTGACCAATATTCCTAAATTAAAAGCGTAGTATGCTTCTAATGTGGCCTAAACCAATGTATAGATTGTTAGTGCACTTTTCTGTGGCATACTAGTGCACATTATTTATCAATCACGTGTGTTCATGTGTTGTAATATCGGTTAAGCCTTGGCAAGCTGAAGACCTAAGATTCAAGTAGACTAGATGCATGAAGGAAGGAGAACAGATAAATGAGATGCCTTGGTGACCTTAACCCTTTGAACCAAAACAACCAAATCCTCTTAGATGACTTGGACCAACTAGGAAAACCTTTAGTCATCTCCATTAGCTTTAGATCATATAGAAAAATATGATAATTTATGTTAATTAAAGAGGTGAAAGCTGTTGTAAACAATCAGGCCCAAACAACAATTTCTGATAGGATTCCGATCAATCAGACATCGTTTTCGATAGGACTCCAATCAATCGAACTATGTTCCGATCAATTAAAACTTGTTCAAGAGAACTTTCAAAACTCTCTGGACAGATTTCGATCAATCGAACAGTGCCTCCGATCAATCGGATGTGGCCTCTAATTAATCAGACCATGTTCCGATAAATTGGAGATTTGCAAATTTGCCCATTTTTTTACCATTAGAGAATTTTTTATAAAAGCAAGGGGATTCATTTTTTAGTTTAAGAGAGTGATTTTGAGGAGTTAGAATCTACCACCATTGCATACCATTAGGAGCTCTAATCTTAAATCATTGCAAATCATTTTCCTTGTGATTCATCAAAAGCTTGAAGCGTTCAAAGCTCAAATGAGAATGGACTTGTTCCCTCTTAATTCCTACGAGTTTAGGCACCTTGATCATTGGTAAATCATTTGTCTAAACACCACCTAGGAATCCAAATAGGTGTATTCCTCTAGGAAACTCATTTTCTACCATTTGTAGAGGATTCATCACCTTGTAACACCTTGGGCATCTCCAATGGAGCATCATATGCAAGGGAGCTGATCTTGGAGCTGAAGCCTTGGCAAAGTGGTGACATCAATGATCGTGGGAGCATAAGGGGAGCTAATTCAAGCACGGGAGAGTGAAAAGAAGCAACCTGAAGCGGCGCTACAACAGGGCTCAAATCCGACAAGTAAGATTGTTAATTTGTATTGAGTCCACCCACTCTTTCCAAGTGGGAATTGAGTATAGAGTTTGTTTGTCAAACTCAAATTAAGTTCGTTTGTCGATCATTGGCTTATCAGTTGAGTCTAAAAGTCTATGAATGTTTGTCGAGCCTAAATTTCAGGGTTGTTAGGAAATCCTTGGAACGTTTGTCGGGTCTAAAGTCTATGAGCATTTGTTAGGCTTAAACAAGTCTCTAAGAGGAGCCACAAACACGGGTGTGAACGTGTAGGTTGGGAGGAACCTATAAACTTTCTGGTTGGGAGGATCCAAGTTAAAACACCTAGGTTGGAAGGAACCTAATTTAAACTTTCTAGTAAATATCAATGTGCTCAAAGGGGTCGAGTACTTGAACCGAGAGTGGAGTGGACTCAAAGTCGAACCACTATACATCATTGTGTTTGTGATTGTATTTGAGCACATTTCTTGCTATGCATTGTGTTTAATTGTTTAATTGTGAATACTTAACTAGAATGTATGTTAGGCACTTGAAAGCACATACACACATATAAGATGTACTTTCACTTACTTGAGTATACTTGAACTTATATGATACATTCTCATATAATCTACTTAAGTTGCATAGATTAGGTGCTTGATTAGTTTAATCATATGTTAATCTATGCATACTTATATTAGGTAGCTTATTGCTTATCTATATGCTAGTCTTGTGATTGGACCCACTTAGGCCTGGAAGCCGAAGTGTTATTGCTTAGTTTAAATTGATAAAACTGTTAAGTAGACGAAAAGATTTTTAAAATGTCCTAATCACCCCCTCCCCTTAGGACTTACCATAATTCCACTTGCTTCTCTAAGCTTCTGCACGCATACACATTCACAAGTGACGCAATTTCATAAATATGCATAACAAGACTGATGAATATTGATGTGCATGAATATGATAAGATGTACATCCACCTTGATTTTGAGGTGATCAAGATGAAATCTCATAGAGCCAGTAGATCAGCTTCGTACCTGTCAGATTGTATAAGCTTATGTATTGTAATAGGGATGGATTATTATTTGATCAGATGGATATTATGTATAATCGTGTAGATAGCAAATGTTTAATCATTCATAATGTGTGAATTAAACCATACATGCTACGAAGGGAATTACTTATAAGCAATAGATCGATTTTATCCAATATTGTGCATGTATGTTAGCCTTGCAAATTACTATAATATCCTTAATACTCTATGTCATGTGATAAAGTTGAGATGATGTGGTGATACTTTGCTGTGCATTCTTAAGGCTATATGTAAAAATTCGACTACGTTAGAAGCACAATAGGAAAGCGACCAAATCAAGATTAAGACATAAAGATAAGTTAAAGGAACATCGTAAATGATTATACCGTAGTAAATAGCCCCCTCCCTTTCTCATTTCAATCATCTCTCACTATCCAACACACCTCCCCACCTAAAAAAATCCCTTAGGCCTTCCTAAGACACCCTTAGCTTATCCACATCCCTCCACCAATGAGAGTGAAAGTAAAGGATAGAGTCTAGCCCTGGTCTAACCTAGTCTAGCCAGAATCTTAGCCTCTTGAGTCATTCAAGTTCCAATATGCTGAGCCACTTAATCTAATCCTTGCGACATTACCGTCCATCAAACTTTTCAATTTCTAATCAGTTTCGTCTAATCTCAAGATTAGTATTGTAAAACACTTATTCATTTCTCAACCCCCCTAATCATCTCATCTATTAATACAACATCGCATAGCATTGCACACTTAATAAACTTGAGAGTATGTTCTGTGGCTTGCCAATATAATTGGATCATGCCCATCAGAAACTTTGGTCCATTAGTTCACACTTCAGCAAGTGGAGAAGTAAGGGTGGATTTATCCAACCCGAACCAAAGTTTATCATAAGCGTTACATTTAACACATTAGTACACACACCATTGCATCATTATTGCGCGAGAACTAATCACAACCCTCAAGAAGTAGTCAAATCATGTGAAAGTAGAGATCGTACATTTATACGGGCATGAGCGGGTGCCTAACACCTTCCCTCTCTGTAATTGTGGTCCCTTACCCTAAATTTTTAGTCACAAATCAACAAGTCACTTTATGACTGAGAATATTCGGATCTCCTCCTAGTATTTCTATAGAGTCTAGCCAACAGTGAAGATAGACTAATTGTCTAGTGGCAACTCTAATCAAATATACATTCTTTTAAACACAGCGCAAGCGCTTAAAAAAGACAACCCATGAAAAAGCATGATCCACCCGCAATCCACCATCCACACCACTTTAATAAAATATTGTAATTGTTTCTAATTAGAGTTTCGCTACGATAGAGGCCTATAAATACGTGTTTAGAGTTTTAGTTTAAAATACTCATATCTCCTCTCAAACCTTAACTCTAAAAAAATCAGTTCTCTCATAAAAACTTTAACCTGTCAAATTTAAATATCTTATAGTGTATATATTATTATAGTTCCTTTTGTGGTTGAGAATTAACATTTCTAACGGGCTTTCCTTCATCTCTATAAGTATTTTCTTGCAGCAAAAAAGATTGTTGTTGTTAAGCATTTGAGGTAATTTTGGTACTGAAAATTTTAAATTGATATATTTTTTAGAATTTTTACTTTTAGTTGAAACCATTTTAAAAAGTATCCAACTTAAAGCTGGTTAACTTTAACAATGATATAATATAAGAGAAATGCTTTATTGCTCTAAGAGCATTATGGGTTCTACGATCCTCCTAATTGTATCATACTTATTGGATATTTTAGAAGATTGATCCAAACTTTTATTATGATTGAATAGGTTCTATAGGCTACCTTATAAAAATCACATCAATTGGATGGTCCAATGTAGCTTTAATTTGCCTTTTTTAGCTATTATACCTCCAAATAATGGATGAGATGTTTAGAATCTAATTAATAGAAGTGCTCCTTTATAATTATAAACATTTCATGATGGGCCCTTGTTGGTGTTAAATTTAATTACACGTGTTGTGTGTGTGTGTCCAGCATGTCAGAGCCAGTGGTAGCTCAACTCAAACCAAATGCCTTGTGACCCTGAGAGCCAAAGTAGACAAAGTAGGACTGGATCTATGAAGATCGGTTGACTATTCAACCACAAATTACATAAAAATCAAGTGATTTATGAAGGAAAGAGTTCATCCTTTTAATAAGTTTTTTTTTTTTTTACCTTTGGAGAAAAGACTTTCAATTAAGCATGTGATAACTTATACTATTCAATATTTATAAAATATAACTTAAAAGAATAAAACTAGGTAGAAGACAATTAATTAAATAAATAAGTTTTAACTACAGTCAGTTGAAAAAGTAAATGATAAAAAGAAAAGAAAAATAAAAACTAACAACAATCTGTTCATAGCGAGACAGTCGTCAAGAATGATTGTTTATTCGTGACAAGGTCCTAGAGTACGAAAGCTAAATTGCCTGATCAGCTGGCTTTTATGGCTAGAAGGTCTTCAGAATAACAATCTGTTCGTTGTGGGTTAGGCTTCGCTATGTGAGAAAATGTTGAAGGACAGGAACCCCCTGATGAAGGGTGAGGATCAAGCACATACTTATTGCATATGGATTGGATAAAGATCAAAGAAAAGTTGATAAATTTGATAATTTTTACATGGATGGACCAAAAGAAGGCGGACCATAAATCGGCCATAACTTTTGATTCGAGAGAAGTCACAGGACGCACAACATATGAATTTTAACTGCAATTTTGTTTTGGGGTGAACCAATATATCCGTCCATTTTTTTAAAAAAAATGCACGTTTATAGCAGAAAAATGAAATTTTAGAAAAAAATTATTATTTTTAATAATTTTGATTTAGTGTTTCCTTCGTTTTTAGAATTCTTGATTATTTAGAAGTTTCTATTTTTGCTGAGTAATGAGTTTTAGAAAGAGCCTACTTAGTAGTAGTCTTTAATTAGGATTTTACTATTTTTAGTAATTTTTTATTTCAAAAAACTTACTATTTTTAATAAGTACGAATTAGGATTTATTTAGGAATATGTAAGTATGTTATATTTTGTCAGCGACGCCTCCTCCTCTGGTACACTCTATAGGGTGTACCACTGATTTTCTCATCAGATCGACAGCAAAAAATTAATTTTTTTTACCGCTTTTCCAATTTTTCGAAATCGACCCCAAATTATTTTGATATTTGAAATTGATTAAAATTTAATGTTTTGATTCACCAAATTGCTATTAATGGTGCTGAAAATCCCTTAGGATTGATGTAGTGGAGGGATTTCAAAACTTAGAGGAGAAATGAGGGGGAGAGAGATCGAAAATGGAGGAAATTTGTCGTTTCTGCCTTTTATGACGGATACGGGTACGAAATATCAGCCCCGATACGGAGTGTATCACCTCATACAGTGCAACCTTTATTGATACAGTTGATACAGGGCCGTGTTGCATATCGTATCGAGCTGATACAATATGGATATTCATATGATGGTTCCAAATCGGCCTTCTTTTCTATAGTATCGTACGTATTAGTACATGTTTCCTCTTATAGTTCTCCAAGGATGTCATCCATGTCCAATAAAATTCTCCAGTTCAGAAAATTAGCACGAGGCACTTAATACATATGTTACAATTTTATAAAAAACTACACGTTTCATTGATATTCCTTGTGTTCTTAGCGCAACAACAAACTAGCAAAATTAAGTATCTGTATTGGCATGCATGGTGAACGAAACCATCCAATATGGCTACATGACAGTCAATTTCTTTTTCTTTTCTTTTTTTCTTTTCTTTTTCTATTTTTTACCAAACATTAAAAAAAAATTGAAAATTTTAAAATCAGGATGATCCCGGATAATTTTTTGTTTTAGACATGTATTTGATGGTGTAATGGGCCATTATTTGGTAAGAATGTTGTCTGTCAAGCAATGTCAGCTTGACCTACTCAAAGTCGACCAAATAGGCCATAATCGAATATAAATCAAGCATGAGTTGGTGGATTAAAGCCTGTTATATATAAAAATACAACAAAAAGAAGATGAAAATAGGGGGGGAAATGTGAAGATTTAGCCCTTCTTCTGATATTTCCTAAATGGTCTTTCAACATTCATCAAATTACACTCAAATCTTGTGTTTTGATCCTCAAAATAGGAATACCCTTTCATTGATGGAGTTTCTTCAAATTGGATTCATTTAGTTGGGGATCTGAGCCACCAACATAACCCCACAAACATTTTCATTCCACAAGAATTGAAAGCAGAAGTGCCAAATCGAGTATTTTCCCCATCAACTTTAACAATCAACCTCACCTTTTTCTGAGGCCATGTTGGAAAATATTAAAGTAACTATCAATCAGATCTTCAAATCCCATAGTTCCTCAAAGTCGTATGTCGAAGAAAAAGTGAAGCACCCCATATCCTCTCTCTAATTGAAAGACAACTTGTTGAAACTATGTATCAAATGGTCCAAACCCACGTCTTCAACGACTCCAACACCTTCATGTCTCTAAAATCTTCATGACAAACCTTTAAAAATTTGTAAGATACATAAATGTAACCCCACCTCTTGGTTGAATTTTTAAAATTCATAAAGTATCAGGCAAAGTATTCTCATTAAAAGATGTAAAACACATTGAATGCATCTCTAATGCCATATAACTACAACAGTAAACTCTACCATCATATTCAGGCTTTAGCTCGAAAAATTTTATTTTTGTCCAACTAAAAGACTATATTCGTTTTTCCTTGCATTAGTGATCCTATGGAAAAACATGATCTCCCGATCCCTTCATTCAACCATCCAAAAAATTTTCATTTTTAAGAAGCCTAATTGGGCCATGGATGATCTTCCGAGGAGCTATCATTCTCACCTCATTGTCACCTAAAAGCCATTTGAGTTTTAATTGCAAAATCTTGTACTTTGATACAACATTATATCAACAAGGATAAGAAATAGGTACACCATCAAACAGAGGTACAATAATCTAGATTTTATTATTTTTAATAACTTTTTATTTTGGGGAACTTACTATTTTAAGTAAGTACGAATTAAGGTTTATTTAGGGATATATAAGGATGTTAAAATCATTGTTAATGTATCCATCAAATTATTATTCAATAAAATTATGGTTTTTACCAATTTTCTCTCATGGATTAGATATTTTCCCTTGTGGATTTAAGGAAGTCCGGTTAAAGAGTCCTGGAAGCCTTGTGGATTCAAGGTAGTTATCTCGTGAGGAAGATAGTGATCGACCTCACTACGTCCTCCCTGTGTCAAAAAATCATGGTTCACGTGAAAAGGATAGATGTTGTTTATCATGCGGCTAGCTTCGTGGCTACACAATTATTGTGATGACTGTTGTTCACCATGCAGGTCTGAGTTCTATGGCGAGACAGTCGATGGTGGGTTGATCTTCAACAATCCATTCGTCACATGAGTGGTCTCCGTGGTGAGGCAGTCATTAGGAAACAACAGCCTCTTTGTTACCCCGCACAATTGAGCTTCATGGGTGAGTTGCTCATTTGGAAAATGATCGGCTATTCGTCACTTAGCTACATAGTTTGTGGCGAGGAGGTCGGTGGGGCAACAACTTGTTCATTACTTTGGGTCCTTACTTTGCGATGTGATAGTCATGGGAACAACTATTCGTTCATCGCTTAGATCTTCATTCCATGGGCAAGGATGTCTTGAACTGATCACATATTCATCACTCGATTAGGCTTCATGGCAAGGCAATCATATTAAACAATGACTTATTCATAGCTTGGTCAAACTTTGTGGTGAGGTGGTCGAGTGAAATCTTTAGGCACATGACAAGATGGCTCTGCTAGGCCGTCCGTTTAAGACCTAGAGATCTTCTTAGGTCCAATAATGTGATCGTGGATATATGGTGTCTAGTTATCATATTCTAATCTAATCAATCTGAGCTGATTTATAACATTGCATTCGCTGACCATGGAGGAGTTAATTTGAATAATAATAATAATAATAATAATGGTCAATGACAGATGAAGGATATGCAACGTTGCACTGAAAAGAGTAGTGTTATATTGTTTCGGAGTGGTGTGGGCCCTGAACTCCTCATTCTCTGTTAATTTATATATGTATAAGGCGGTTTGCTGGAGACTTGTATTAAAATGAACATCTGAGATCTTCTCTTGATTAATTAGCCAATCAACAGATGTGGTCGATTATACTTCAAGATAAAAATGAGCCTTCCAAAATTTCTTTTAATTGCCTAGTCGTCAAGCAAGCATAGTTGATCATATTCTCTATCTTGAGATAAGCCTTCGCGATCTTCACATAATTAGCTTACTTTTGGATGAGTGTGGCCTATCATATTACACAAATGTGTTGCTTTTAATCACCACTTTAGCTTAATGTATGTATTAGAGCTTTCCGCTTACGGCTTCACATATATGTAGCAACTTGAGTTCTAACATGTGTTAAGAATCATCACCAGCTAAAATAGTAGTCATGAACATCCTCTTTAGGACATTATGAAGCTTATGGCCTTTGTTGTATTGCCACGTGTATGTAATAACTTTTCTCTCAAGCACAATGACACTTATAGCTATAGCTTTTCTCATACTTCACGATATTTTCCTACCGCCCGCATAACTGTGAGGATCTCATCTTAATCTTTTGTACAGAGGTGTTATCACACGTCGTCTCACTAGTTGTCATAGCTGGTGCACTCAAATTGGGTGTAAATAGCACCAACGAATAGATTATTTAAATTATTAAGCGAACACTTCTTTAAATATCCTATTTATCCACATTAAAATCTATTAAGTAAATGTTTTTACCAAAATTTGACAAATTGGATCAATAGCACAGATCGCTCCACATCGCATGTACAATATCTCCAGCATGCACGCCAAATATTTAGAAAGCAGATAATATCTTCGGAATGCCACGCCATTTAAACAATATCTGGATCAGGATGAGTAGCCGTTATGGACACGTCAACACTAGAGTACGTTCGACAAAGGTATATCACAATCAAAAGAAGAGTAACCACTCTTTCCCAGCTGATTACACGCGAAGGCGCCACGTGGGCAATCAGTTGTCCTCACCTTTCATCATGAGGGGCTATAAATAGCAGGAGTAGATACGAAGAAAAGATTCCAATCCTCAATCTAAGAACAACCTTATACTAGCGCAATGTTGTTGTCTATCCTAGCATAGCCTAGTTTAATCCCTCCACCGCTCATCAGCCGTGGACCCTTAGGTTAGGAGTAGCATCAGTCTGTCCCTGCGACCACGCCGGATCGACTCTTAGTTGTAGCCAACAGTTGTAATCCCCTTCCATCTATGCCCGCGAACCTGATTTGAAGGAAGGCATTAGTCTTAGGACCCATCTGCCTATGATCATGCACTAGGCTGACCATAATTATAACTTATAATTATTGGCATTATCATCGCATCACTCATCAGCACGCTACTCTAGGAAGCACCCTACTACTCTCAGCTGGACCGATGATCCCACTATAGTGCTAAGAAATTACGCTTAACTTTGCACCCATTTCTCTGTCTCTATCCATTCAATCATACAATTGTTGCACCTTCGCAAGTCTTTGATTGTCAAGGTAAAAAAGAGCTCACTGGAGGAAGAGCCCTAACTTCCACAAATTGCCTGGCTAAACGAGCGTAAATTGTTGGTTGAATAGACAATGGTTGATCGACTGTGCACCGCTCTATCTCTACGCCAAGGGTCAATGGTGATCACGGTTTGGACCAAACTCAATCGGTCCTAGCACGCGAGCACAACAAGCACACACCCCCCCACTTGGCTATAAACAGCACCAACAACAGATTGTTAAATTTTCATGTTGGCATAATGTTTGAAGGGTATAACTTATGAAATGTGCATTCGACTTAATGGGCAATCTAGATCAATGAACTGGACTCCATGTCTTCCGTTTGTGACTTAAGAATCATAGCAATGAAGCATTTAAGCTGATAGAGGCTAACCTATTTATGAACTTAGTTGTCCATTGATTCCTACTAGGGTTATAGTTTGTTTATCCAAGCCATTGATCCAATGGCCCTCATCATGGATGGACCATACTAAAAAAACTCTCTCAAATAGGAGGATCCTAATTAGCAAATCTTTTGTCTAGTCTCCACTGAATGTGGCCTATTGAAGAATTTTTTTAGGCAGGGTTCATCCATGAGAGCAGCCAATCAATGGTTCGGATGAACCAACCATGGGCCCACATGTTCAGATTCAGAACGAACATGGAACTTCCTTGGGTATGTCAACAGCACCCAAGTGACGGGCGTGGCTTGGACATGTGGAAAAAAGATAGCCTATATGTCAACATGCACATGTGGACAACTTGATTAGCGGAGCTTCTTGATTTTTTATTTTTACTTTTTTTTTATCAGGGCATGTTCAGAAGCCTTCAGGTTAGAGGAGACCAGACCCTATCCTTCACCTGCCATGTTGGCAAGTGGGCTGCAAATGGCCTCTTTTTTTACCAATCCAAGCATTTCTCCTAGCACGATACAACCTTGGGGCACGCCACCCAAAGTGGCAGTGGCACACGTCTGTAAAAAATCAACCTTGGGACTCTGCTACCACCCATGTGGGCCCACCATGATGTATGTGTGTTATCCACGCCGTCCATCTATTTTGCCAACTCGTTCATTTTAAGCCACGAGCCTAAAATTGAACCATATTCAAAGGTCAAGTGGACCACACTAGAAGAAACAGTGGAGATTGAATGCCTACCATGGAAAACTTCTTTGTGTTTTCTCTTTAGGAATGTTTTAACGGTGGATGTCATTGACCCTGCTGTTTCCTGTGGTGGGTCCACTTGAGCCTTGGATACGCTTTAATTTGGGCTGGTGGCTGAAGATGAGCTGCCAAAACGGACGGACAGTATGGATAAAACATTTACATGATGGTGGGCCATGTAGTCCTGTCACCACGCAATACGTGTCGCATTGTATGTTGTCCTGACAATCTGTTGACTGTTGTCTTCAGGTGGGCATATTTTATAGTTGTATCTTGGATATGGGAGCGGATTAGGTGAGACCCAGGATCCACCGAGGTGGGTGGGACCACTGTGATGTATGTGACTACATCCACGCCTTTCATCCGTATTGAAAGTTTATTTTAAGGTATGGTCCAAAAATGAACAAGTTCCAAATCCTAGATGGGCCATATTACAGGAAACAGTGGTGATTGACCATTAAAAACTTCATGTGAGCCACCAAAGCTTTGGATCAAGATGATATTTATGTTGTCTCTTAGTCTAGGTGTTTTTTTATCTTATCAACAGATTGGATGGCAAATAAACATTCCGGTGAAATCCAGGAAGTTTTCAATGGTAGAGATTCAATCACGACTGTTTTCATGGTGTGGTCCACCTAAGATTTTACTCAGCTTCATTTTTTGGATCATACTCTAAAATGATCTTTAAAAATGGTTGGACGGTGTGGATTTAATACACATACATCACTGTGAGCCCCACAGTCAGGGGTCCCCCCCACCTCAGTGGATCCGGGGTCTCACCTAATCCGCTCCCCTTGGATATGGTCAGTTGGCTACCTTTTAAAGCGTGGCCCACCTTCTGAGTGGAAAGGCCCTTTTTTTCTCTTTTGCCACAAACGAGGAGATACGTGCAGTTGCTCCCATGATTTATACATCACACTCGCACATGGGTGAGAAGCAAAAATGAAGTGATGGGACAATCCTAACTATTAAAAGGGTGTTCACAATCATAGACTGACTGATACGCTGAACCTTACTATGATTGAACGGTTCAGATCATTTCAAACATGTGCCACGTGTACTGTATAAGAAGATGGCCCACCTACTGAATCACTCGGATTGGGTATTGCCCCCACAAGGACCTAGCTAGAGACAGACAGTCGTGGCAGGGGCTCCGTCGGACCCATCTTGATGTATGTGTTTTATCCACGCTGTCCATCCATTTTGAAATATCATCATAGGGCATGAGCCCAAAAAGTAGGCAGATCGATGGCTTGAGTGGACCACACTACAGGAAGTAGGGGTGACACTGACGCACACCTTTGAAACCTTCCTAAGACCCACCGTTGTGTTTATTTGACGCCCAACCTGTTCATCAGGTCAGACAGACCTGAATGAAGGGAAAACATAAATATTGACTTGATAAACAATTCTGTGGCCGCAGAGAGGTTTTTAACGGTGGATGTTCCATCCCCACTGTTTCCTGTAGTGTAGTACATTTTATCCTTAGATCTGCCTCCTTTTTGGGCTCATATATTAAAATGATAAGTTAAAAAGGATGGACAGTGATATACTACAAATACATCAAGGTAGGCCCCACAGAGCCCCTACCAGGACTGTCCGTCTCTAGGTTGGTCCTGCTGTGGGTGGTACCTAATTCCCGTCTCTTGGATCTTGGAAAGACAGACATTTATCTGGGACGTCCACGTGATTAGAATTTGGGCTTGGATTAGGTACTACCCCCACTAGGTCGCACTAGGAGACGGATGCTTACATAACGCGTCGCCATTGGTCGGTGATATGGGCTCCACACCTCGATATTAGTGGGATGTGACAGGTCTGATAGCTCTGTGTCAGATCCAAAGTGTGGGACCCACTATGTCAGCCCATGACAATATGCTATGTAGGCGTCCGTCTCCTCATGCCTCCTGATGGGGTAGTACCTAATCTGAGCCCGTAGAATCTATGCCACTCGCGAGGAGAGCAACTCTAGTAAGACTTCTATGCGAGTTTTACACAGTTTAAAAAGGCTAGTGACTCTTCAACCGTACACCTGGCAATCCAGACTGCCTAAATCGTTGACTCTATTTAGGGCTGCACATCTGCTTGGTTAACCCGCTCGACCTGGTAAAAACCCGATCCGTCCCGACCCGAATGAGAAAACTGTCTAATCCCGGGTAGATGCGGCTGGCCTGTTTTTAATTTAGATACAGTTTAAGGTACATGCCAAATCCGCCCAACCGGACCCGTACCCCGACTCGTGTAAACTTGACCCGTTCCACCCGACCCGAACCGCCCCGTTTATACTAGTTTATTGCGTTTATAAATATTTGTATGACATTATCAGTAGGTTGAGTGGTCAATAAACATTAGGGTGGACTCTAGAATCTTTTAATGGAGGGAGTTTAATGACCATTGATTTTTGTGGTATGGTCTACCTAAAGCTTTTATCTGCTTCCTTATCAGAATCATTTCCTATAATAATCTAGAAACATAAATGGACGGCATGGATTTACAATATATACATCAAGGTGAGCCTTATGGTTAGGGTCTCACCCACATGGCTGGTTCCGGGGTCTCACTGACTCTCACCCAACCTGTGCTCATCTCACACTCACATGGAGCGGATTGGGTGACATCCGAGATCCACCAAGGTGGGTGGCCCCTGACCGTTCAACTATTTTGAAAGATCATTTTAGAATATGAAACCAAAAATGAAGTTGACTCAAATCTTAGGTGGACAACACCATAGAAACATAGTTCTAACCCGACCTAACCTGGTTTAGCATATAGGGTAGGGTAGGGTTAGGGTTGACCCTTTTACAAGTAGGGTAGGGTTAGGGTTGGGTCAGCCCAACCCAATCACGACCTGAACTGAAACCCGAAACTTTAAAATATATTTAGATTCGGTCCAGGGTTGTTCCCAACCCGACCTTAACCCAACCTGCGTGCAGGCCTAACTCTATTATGGATGAAGCATAAACCAAATATTTTGCCGACATGATATTGTTAACCATGTGATCTGTCCTTTGAACTATTTTACTTTTGATCATCCATCATTTCTTCATTCATCGGATGGTTAGGATTACTTGATCAATTTGATTTAATACATATAATCCATCCACAGTGGTACCCACAATTTGGATGGTCTGGATATCTGTAAATCACTCCCAAATTTGAGGAAGATGAGTCAACAGTCCTCTTTAAATTGTTCAAAACTGACATAATACTAAACCACCTCATAAAGTATGAGTTTCGCTATAATACATCCCGACATGTTACTTTATTTGCGTCAGTACCACAGTGGTCGGATCTGGACCACGTTTCGATGATCCGAACCGTTTACATGATGTGTCTCATCATTGATAACATCCAACCATAAAAATATTCAATGTTAAAAGATAATCAAGGGATAAAAAAAAACAATGGTCAAAGGGAACGGTCCATATTCAAAGTAAAAGGTTAAACGATCAAAGCCTTTAATTATTCTATCTGACTTTTTTGGGTGTCCACTATTCACGATGAGACCATCATATAAGAGGTTTGTATCATTAAAAAATAAAGCCAGATGTAACAGCTATAATAAGGATGTGAAAGAAAAATCAATACATATGAATGTATTTTACGTCTCTAGTTCTTTTTTTATGTGAAAGGGTTTTTTTTGGTGGACCTATCACCCATATCACTGTCCAATAGCTATGTGGACATTTTTTAAGTACATCTTTTTTAACTATACTTAGGTAGTCAGATTTTCTCAAAAAGCAAGGCCGTTGATTGGTCTCCTCATTTGCAATTTGCTTTGTGGGCCGGGGAGCCGATTAGGTGCGGTCCCGTTCTCACCCAACACCGTTCGGTCGTGACTGTGAGGCCCACCTTGATGTATTTGTAGCATATCCATGCCATCCATCTGCTTCGCCAAATCATTTTAGGATATGAGCCAAAAAATTAAACAGACAAAGTTTCAGGTGGACCACAACACTATAGGAAAAAGTGGTTAATGGACGCCCACCATTAAAATTTTCTCAGTGCCCAATGTAATGTTTATGTTCCAGCCAAACTGTTGACAAGGTCACAAAAACATGAATTAAGGAAAATAAATAAATATCAGCTTGATCCAAAACTTTTGTGGCCTATAAGAAGCTTTTAATGGTCAATAACCACTCTTTCCTATGGTGTGGTCCACCTGAGGTTTGTATCTCCTTCATGTTTTGCCTCATAAACTAAAATGAGCTGGAAAAACGGATGGACGGAATGGATCTACTGCACATACATCAAGGTCGGTTCCACGGTCAGGGCTTTACCGTGTTGAGTGAGGCCGGGGCCGCACCTAATCCGCTCCCCTGTGGGCCATGCCTTGAATGACTGAGGAATCACATGGTACTGATGAGTGAGAACCTGAATAATCTCCTCATGCGCCTGTTTGTAAACGTAAGGTCCATAATTAGGAGAATCCAACCGTTGGTTCAAAGTAGCCCACGTTGGATGGTCCACTCCTAGATTTTCCCCTACATCAGACTATTCTAATCCGTTGATTGGTGCCCAACAATTAGCAGTTAGGAAAAAGGGCTAGAATTGATTCTAAGTAACTGTCACAGATTAGATGCATTGCACTGCATAAAAAGAATTGGGACATTCTCCATCCAAAGTAGCTTATCATACCATGATGAACGGATGATATAAACTGTCCAATTAGTGGTATGAAAATGGACGGACCAGATGGCACTTGTGCTTTGTAAAGTTGCGTGCGGGGCTAGCCAAGCTCCGAGTTTTGCGAATCTTTTCTTCCGTAACGTGTTTACCGTTGAGATCTTGAGGACTATGGGGTGGTCCCAAGGGCTACCTACCTACCGACTACCGTTCTTCCTTGATGAAATTAACTCTGAAGTGCACGGAATCTCGGTGCCTCTATGACACGTACCGTACACATGGTTCATGCGTATGATGATCCAAACCGTCCAATCAAGTTCTCAACAATTGTTTAGCACTAAAAAAATACGGCCTTCTTAAATTGCATTAATATCTAATAGATGCTTTTATTTCGCGAAATATGAGCCATTGCTATTCTCTCTTTAAGCATACACTTATAACTACCAATGAAAAGGTTGGGATTGTTCCAACAGTCTAGTTTTTGTTCTATGGCTCATCATCGTTTGATCTACTGAATGAACGGTTCAAATTTGATCCCTGTATGCTATTCGTGACATGGAGGTACAATAACTCTAGTGTTCCCGCGGGGTACCGGATCTGCCTTCGGAGAAAGTAATAAAACAAAAAAAGAGATGATCCAACGGGGGGGAAGCATAGAGAATCCTTGCCATGCACGTATCCGGACCGTCCATTAGGTCTGGTTAGCTCTTCTTCCACTATTGTGCAAAAACTACAGTGATTAGATTGTCTTTCCCGGTGGATTGGTTGAAATAATGACCGGGCTATTCGAAGTATGGATGGACTCCTTTCATTCCATTTCCTCCCTCCATGAAGAGAGGCCGGCTTGTTTTCTGGATATGATTCGGTCAAATCAAACATGGAAATCATAGTCAAATGTAGATATTTTTAAGAGACCAAATTTGTAATATAGTATTTCGGTGAAAAGTTTTAAATATAAATAATGATATTAATGTATTTAATGTAAAATTACGTTGTGTAGTCTAACACGACACCTTACACATACGTGTGTGGAAATTTAAGCAGCAACTAGAATTATGGCTAAGTCCTACAGGGGGGAGGTGATTAGGACATAAGATGAGTGAAAGTACATCTTGTGTGTGTGGATGTGCCTATCAAGTTCCTAGCATACATTCCTAATTAAGCATTCCTAATAAATCAATTAAACACAATGTATAATGAGAAATGAGTTCAAGAACAATCACAAATGCAAGCATGTATAGTGGTTCGACTACTTGTCTACTCCACTCCCGGTTTAAGTACTCAATCCCTTTGAGCACACCGGCATTCACTGAAGAGTTTAAATCTGATTCCTCCCAACCAAGGTGTTTTAACTCGGATCAACTCAACCGGGAAGTTTACAGGTTCCTCTCAACCTACAGGTTCACACCTGTATTGGTGGCTCCCTTTGGAGACTTGTTTAGACCTGCTAAATGTGCCAAGGAATGACAAACGTCTCTGAATTTAGGCCCGACAAACGTGCCAAGGATCGACAAACGACCCAACACTTTAGGCTCAACAAATAAGTCAAAGATCGGCAAATGACCTAAGAATGCGAGTTTGACAAACAAACTCTACACTCAGTTCCCACAGGAAAAGAGTGGAACCAGACTCTTACAATTGATAACTTACTAGTCGGATTGAGCCCATTTGTAGCTTCGGGTTGCTTCTTCTTGCTCTCCCGTGCTTGAATCAGCTCCCCTTGTGCTCCCACGATCTTCGATGCCGCTGCTTTGCCAAGGCTTAAGTTCCAAGATCAGCTTTCTTGCATGTGATGCTCTATTAGAGATGCCCAAGGTGCTAGGGAATGGTGAAACCTCTACAAATGATAGGAAATGGGTTTCCTAGAGGGATACACCTATTTAGAGTCCTAGGTGGTGTTTAGATAAGGGATTTAACTATGATCAAGGTGTCTAAACTCCTAGGAATCAAGATGGAACAAGTCCATTCTCATATTGCCATTGAATGGCTCGAGCTTGTGATGAAACACAAGAAGAATGACTTGCTATGGATTGGAAATAGAGCATCTAATGGTCTTTAGCAATTGGTGGCTTCTATCTCCTCAAAATCCCCTCACATTTTTACGAACCTCCCTACTTCTATAAGATTTCTCCAACAGTCAAATAACGGGCAGATTCACGCAAGGGCGGGCGCTCGGTTGACTTGTGGTCGGTCGCCCGAAATCCAGTTCATAAAAGAGTTTTGGTCGTCGGACACATTTGGAGTTGGTCGGGCACCCGATAACCATACTTTCACTTTAGTCATGCGTCCGAAATTCAGTCCAGAAGGGGTCTGTGCAGCTGGACATTTTTTGCACTGGTTGGGCGCCCGGACAGGTTGTGGTTCGGCGCCTGATGACCTTCTGATTTCTGGCTAACTCACTAGACGGATTCCCTTAGGTCGGGCACCCGGTGGACACTTGGTCGGGCGCCCGGCCAGGCATGTTTTTCTGCTGATTTGTTTATGTTTTGTAGCAAATCATACAACCTCCTGGCCATTCTTTTTGTGGTCTTTTGAGACACTTAAGGCCAATCTAAGATGACTAAGGGTATGCCTATTAGTCATGGTCATCTAGAGGTTTATGGTTTTGGATAGGTACAAGGTTAAGGCTCACCAAGGCATCACTTTTACATATTTCTTCTTTCTTGATGTAGCAAGTCCGTCTTGAGTTTTCGGTCTTCGTCTTCATTAAGCTCAACCGACACTAGACTTACTGACCTAAGTAATTGACAAATAAGGTGCACTAGCATGCCACAGAAAAATGCACTATCATAATGATGATTTGAAATTGAAATGATATAAAAATGCCACTATTACGAACAAGGCATGAAAATCATGTCAAATACAGATAGTGTTAGGAGACGAGTAATTTGAAGTCATTATACATTTTCTTCATTATGGTAGTAATGGGTTAAACAAGTAGGCTAAGAGGCCATGGAATTGGTGAATACAATGATTCTTCACCACCACTTTTAAAATTATGCTTACTCTTCCACCATACATGTGGGAAATATGAATGTCAATGCTATCGTAGTAATTTGTGACATTATTATAGTAATTGGTGAAACAAATAGTCCTTAGTTTCTAAGGGATTTGAATTTGCTGGAAATCATGGTTTTACAAGAGTTTGGATTTGGGATATGTGCGAATTGGAAAGATCCTTAGCAAAAAAAAAACATCAGAGATTTCAAATTCATCAATTTCACAAAATAATTTCTACTCCAAACAGCCTCTTACTCTATCATATAGAAAGGCAACCATTAGTCTATGGGTGCCTCTATTCCTGGCAACCATGCAGCTCTTATCATCCGTCCATCTATTCTACCCCATCTCTGTCCATCTTTTCTACCCCATCTCTTAGATGGCCACACACAACTCAAGTTGCTCTACTCCACTCATTGGAGGGCAAGCACCCTATGGAAAGAATAGATGGCCTATAAAAGATTTAGTGGCGATCCACATTCTTTGCACATGCATGGCCTGTCCTGCTAGTGGACTAGTCTTATTTTTCTTATCGTCATCTTCAGAGTGTAGGCGATCTTCATTGGATAATTGGATGTCTCATAAGCTTACAGAGTTGGTTATTCGGTGGTATTAACCATTTCTATTGTGGTCCCCTACTGTGAATGGTCAACACATGCATTAAAGGGCCATGTAACTGTTTGCAATCTAATCCATCCACTGAGTGGTTTCTGTTTATACTTGGTCGATCATGGCCAGATCAAACGGTCCAGAAGAAGCCGCATGACAGTCATGCTATGTGTGGTGCAGACGGACTTTAAAAGGAGGAGCTAGATACGTGCACATGTGTGGATGTTGGATCGTAGTTAGATTGCGCTCACGTGTGTCTTTTTAGGGGTATGTGAGTAATTTTTGAGGCATGAGGGTTTATTTGACTAGAGTCACCACTAATCAGTTACTCCGCTTCCACAGTCATCTAAATCTTGTAGAAACGTTAGGAGAGAGAATTCGAAGGCTCTTTGCCCTAAAACGACTCATTGATCTACAACCGAAGATTCGAGGTAAGGGACTATAGTTACAGAGAGGGTAGGTGTTTGGCACCCTCTCTGCTCGTATAATTGTACAATCTCTACTTTACAAGATTAAACGAATCGTTAGGGATTGAGATTAGTTCTCGCCTACTAATGATGCAAAGGTGTGTGGGATGTAGTGATAATGCGATATCGATAACGAGTGATAGTCCGGGTCAAATAAATATACCCAAACTCACCCACAAGCAATTGGATAACCAATCAACTCGAGTTTTTAATAGGTAGGGTTAGATGTCTAGACAAGCCATAAAGCATACACTCAAATCAACTGGGTGCTCAACTGCAATGGATGCAATGAAATACGAATGGATGGGGCCAGCAGGGGGGTTGAGAAGGAAATGGATGTTGCCTAATGCTAATGTAGTTTTAAATGAAGTTGATCGAGGTTGGAAGAAATGGATGAATGGTTTTGTCGCAAGGGTTGAATCGAGTGGCTTGGACCAGAGTTTTGGTTGCTCAGGTTGCTAAGAGTTGTGCTAGGTTAAGCTGCCCTGGGCTGGACTGCTCTCCTTCTACTCTTACTTCTCCTTGTTGGAGGGATAAGATGGTTTGGGAAGGTGGGGAGGCTTGTGGATTTTTTTGGTGCTGGAAATGAATGGGAGGGCGCTATTTATAACCCCTAAGATTAGTTTTCTAGTAATTGCGAAGAAGTCTAGGGGTAAAAAGGCTTTACGATTTTAGATCATCATGTGGTGAGATCTTGATGGTTGGATTGATAAGTAAGAGGGTAGTTTGGGTAAAAGGGGAGGACCGCTTGGTCTTTTCCCCTTCCAACACACTTGCTATAGAGCTGAGGGAAACTCACACCATATCCACCCTCTCCTGCTAAAGCAGGAGAGCTATCACATGGTGGGTGGACCCTAGGTGCCACCTAGGGCCTAGGAACCCTCTTACTTTCTTAGGAAGGCTCATGTGGCAGCGTGTGGCCTTGCAGCTCACCTATGACTTTGTGGTCTCGAGTGTTGATGGGCCTGACTTGGGCTTAGTCTTGGACTTAAATTGGTCATAGATTTGGGCTAGTAGTTGGGTTAGATTGACCGAGTTTAGGTTGAGATGATTGGGTTGACTGGGTTTAATTCGATAAGCTTGTTGGCCTTAGGTGAGGTGTCTACAACATGTGGGAGCATTAAATGCTAGAGCTTCATAAAAAGAAACTCTCTACGAAGTAAATCTTTAACAAACATTAAATGCTAGAATCTCATTAAAAGCAATGTTTTATAGATGTAGGAGCCTAATGACGTGACTCCAATAAGTTTCCTATGCAAGAGTTAAGTGACTGTGGAGACTTCAGTAAACCTTCCTATACACGATTAGAATAGCGGGAGGCGTATGTGATCTCTTGTACACGTGGCCTGATACAATTGATATGCTTATGTGGAAAATCAAGGTGATTTGCACAGTCAACTATCTAAATTTTTCATGTTACCAGATCTTACGCAAAGCCACCTCTTCTCTAAGCCTTTAAAAGCAGCACTCGATGAAGAGCTCTGGGCCCTCGCCACATGTAACGTCATGTAAAATCACACTCTAAAACCCGAGCACATACTCGGGCCACGTCATCAGTACAGTGCCTAAGCTCAATTAATTAACCCTTTATAACTTAGAAGCCTATAAATTAATAAGAAAACCTACCCAATTAGCGCTTCTACCATCTGCATGGATGCCAAATGTGTACCAAGCATGCTTCGACCCTGATCGGCAGACCTGAGAAGTCATAAAAATTTGAACACACCCGAAAATGGTCAGTTTAGCCTAAACAGTCCTTAGACCGCCCATCGAAAGACTATTAAACTTGAAATTTAGGAAAGACGACCCTCTCACTGAGCTTAACGACCCTTGTGGAGCGCCAGCTTGAGAATAGTAGTTTAATCGCCCAACTATGAAAACATAAGAAGCACTTGGTAAGTGCAACTACCCTAGGGTCATCCCATTACCAAGTAATTATTCCTTTTTGCACCTTTTTCAAGTTGAGATGTTGGAACCATTAGATCATTATGAAACATAGGACCTAGGCTTTGATTATAACACTTGAATCAACCCTAAAGCCATAACCCCGATTGATGATTGTTGACCGTGGAACTTCTTTTTCTCATATCCGATAAACGTCACATCCGAAATGCGTGAGATTGTAACCATAGGTAGATCTCCCATTAAGGAAGCTACCCCATAGGTTGGGTTGACCTAGATGAGACAGGTGGACCTCAACTAAGCAAAATAGTTTATACAAAAAAATTACCTTTCAATAGATAAGGAAACAAGAGTTATATTCTAACATTTAATAAAAACAAAGAGAGAAACATTTATCGCTCAATTTATTCCATTCACTGAGTTCTTTATACGTTCCATTACATCATCTCTTGATTCTAGAATATAGTGTACATTGGTATAAATACAGAATATTTCATAAGGAAATGTCGACAGAGCTTCGCCTTATTCCTCTTTCATTCTATCCATAGGTCAGAGAAGCAAGCTTTTGAGCTAAGATTCTTCTTCTTGTGTCCTTCATATCTGACATGGCTTTGATCTTCAACGCTCTTGACTTTTGAAAGGGGACCGAGAGTGAAAACACCCCCTATAAGGCCTGTACCCTTATTTGCCCTCCATACGCTTAGTTTTCGGTACCGGTATGTCTCGTATGGACCAGATTAGCGAGCCTTGATCACGACCCTATTTTAGTACCACATCAACTCAAGACCTATACCCCGGCGACCGCGTAGGCGCTGCGATCTCAATGCCGCGTGGTACGCCCCATTGCAATACCAGGTGTGAAAGTTGCAATCATTTGCGCAATCTGAGGCGGGCCGTGCAACGCATGTGTGGCGCGGGCCCAACTTGCAAAAATTTCTAGAAAGTCAAATCAATCAATCAATCCCCCTCACCCTCACCCATACCCCTCTCATCACCCTAGTTAACACAAACCATACTCACCCCATCCCTCTCTCATCACAAAGTCAAGAGAGCCCATACCTTCCATGCCCCCTCCCATGTTAGCCATCATCATCTCATAATCCCTCCTCTCTACCCATACAAGACCATACGTGGGGGGGGGGGGGGGGGCTTCTGATTTCCCATTTGCAAAGAGAGAAAGAGAGAAAAGATTAAGAAGAGAGAAAGAGAGAGATTAAGAGGGAGTTGGGGGAGTTGGGAGAGTTAGAGGAATTAAAAGGTGGAGATCAAAGCTTGGAGAACCCCAACCATCATCCGAACCGTTCGATCAACCATCCAATTCAATTCAACCGTTCATCTTTCAAGGTGAGTGCAAGGGTGGTGAAATCCATTTTTTTCTCCTTCACTTCCTTTCATCTTTGTGAGCCAATGAGGAGGGATTATGAGATGATGATGGTTAGCATAAGAAGGGACATGAAGTGTATGGGCTCCCTTGACTTTGTGGTGAGAGAGGAATGGGGTGAGTATGGTTTGTGTTGACTAAGGTGACGAGAGGGGTATCGGTGAGGGTGAGGGGGATTGATTGATTGATTTGACTTTCTAGGGATTTATGCAAGTGGGGCCCGCGTCACACGTGCGTTGCGCGGCCCGCATCAGATTACGCAAATGATTACAACTTTCACACCGGGTATCGTAATGGGGCGTGCCGCGCGGCGTTGGGATCGCAGCGCCTATGCGGTCGCCAGGGTATAGGTCTTGGGTTGATGCGGTACTAAAATAAGGTCGAGATAAGGCTCGTTAATTTGGTTCATCCGGAATGTACCAACACCGAAAACTAAGAGTACGGAGGGCAAATAAGAGTACGGGCCTTACAACTCTCCTCTCCTAACAAAATTTTATCCTCGAAATTTACACTACAAACCCAAACTAGCCGAAGATCATAGGAAAAGAAATCACATCACTATATATGCATACCAAACGAAGAGCAATCATATAGATATAATCAATTATCGAAAAGATGGGGATAGGACTCGTGAATCTCTGATATATGTATATTTGTCATATACATCACACAAGCGCACACACACTCTACTGAGCTTCGTAGGAAGCTTATACGCGTTTGTTTACACTGTAGGTACTAGGGCACATCAGCAGCGTTGAGCTCGGTTCATGTACCTGATATTTTGGACTTTTGCTACATTTTATATTTTCTTTTTTTAGCACTGTACTCAACAAACTATATAGTGGATATCTGATGACGTTTTATGGTTTTGATTATGCTCCTTTACAAAAAAAATTTACCCTGAAAATCCTCCTTGTGGGATCCCAGGATCGAAACTTGGCATATGAGAGCTAGGAGCAGAGAATGGGGTATTATGGAGGCTGTTGGCACTAAGGTCGGCGATCGAAAATTTAGTGAGCCCGGTCCCCTGGGTTTGGGCGTGACACCCTCGACATCTTTAACAAAAAGTCATAGAACATGGCACAAAACACCTTTTAGATGGCTTTTACGCGGCTCTGTCTGCAAATCTTTGACTTCAATCTTCCATTTCTTTATTTCGACAGAGTTTCATCGTCATTCTTCTTCAATTCCAGGGGTCCGCACTTTGTTCGCTCAACTCGGGAAGAAGGAGATGCACAAGGCCTTCTCCATACCTTTAGAGTCTTTAGAAGGAGCTTTGGAACTCAAAACTTCAGAAGTGAATCCCCAAATGAGGACCCTAAGGGGGGTATTTATAAGTTTCGGGGTAAATCTCGCATAAAGGCCAACTAATCTGGCAACCTATTTATGCGACTCGCGTAAACCCAAACATTTTTATGTGACTCGCGTAAACATGGTCTCAAACTATTTTCCCCCTCCTTTTCTCATTATTCATTTTTCTTCCTTTCTTCTTTGTCTCTTGTCTATTTCCATGTCTCAATAGAAATAACCCACCTAAGGGTCATAATTGTAATAATTCTGCAGGCGTGGCCAATTAAGTCAAATTTGTCTCATTTAAAAATCTAAATTGGAGATTTTATTTCCCATTTCTAAAATTTCTAAGAGAGAGAGAGAGAGAGAGAGAGAGAGAGAGAGAGAGAGAAGAGAGAAGAAGAAGAAGAAGAAGAAGAAGGAACGTGTGGAGTGCTTGAATGTGACCTTGCGTATTCTTCACATATCCACGACGGTCTAGTCGCTACCATTCCCATTGGCTTTGCTTCTATAGCCTTTAGAGGTAAGATAGGTAGTTCAACACTCCATTTGTCAGATTTCTCTTTAAAGATTTCTCATTTTTTCTAACATGTAAGTCCTATTTGGTGTAAGAACCCCAAATTCTTCCAAAAAATAGGTGCAGACCATTATCCCTAAGTTGTCTTGAATCAAATTCCTAGTTAGATATAGTTAATGCATTGTTTTGATCATTAAAAATGCTTAGATCTGTTTATAAATCATTGAAATTGCCTATTTACATGTATGATTGTTGCAATTGCTTGCTACGATGCTTAATGTTGTTAAATATCTGTCTTAATATGCATGTTGATGTCTGGGTGTTTATGAAGGTTAATGTATTATTGAAATGAGTTGATAATGTGTTGTTGATAGTTGTTATGATGGAATGATCATGGATCCTTTGTTTATATTGTTGAATTTGAATGTGATATGTGGATGACTTGCTAATGTGGTGTTATAAACTTTTATATACATGGAATGTGTTCAACAACTGAAATGTTTTATAGTGCATGTCTGTACCATTTATAGTTATAATGTGGTATGACTCGACAAATGGTTAGGAATAAGAGTGGCCGCTCATGGTCAACTACCCTAGGGCTTGTGCGATTGATTTGGGGTTAAATACAGGTGACAGACTATAGTTTAAGAACTATGTAGGCCATATGTCCCCAAGGCTTACCTCCCCGATGTTCTCCCCTTTTAAATGTGTTAGTTCAATGTTGGGTTGGATGTGATTGCTATGTTTGCAGTCATCATACCCTTTGAATTTAAAATACCGACATTACTAGTGCATAGTCCACTTAGAACTATATTGTGAATCGATTTCCAAGAGTCTCATAGGCTGGACATGGTGGAATGAAACATCGTGTCAAAGATGTCGATTTATGCTAGGGTGACGAGCCTCCCTGTAGTGAACATTGAGCATCATTGGAGGCGATGAGCCTACCATCTTGTTAATGAATGGGTGACAAGCCATTCTGCTTTGATTTGGGCATGGATGAGTCACTTCCGGATCATGCTTTCCTGGATAAATAACCCAAACCTTGGATCGAGGGGTTACTGTCGATGATTGACGTCGCGGCACAGGGAGCCAGATGGTCCCAGTTAGACTCTGTGATAAAATGATGGTATTTTGGCTTCACCAACTTGCTGGATGAATTGTACTAATCAATTACTTGGCTAATCATGCATGACATGCATTGTGTGCGGCTGATGGGGTGACAAGCCCCATTCACTGTCATTTTAGTCTATGCGGGTGATATAGTGATGAGTCACTCACTGTTGATTGTGACAAAATGAAGACTGGTGATCGGAGCATTTGTTTGCATTTTATTCATCCATGCATTATAAACAACTAGCTTAACTCTTATTTGATGCCTTGTGTGTTCCTCATTACTTATACTTGGTTTGAAAATATGTGTAAGTTAGGGCAATGGAACCACTCCCACCTGGGACAGTGTTTTAAAATACCAACCAGGAGATTTCATTGATGTAGGTACCCCAGGAGTAAATGCACTAGATGAGGCCTAGTTAGACCTCGTAGTGGAGATATCATGCTTCCAAGCTTAGGCTGGTTAGAGTAGGTAGAGCTCTTCGTGATAGTTCCGTTATTAGAGTTTTGAGCCGTGACATTAGACCTTTGGGTTTCTATTATTTTAGATATGTATATTGGAGTCCCTAGATGGGTGGACTCCATAGTTTTGTTAGGGAGTGCATTGTAGTTTGTATAATCTTCATTTGGGTAAACACCACTTATGAAATTGTACACTTTTGAATTATTATTTGCCATATATTTATTAGTTAGTTATCCCTACTTAACATATGATTCCGCTGATTTAAAAAGCTACTCTGATTATTGGTTATGTTTGAGGGTTAATTGGTTTGCGTAGGCATGTGAGGACTCGCTCATTTGTATCTTTCGAAGTTAACACCCGAAAAATCGAGGGTACTTGACCCACGATTTTTGGGGTGTTACACCATATGTAATCAATCAATCAATCTCTCTTACACACAATGTTGCCTATCCTTAGTTTAACTTCTTAACTTAGATACTTCACTTCTATCCAGTCACGCTGTGGTAAGTTCAGAGCCCTTAAATTAGTCTAGATCCACTACTGTCCAACACCATTGCTATAGTATACCTTAAGAGTAGGTTAAATATCTACGATCATCATTGTCAGATCCTCGATCACCAATTTCTTACTTGAAAAATCACCAGTCACATTCTGTTGACTTTACACCATGACTATCTTACGACCATCTGGTATTTTTCACGATTGTTTTATCAACACAAGCCGTCGTAGATATTTATTTATTCTTTTAGTTTCTTCTTGCTGATTGTATTATTTTTACATTTAAATTACTAAAATTGACAATCATCCTTATTTTTTTATCTTGCCCATCTATTATTGCTTTGTAAAGAAACCGAGATGCTATCACTGTTGAAAGAAAAGTCCTTAGCTTAAGGCAAACATGTTTTATTTTGAAGCACTAACCCTCCTCTACTGAAATTGCCTAATCGCTGTCATAATTGGTGGGTGAACAATTAGATTAACCTTTACAGGTCTGATCCTAATTTGACTAATTTAATGCCTGAGATCACAAGCGTTTAATCGATTCGAGTTGAGTACAAATTTGGCACACCAGCATTATTTCTAATCGCACATGTTTGATCGAATTTGGGCAGTTCATTACACATGTGGCACATCTGGATTGACTAGCAACACTTGCAACCATGTAAATGCCCTTACTTAAAATCGAGTTGGCACAAACTCAACTCAGAACCAAAGTCCAAAGCTCCTTACTACTTAGGAAGATTGAGGTTTGGATTCTGGTAAACAAAATGGGAGATCAAAGATATGACAAGACTTGAATCGATAGATCGAGGCATGGGTACTCTAAACTTGACCTAAACATGACCGGATGACAACCCTAACACCCCATTTGACACCTTGGATTTGGTGGTAAATGGGTGTATTTCAAATCTAAATAGCTACTTTTTTTTTATGTTTGACAGCCTTGGATATGGAGGTAAGAATTAGAGGCATTTCACATTTACTTTTTGATGTGTTTTGAAATCTCAGCAAAATGCTTAGATTTCAGGGTAATCCAAAGAAAATGCCTTTTTTGCCTCCTTTTAAAAGGTCGGATCATCGTGCATGTAACAAAGGTGTCTCTAAGCTACTAATCCACTTGACACATGGAGCATTGATGATACCCCAAACAAGTCAATTATCAACTGCAGCAAAAAAATCATATCAATAGAATGATCAACCATCCAAACATTGGACATCTAAATACACGGTTAAAAAATGTCGGTGAATTGCTTGTTTTTTATCCTTGCATTTGTGGCCTACAAAGGCTCGAAATTTTCTCTTTTTTTGGCCAAAGTATATATTTTAATAGGCTTATTACAATCATTTTATTAACTATCACATATACATAGTAATTTTGGATATGAAAGCTGATTTAGTTAATCAAATCTAAGTTTGTAAATATATCGAGGAACTCATTGCCTTCCAAATACAAGCTTCCAAACAAAAGATTTAGATTCCATTACATTTTGACCAAACACAAATGAGGATTCCGAATCACCTTGATTTTCATTGTAATTATCATTTGGATTCCAATACATTCCAAATCCATCTCCTAAATGGGTCCTAAGGTCATGAGGATGGGACTTGCCTGTGTTGGGAATCTCAACAGTGGAAGCGAATCAAACAAGGCAAACCATAATGGCAATGATCAAGCAATAATTGACACACACAAGAAGGCAATCCGATTTTTCATGGAAAAAGCCCCCTCACGAAGAGAATCTACTATGATATCAAAGAAACATCGGATCCCAAGCCCCACAGAGAAATCCCGAGCTTTTTCTCTCACCATAGAACTCTCTCAATCCCTCTAGGAAACCTAATCCCTCTTGGTTATTACCCTAATAACGTATTACATCCCTTAAATAAGAAAGAAATGAGATTATAAACATCTAGCGCAAAATCACGCAAGAAAACTGAAATAGGAAAGTCGGTTAGATGATTGGTCGCAGGCCTCTGTCGGATGGTTGTGGACCCTTGTCAACTGGTCACGCCTCAACGGTGACCGGTCGTCAATGCCCGAATCGTCCAGAGATTTTTCTCCAGAAATAAAAAAATTTGACCGATCGGTCGCCATCTGCGACCAATCGATGGCTCCTGTTGCAACAAAATTTGAGACATCCTGATTCCAACAATCTCCACCACGATTCTAATCTTTATGCAACACCTTGACACGCTACAATCTTCCATCTCTACTCTATCATCATCATAGCTTCATTGCTTCTCGTGCCCCACCAACTTTATCCTTACACTTTCACATCCTCTGCTCTTCTCATGTGGCCCTTGGGCACTTGCCACATACGAGCATCCGTGGATCTCGGTACAGCCACTGTAGCTCCACCATGAGAAGTGCTCCCGATCAACTTGTAAAGATTGCCTACACCTTCATACCTTCATCACCACGAGTGCCCCTTTGTCCTTTGCAATACTGATCATAGCCGATGAACTTGCACCCTTGTCACCTCGAGTACACCAAGAGAGATCACATTCTTCTTCAGTTTAGGGAGGACTCTCAATGGAGCGGGTTAAATCCAAGATCCGATTCGCTCTGAATTCGTATAATGCAGATTTGGATCTTAAAATAGGTCTGATTAGTTAAATGGACCGGATTTGGATCTTAAAATAGGTCTGATTACTTACATGGACTGGATTTGGCTTCACAGGAACATATCCTAGTTCGATCCGAATCCGATTAAGATCCGACTCATTGTCACCTTACTGTATATGTTATATTCATGTTGGCCATCCATTTTTCAGATTATTTTAGGCCATTGTTGGGGTCCCAAAAGTCAGGATCTTGAAAACAAGGGTTACAAGTGCACAATTTGCCCCATCACTGGATTTAGGGGCGGTGCATCAGAAAAATTCAACAAAATCACAACACACATAAGACTTAACCAAAAATGAAAAATCGAGCCAGTGGTGGGCCCCACCATTCATCATGATCAGAACCCTCCAAATTTGGGAGGGTTACTTTAGTCATGAAGAAATAGAGCCAGTGCATTAGCATCCATCGCAAAGCGGGCCCCACAAACCATCATTTTTTACAAGATAATCACAAATAAGTACGTCGGCGCATCAGAAAATTCATCGCCAGCGCATTGTGAAATTCAGTAATTTTAGAAGTGAATTTCAGGACGCATCGACCCTCAGCGCATCAAGGAATTCACTACCCAGCGTGTTAAGAAATTCAGACAGTTTTGCAAAATGAATTTCAGGACGCACTGACCCTCAGCGCATCAAGAAATTCGTCCAGCACATCCAATAATTCAGGAATTTCAGGACGCACTGACCCTCAGCGCATCCAATAAATCATGCATTTTCAGGAATTTTAGGACGCACTGACAGCCAGTGCGCCCTAAAAATCAGCACTCCAACTAAGACATTTTTAGACAGCGCCGGCATGTTTTCTCGACGCGCTACACGTGGCGGACTCCTATTGGCCGAACCTCGGAGTTTTTGGGTATAAATACCCCTTTTCGGCTCATTCGAAAATATCCAGAAAAGGAGAGAGGGTTGAGTTTGTGAGATCGTCAGAATCCTTTTTTCCGACCGTCGGAAACCCTTTTCCGATCACCGGAAATCTCACTTCCGACCACAACAGGTCCGGTAAAGAAAACTTAATATTATACAAGTATAGTGGCGCATCCCAAAATGCGTTGAATTAAATTTAGCTTGTTTTATCGACGCACTGGCCCCAGCGCATCACAAAATTACTCCAACGCATCAGAAAATACCCTCAGCGGATCAAACAAATCAATGTTCCAAAACTAAACATTTTAAGGACGCACTGGCTCCAGCGCATTAGGAAATAGCCCAGCGCATCAGTAAAATCAGTCGTTTATAAAATAAAGTTATTTTTTGACGCACTGGCCCCAGCGGATCAGAAAAATACATATCATAAAACAAAGTTATTTTTGGACGCACTGGCCCCAACGCATCGCAAAAATACCCCAGCGGATCAGAAAAATCAAACACTTTAACAATCATTTTTGGACGCGCTAGCCCCAGCGCATCAGTAAAATCAGGCCAGCGGATCATAAAAATCAGCATTCTAAACGTCCATTTCAGCACCTTTAAATCTTCATTTTATGATGTTTTCGAGCCCCGTTTGGGCCTATTTTGGGTATTTCGACCATTTCGGACGCAATGAAGTAGTCAAATAACTCATCCGGGCCACCCAGTGAGCAGAATGCAAGCCTTCGGAGTCCGATCCAGTCCAACGAGATGAATGAAGTAACTTCTCGAAAAGAGGCCGCCAGTGCTCAGAATCATACTGATGTATCATCATTATATGGACTATCATAATATGACCCGAATTCAGGTCCGGACTAAGCAAAGGGGACTATGGTTAACATGATAAATCATACCAAGAGAGTTCTAAACTATTACACACAATTTGTTAAAGACTGACACTTCAAGAACAGTCAATGCCCTACCCATCCATACGGCATCCGCTGGTTGAGCTGCTCAGGTACATACAACTGCAGATCGGTCTTCCCCTGGTCACCCGTCACAAATGACGGGCGCAGGCCCAGAGTCGCACCCCATGGTTAAAAGCCCTGACAATCTCAGCCCGGATCTCCGGTCAAAACATGGGACATAGACATCTGACTCGTACAAAGATGGATCAGTCCATAACAAAACACAACAAATACAGGTCTCCACGACCATACAAACACAGGTCTCTTCGACCACACAAAATATAGGTCTCTACGACCATAAACTCTTAGACCATAGTCCCCGCTGACTAGTCTTCTGCCTTTTAATCAAGGGTCATCGATCATTCGATGTAATTAAGGGCTCGTGCCAGATCACGGCTTGGAATGTACAAGATCTCAGGATCTCTGGAATTAAATTTGCCTTGCGATATCTCTTCTCTTGTGTACTTTTGTAAATGCTTGTGATTGTCTATGACTGTTTCTATATTCAGAACCCCAGAACAACAAAACACCAAAAAACTGCGTCCGAGCATTTTTCTAGTTCTAATAGCCATGTCTCAAAATTGAGACATGCCACTCTTAGGTCGACCATACCATAATAAATAGTGGGATTTATATCATTTTTATACTAAATTAAATATATTATATTATATATTTTTGTAGATTTGTAATGGGGGTGGATTCAGACCTAGATCCAACCCGAATCCGATGGTTATATGGATTTTGGATCGAAAATGGATCTAATAATTTATAAATGGATCGGATATGGATATCACCTTTTGGATATGAGTTGGATCCGAATCCGATCTAAATCCGTGTACAGATATACTGGACTTGGAGTTGGATCCAACTGGATCCGATCCAGATTCGACCCATTGAAAGTCCTAAGTTTAGGGACACACTTCACATATTCTAGGACTCGTTCGATTCCATCGAACATCTTAATGCGCACCATACCAATACCCACTACCTTGCGGGCGTAGCCATCGCCCAAAAATACTAATCCACTATCATGCACTCTGTATGTCATGAATGAACTCCGGTTAGGACATACGTGACATGATGCTCCTGAATTCAAGAGCAAATCTCTAACAAGAGACCCCTTATCGGACATAGACAGTACATCACAAAGATCACACTCATCCTCTGTGGCTTTTGCAGTATTAGCCTTCTTTCTAGAAGAATCTCCAAACTTCTCTTGCATTGCCTTGGAATTCAGACAATCCCTATTCACATGCCCTTCATCCTCACAATTCCAGCATCTCACCTTGCTTTTCCCTTTACCCTTAGATCTATACTTCGATCGATAAGATCCCCCATTCCGCGCTCTGAGTTCCTTTCACTCATAACCAGTGCCTCATCCATAGAAGAACCCACATGATTGCTTTTCTTTCTCATCACCTTCAACTGAAGGGATGAGATAACAATTTCTATGCTAATGGTCTCCCTACCTGCACAGAACGAGTCCTTAAACGACTCATATGAATTTGAAAGAGAATTCAACAGGATAAACGCTTGGTCCTTATCCTTAATCGGTTCATCTACATCCAACAACTTGCAAACAAGCCTATTGAAATTATTGATGTGGCTCTCAACATCGGTCCCCTTCGTCATCCTCAAATTATACAACTGAAGCTTCAAATATAGGCGATTTTCTAAAGATTTATTTGTGTAAATATTCTCCAACTTTGTCCATGTGTCAGCCACAATTTTCGCTCTTATGATATTGTGCATGTTAGTGCACTTTTCTGTGGCATACTAGTGCATCTTTTTTGTCAATCACTTAGGTCAGTAAGTCTAGAGTCAGTTGAGCATAATGAAGACAAAGACCGAAGACTCAAGTGACCTTGCTGCATCAAGGAAGAAGAAACAGGTAAAAGTGATGCCTTGGTGTGCCTTAACCTTGACCAAAACCATATCTCAAACCTCTTAATGACCTTGACTATATTAAGAATACATTTAGTCATCATAGATTGGCCCTAGGTGTCCCAAAAGATCACCCATACTATGGCCAAAGAGTTTGGACAATGAAAGAGTGGGTCAGCAAACCAAATTAGCTGAACCCTGGCCTGTCCGACCGGTCATGACCAGCTTCCAGAACAAACAACAAGTTGTCGTGATTGCAGGCTTAAGGGCCGACCGGTCTTGACCGGTCGGCAGGTCTAGGCCCAACCGGTCTTGATCGGTTGGACAGACCCCTCATCTAGACAGTAACCTCACGACCTTTCCTGGCCATTAGCCGACCGGTCTTGACCGGTCGGGATAGGTTGAGACTAGCTATTTTTTGTCCGTTTTCTGTTCGTTTGGACCTTTTTTATAAAGAGGTTTGGGGCAATTGTTGAGGTAAGAAGAGAGATTTTGAGATGAGTGAAGCCATCATTATTGGAGACCATTTGAGGCTCATTCTCAACCTATGCAAGGCATCTTTCATGTGCTTTAACACAAGATTGGAGCATTCCAAGCTCATGAAGAAGATGACCTTCATCCCCTCTTGATCTCTAGAGTTTGGATCTTCCTTGATAAGCATATTCTTATCCAAATCTCTAATATGAGATCGTTGTAGTTGAGTAACTCTAGGCAACACATTCCTATTAGTTGTAGAGTTCTCAAACCTACCCTCCTATCACCTTGGGCATCTCAAAGGCATCACAAGTAAGGTGATTGATCGAGTGCAGTTAAGGCATTGACGATGCAACGGCAACACGATCGGGGGACAAGGGAAGCTGATTGAAGCACGGGAGAGAGGAGATCAAGCAACCCGAACCGGTGCTCAATAAGGGGCTCATCCGACAAGTAATGTTGTCTTTGTTGAGAGTCCATCCACTCAATTCCTTGTGGGAGTTGAGTGTAGAGTTTGTTTGTCAAACTCGAACTAGGGACATTGGTCGTTTCTTGGCTTGTTTGCCGGCCTAAAGATTAGGGGTTGTTTGGAGCTCCTTGGCTCGTTTGCCGGGCCTAAACAAAGTCTCCAAGGGGAGAGCCTCCGACACAGGAGTGAACGTGCGTCAGGTTGAGAGTTAGCCTATGTCCAAACTCCAGTTTGGGTTGAGGTAGCCTTTTGTCCAAAACTTTGGTTATGGTTGAGAGGTGAACCGGGAAAACCTTCATGTAAAGGTTGAGAAGTGAACCTCATTTAAAACCTCCGATAGTGAATGCCGATGTGCTCAAAGGAGTTGACTACTTGAACCGGGAGTATAGTAGACCCGAAGTCGAACCACTATACATGCTTGTGTTTGTGATTGATTGAGCACATTGTTATCTTAGCATTGAATGTTTAATTGTTAATTATGTATGCTTGATAAGAATGTATGCTAGACACTACATAGGCACATCCACACACAAGATTTACTTTCACTAGCTGTGTAGAATTGAGCTCATTGATCCATTTTCATAAGTATACATAGGTTGCACAGATTAGAAGCTTGATTAGTTAAATCATTTGATTATTTATGCATGCTTAGACTAGGTTGTTTATTGCTTAAACCATATGTTAGTCTTGTGATTGGACCCACTTAGGCTTGGAAACCGAAGTGTTCTTGTTTACTTAGTTTAATTTGTTAAATTGTGGAAGTAGGCGAAAAGAATTTCAAAAGGTCCTAATCCCCCTATAGGACTTAGCCATAATTCTAGTTGTTCTTTAAGCTTCCGCATATACGAAGGTATCGTGTTAGACTACTGACGTAATTTCAGTGCAAGATCTCATCTGTTAGGCACAACTGGATTAAGACATTGGCTTTTTTATCCATCTTCTGTTAGTGCACTTTTCTATGGCATACTAGTGCACCTTATTTGTCAATTACGTAGGTCAGTGAGTCTAGCGTCGGTTGAGCTTAAAGAAGACAAAGGCCGAAGAATCAAGCGGACCTGCTGCATCAAGGAAGAAGAAACAGGTAAAAGAAATGCCTTGGTGAGCCTTGAACCTTAAACCAAACCAAAACCCAAACCTTTAAATGACCTTGACCCAATAGGCATTCTATTATTCATCTTAGATTGGCCTTAGGTGTCTCAAAAGATCACTAAAAAAATGGTCAAAGAAGTTGCCCTTGCTGCTGTAAAACAAAACTTAAACAGCTAGCAAAAGAGGTCCGACGACAGGTCCCGACCCATGGTTGACCCATCATCAAAGATTAGTAGGGGATAATAAGAAAACTGCTCCCCAGGCCTTAATTTAACCGGTCGACTAGGCTGTCTGACCGGTCGTGATTGACCTAATTAAGACAACAAACATTCAAATCTGTCCAGGCCAAATTGACCGTTCGGTCCTCAATATTCGATCGGTCGGCCACCGACCAGTCCCGAATGGTCAGTAAAGAGCCGTTGGTAGCCATTTTCTAGCCGTTGAAGCTTTCTTTATAAAACAGTTTAGCTCGATTTTGGAGGCAAGGAGAGAGATTTTAGTGCATTAAAAGCCACCATCATTGCCTACACCATTAGGCTCTAATCCTAAGCATTCTAAGTCATCTTCCTTATGTTTAACCACAAGATGGAGCATTCAAAGCTCATGTGAAGATGAACTTGCTCTCTCTTGATTTTTAGAAGTTTAGCCATCTTGACCATAGGTAGATCCTTTGTCTAAACCTCTCTAAAAATTCTATTAGATAGAATTCCTTTAGGCAACTAGCTCCTACTAAGTTATAAAGAATTTACACTATCTCTTATCACCTTGGGCATCTGAAGAGCATCTCATGCGAGGTGATTGATCAAGTAGAGCTGAAGTATTGGCAACGCAGCCACAACACGATCGGGGGAGCATCGAGGAGCTGATTGAAGAATGGGAGAGCGGGGATTAAACAATCCAAGAAAGCGCTGAACAAGGGGCTCATCCGACAAGTTGTCAATTTGAGAGTCCGGTTGCACTCATTCCTCGTGCATGATTGAGTATGAGAGTTTGGATTTACAAACTCGATTAAGTCTCCAAGGGGAGCCTCCGGTGGGAGCATATGCTAGATTCTAGGATTAAAACTGAAAGGTAGGGAGGAAACACAAAAGAAGACAATCTGATTTTACATGGAAAGACCCTCTCGCGGGTAAAAACCAACGACACAAAGCAAATCTACTACAATATCAGAAGTTGCAGAGTAAGAAGAAGAAACGCCTGGATCCCAAGCCCCACAGAGAAATCCCAAGCTTTTCCAAGCTTTTTCACTCACCTTAGAAGTCTCTTAGTTCCTCTCAAAAACTCAATCCCTCTTAGCTATTACCCTAATCACGTATTACATCCCTTAAATAAGAAAGAAATGATATTAGAAACATCCCGTGTAAAACCGCGCAAGAAAACCGAAACAGGAAAGTCGGCTAGACGACTGGTCGTAACCCCTGTCTACCGGTTGATCGTACAGAATTTATCTGTAGTAATAACGCTATGAACGGTTTGGATGACATATAAACATCATGGTAGGCTCTAGGAAGGTTTCAATGGTGAACGTTTCCGTTCTAACTGTTCCGTATGGTGTGGCCCAACTGACTGTTGGATCTGCCTGAATTTTGGAACTCTGCCTTATTCGTGGTCTTGAGAAACTGATGGATGGAGTGGATTTGTCACGGGAGTCCCTGTGGGCCCCTCATAACTTCCGACCACAAGAACTTCCTGTGGCAAGTCGCGTCCGTATTATATAAAACTCCCGCGAACGAACGGTCAATCTAGTCCGCGCTTGGATGTCACAAAAGTTGGTTCGAGATGACTTTCAACTCCCAAAAGTCGGTTGGGACTGCCTTTCAACTCAAATCCAAACTAAAAGCATTCTGGACACCGACTTGGAGTGACATAGTTGAAAGAATGTGACATCACATCAGGAAATTGTTAGGGCCCGTTTGGATGCCTCCCGTTTATTATTTCTCATTAAATCTGCAGAGACCGTGATTTGTGCGAAAGCTATTTTCCTTCCATCTTTTGGAAAAAATGAGTTATTGAAGTGAGATTGACTATTAGCTAATACACTTGTTCATATGTGTACCATGTATTTAAAAAAAAATAATAATAATAATCTAAAAACAGATTCACCAAATTTCAGGTTTAATGGACACCTAAACTAAGTGGGGGCCATAATCTTAAAATCAAATTCAGCCGTTGGTATGTGGCTGTCAGCACCTGCCAGGAGAAGAAAACGTCAGTGTCAATGGCACCCAAATGGGAGTGGATTAGGTGTTGTTACCCTTCCCGTGGGGCCCACCTTGATGATGTGTTGCATATCCATGCCTTCGATCCGTTTTTACAGCCCATTTTAGGAGGTTGTCCCAAAAATTAAGCAGATTCAAATTTCAGGTGGACCACACCACAGGAAACAGTGGTGATTGGATGCCCGCCATTAAGTGGGTGTTGCCCTTACCGTGTGGGGCCCACCTTGATGAAGGTGTTGTATATCCATGCTGGTCCCAAAACTTATCAGATCCAAATTTCCAGTGGACCACAACACTGGACAAAGTGGTGAATGACTATTAAAAACTTTTTGTAGGCTACAAAAGTTTTCGATCAAGCTGATATTTGTATTTTCCCTTCATCCAGACATGGTTGACCTTATCAACAGGTTGGATGGCAAATAACATTACGAATCTGCCTACAGTGCGCCTTGAGAAGTTTTTAATGGTGGGCTTTCAATCGCCACTTTTTCCTGTGGTGTGGTCCACCTGAGATGTGGATCTGCTTAATTTGTGGGAGCACAAGCTAAAATGGGCTGGAAAAACGAATGGAAGGCGTGGATATACAACAGATCATCAAGGTGGGCCCCACAGTAAGGTTAACACCTACACTAAAGTGTTACCCGGGTAACACCTAATCTGCTCCCCACCCAAATAACGGTTGAATTGGGTGGGACCCACATCCCACTAAAATGTTCACCCATCTTGCAACCTGTGGTGCAGCCAAACGCACCTAGGAATGGATCCTGATGGCATCTAGAGAAGATAGGAAGACCCGCAAGGATCTATTCCCATTCAAGTGCCTTATCCATCTCTCCTTTGAAGTCTTCCAAGTTCTATGCAAATGCCTTGTCCTTCTTTGAAGAGTGCAAGTGTTCTCATTAGGATGCCTTATCTCTCTTTTGAGTCTTTCGAGTCAGCCCTGAAACAAAAGTTGAGATGCATGCGATACGTATATGTTCCACGATTGATCAGACCCGTTGATCTGAGTGGCGTTGCCTTCGATAGGGAATCCAAAGAAAAGAACATAAAATAAAAACCCAGATATTCGATTTTATTGAATATGGATGGTTGCTTTATGTTCTCCTTAACTGTCTAATAGTAGGCCAGCAATAGAAGGGTTGTGATCTTGCCACTTGGAAGCTTTCTGACTCATGCCGTATCCAATGTGGGGACCATCAGAACAACGGTTTAGATGACAGGACTATGGCACGGTCAAAGGTTTGTGAACTTGTGATGTTGTAACTTGGAAGATGAGTCATGCTCCCTACGGAAGCGGATTGCCTACTGAGTAAACTCTGTGGCCCATCGTGATTCATGTATTTTATCTACTCCGTCCATACATTGTAACAGATAATTTTAGGGCTTTATCCCAAAAAAAAAAGAAAAAGAAAAAGCATAACCGAAGATGGTGGACAATCGAGTTTTTGGGATTGGAAGTGATGTTTATTTGTCATCCAACCTGTTCATAAGATCACATAGACATGGACGAAGGAAAACACAAATGTCAGCTTGATCTAAAACTTCTTTGGCCCTAAGAATTTTTCAACGGTATGTGTTGAATTCACACTGTTTCCTGTGGTGTGGTCCACTTTGAGCTTTAGATATGCTTCAATTTTGGGCTCAACCCCTAAAATGAGTTGGAAAAACGGATGGATAGCATGGATAAACCACCTACATTCACGTTGGGCCCAACTGAGTTTACTCAGTGTGATAAAGGCCCACCTGAATAACTTTATCACTCCATACAATGTGGGGACCATAAAATCAACGGTTTAGATGCCAGGACGACGGCCCCAATCGTACTCAAAAAATGCTTTGGGTCAGGCAAACTGTACAATTACTGATGAGCAAGGCCCTAACAAACGATCGGCTACAGTATTTTCTACTATCCATCGTACATTGTGGCCCACATAAAGAACTAACGGTCTTGATTTTGCAACAGAAGATGTAAACAGTGCCGTTCACCTGATGAAAAGGTTGGATCTCACACACGTTTTAAGAGAGTGTGTGTATCCTCCTAATTGTTTCCTGTGGTGTGGCCCACAGAGTTCATTACCACCGGAGTCACGGTGGCAAAAGAGAAGTCTACTTACCCACACCCATGATCAGATGATCATGTCCGCCGATTTTTCTGACATGGTAGAAACCAGGTGGGGTTAGCCTGATGAACGGCTCTGATCTTGCATCCATGTGTTTCTTATGAGTTGAGGGTCCTATCATATTGCATTTTCTATTCCTTGAATGGGAGCAAAGTTGGGATGATCCAAACCATTCATTCGTTATGGATGAGCATGAGTGGCTTAGAACAGCAGGAATTACAGTGATCAGACAATCGTAACCGCTTAAAAAAAAAGAAGAAGAGAGGATCAAATACAGCAATGTATGGTGCAGCCTTCCTACGTGCCACCTAGATTATATCCGATTAATCGAAAGGTAGGACACACCACGATGATCACCCTCGGATGAAAATCAGGCTGATCGGCGGTGATTTATGTACAGCATATTTAAAAGGCTAGGATTGTCTGACCATTCTTTTTTATCATTATTGTTTTAATCTATGGTCCAATGAGCAAGTCGGTGGATCCCTTACTGTAGGACCCACCTTGATGTACGAGACTTACATCCATGCCGTCCATCCGTTTTAACAGCTCATTTTAGGGCGTGATTTCAAAACCGAAGCGGATCCAAATTTCAGGTGGACCACACCACAGGAACACAGTGGTGATTAACCATTAAAAACATCTTGTGGGCCACCAAAGTTTTGGATCAAGCTGATATTTATGTGGTCCCTACATCCAGGTCTTTGTGACCTTATCAATAGGTTGGATGACAAATAAACATTCGGTGGCCCACAAGAAGTTTTCAATGGTGTGTATTCAATTACCAGTGTTTCCAGTGGTGCGGTCAATCAAGGTACATTCATCACGGTGGGCCTTACAGTCAAGGATCCACCTATCTCAGTGGATCCGGGGATCCACCAAAGCCGCGTCGATGAATATTCATGGATATAAGGTACATACGTCATGGTGTCATGGTGGGTCCACGGTCAAGGATCCACCGACAGATCCACCGAAGCCGCGTCCATGATTCAAGGATAATGAACGACTCAAATAGTGGTCCGCGGATTGCCTTCGACCCCATCGCTGGAGCTTCCTGCAGGTGGAAACTAGGTGGGGCCCACCGTGATGTTTGTGAGAAATCCATACCGTCCATCGGTTTTACTAGCTCATGGTAGAACATGAGTACAAAGCATATGGCAGATCCAAAATTCAAGTGGCTACACCACAGGAAAAGGTGGGCAGCTGGAGTCCACCATGACGTTTATATGCTATCTAAACCGTTTAATAAGGTCATTCCCACTGGGATGAACTTAAAAAACAACGTTAGCTTCATCCAAAACTTTTGTGGTTCCACAAATGTTTTAATGGTAGGAGTTCAATCCCCACTATTTTCTGTCGTTTGGTCCAATTAAGTTTTGCATCTTCCTTATTTTTGGGCTTTTGTTATAACACAGAGCTTCTAAAACGGATGGACGGTGTAGATTATCCATAAGAATCATGGCGGGCCCCACAAGGTCGGTCGCCGGGTCTGGCGCAATCCGCATACCAAATACTCATCGACGTAATGCCACGTGTACGATGTAAGCTTGGCAGGACTCAAGTTCCATAGTTCAAAGGTGGACTTATCCTTACACCAAATAAAAGAAGAATCATCACGTCTGGCCCACCGCATCCTGATCCTACCATGCTCCGTCATTTTCCTGAGAACCTATCATACCTGCATAAAATCCGAACCGTGCAAGTGGTTGGCATCACCATGAACATAAGCTAGGATATTAATCTGGCCAAACCACCCATCTGATGGGCCACACATATACATTAGTCCACACCATGGTCCATGCATCAATTTCAACAAAGTGGCTCACCAAATCTGTAAATCAATCTGTTTTTTTGGCACCCAGCAATCTTTAATGATTCCCACCTATTGCACGGATTAGATGTCCCACATAATAACAAGCTTGCAGGGGAAAAAAAAAGGCATAGCATGGTAAGCTTTGCATGCATGGGGATTGCATTTAATAATTCCTCTAATCAGCTACAAAAGCTAAGATAGACATGTCGGCCATGCTTGTGCCACGTCATCAAAATGACATACATGACGACACAACTAACGGTTACACTTCCACATACTTTGATTCCTAACATTCATGTGTATAACAGTTTTGACCTGACTCCATGCCCGAAGGTTGGACGTCTGTTGGAGTCATTTGATACTCTGGCCTAATGTGATGGTTGATACACAAGCACAAGTCGCATAATTAACTCAAACAAATCATTAAAATTGTGGGGTTCTCTGTAGATATGTCATTATTCTTAATTTAGATTGATCGACCCATCCTAACGTTTGATCAATTAACTAATTTCATTTAAACCGTCTTAAAATATCCGCCAATCAGCTACTTAGGAAATCAAATCGATGTAATTGTCAATCTGCCGGTCATGTAATTAGGCGCACGATTTGGAAGGTCAGATTTGAGCCACGTGTATCTAATGTGTTAAATTTTTTTAGTACATGTGTATCAACTATCATACTCTTCCAGAGCAACAATTTTCATGCTACGTCGGCGTGGTCCTTTCCAAGAAAGAATGCCCCAACCTTTCCAGTCCACGGGTGGCCCACGTTTGAAGTCGTTGTAGACAAGGACATGCATGGTGCGGTGCACTCAGGTTTTATGTTTTTATACAAGTGGGGCCCATGGTTTAAGCAATGTGGACCTGAGAGTAGTCACCGTTGAAAAGATCCTATCCACCCAGCTTGCACTTTCTTTTTTTATTAACCATCTATTTGTAGGATGCTAATTGAAAGACCAGGATGATCCTTTCAAGGGTGTTTTAAGGCATGGTCCATTGTTGGCTATGCCCAACATATCAATGGTTTGGATCACTTAGCCGTACGCTCACTTGTTCATATTGAAAGCTCATGTTTGGGTCATTGATTGGAACAGTAGGATCATCAAATTTAACACTTTTTAGAGGGATCGGCACTAAGGGGTGGGACCCACTTGATGGATGCCATAAGCTCCATGATCATCTGTAACATGATCAATATGGACTGTCCATTTCCCTAATTATTGATTGGAAGATTGGAATCATTCAACCAAAGTAATTTTCTGAAAATGGTCAACAATCAAGGATAGGAGCCAAATGATGGTTGGTCTATAAATTGATTGGACCATTTGTAGTATTATCAATATGGGCCTTACGCATTTCCTTGGGCATTGAATGTAGTGCCATGATTATCAAGGAAGTATTTTTTGAGAGGGATGGGCGACCAAGGGTGGGACTTAAATGATGGATAGTCTAAGGTAACGATCATACCTTGTGATATGATTATTATGGACCTTTGATTTCCATAATCATTAAATGGATAGTTAAGTTCATTTAACAAGAGTGATTTTTTTTGTAGTGGTTGGTAATAAAAGGGTGGAACCATATGATGGATGGTTTAAGATTAATGATCATACCATTTGTAGTGTGATGAATATGGGTGTCCATTTCACTAAGCATTGAATGGGTGCTTAGGATTTTCTAATAAAAGTGATTTTTACAAGATATGAAATCAAGGGTGAAAAGCACATGATGGATAGTTTGGATTAACCATCAAAAGTGTGATCAAAATGGGCCATTCATTTCTCTACACATTGTGGATCACATGTGCAAACTTTTCTCACATGAGCAACATCCAATCCATTCAGCAATTTGACTGTATGATATACAACTGACATTGAGAGTTGTAGTTGATCAGGTGATGGAGTAGGCCATGCTTGTTAATTTAACTTGGACATTTCTTAAATAAATAAACACTATACATGATTCCTAACTTGTAAGTTAACTAAACACAAGCATTATAATTTCTGAGAATCGCACTGCCTACTACAAGAAGTTGCCTAAATAAAGATATATAATTGCCAATAATTACAATATCCAGGCATTGCAATACTTGATAATTAAAACATCCAAGGCATCTAAATGCCCCCAATTCAAGTGATCCCTAAAGTCATATGCCCTTTAGATGAAATTGAATTACTGACGTTAAGGTGAAATCGGGTAAAGACCAATAAAAGCATGATGGAATCAAATTATTTAAGTAATAGGGACGATGTTCTAATTTATCGATCAAACAACCATCTCAACTCAACTCTTGAAGATGAATTATATGATCATCAATCCAAATATATGCATCTTATAATGAGCTTCTTCAATTGTACAAGCAGGCCCTCTTCTACTTTGCAGGCTACAAAGGGTGAGAGTTGTCCCATCAAAGAGATTTCTAGAGTGAGGTGCATCTTAAGCAGGGCCCCTTAGATGGACAGTAGGGATTATTGAACCATGTGAACAAAATAATATCGTACAGAACCTTGGTTTGAGGGTCATATTATAAAATATTCTTCATTTCTTAAACCCCTTACAAATGAACACCTATATTATGTAAAAAGAATCATAGATTTTCTCTAATAAAGCTAAAAAAGGTGCATTGGATGCAATCTTCGTATCAAGCTGCATTTGAAGTAAAAGGGATAGAACCAAAATTTTGAATATTTATATTGAGAGTCTAGGCACCAAACTACAATTAATGAATGTAACATCCACACCTTTGGGATAGTGGTAGACTTGAGTGAAGATAACCTTGTTTCAACACTAAGGTCCTGGTATTGATTCCCAATGTGGTGGTGGCTAACATTGCAGTGTGGTTAACAGTGTGGGTGTGTACTAACAATGGGATGTGCGTACTAACACCAAAAAAGAAAAAAGAATAGAAAGAGAAGGCACCAATCTAAAATTATGTTACATTCCATTTAAGACTTGAAAGAGAAGTAACAACCATATGATGCTTTTCGCATTCAGCAAAAATCTGCATTGATATTTATTCAGAAGTCCAAGTTCACATGAATTCAATATGGTACATATACACTACACCAAGGAGCCAAAAGAATCAGATTATAAAATGAGTTAGTCTCAACAAATGCTCTCCTCTTATCAATCCTTATTATAATATACCTACAACTATACATTTGTGCTAAGTGAAAGAAATGTACTTAGCAAGTAAAATGAATAAGAAGGAAAATGAAATGATAGGGCGTCATTTTTAGATGCATTTGTACCATGCATAGATTCATTCCAAGCTGGTACCATCACTTGCTATATTGCTTTTGGCACAACAATAGCAGAACAAGCTGGTACCACACGGGTATGTTGCACACATGCTCCCAATAACTTCTTAATCGCAAACCCAAACCTGACTATTAGGGCTTCTTTGGATACCATCCAATAAGTTAGTTTTTAAATATATTTTAAGTCATTAAGTTACTTTTTCACTTAAGTTAGTTTGGTAAACACAATTGGAAAAGTAACTTATGTGCTTAAAGCTACCTATTTTCATACGCCCCCCAAGCTTATAAAAGGAGGCCCCACATGATGGACTGTTTGCATTGAAGATGGAGCCCACATGATGGACTGTCCACATTGAAGGTGGGCCCCATGTGATGGATCTCCCATATTAATGTGGACTTACATAATGAATAGTCTACATCAAAGGTCGGTCCCTAATGATAAATGGCCCACATCCAAAATGGGTGCGTGTGGTGGACGACCCACACGATGAACAATCCACATCAAAGGTGAGTTCCACATGATGGGCAGTGGACATAGAAGCTAGGCCCCACATGATGGATGACCCGTATCAAGGTGGCCCCACATGATGGACATTCCACATCAAAGGTTGGCCCCTAATGCTGAATGGCCCACATGTAGGGTGAGCCCTACATGATGGGCAACCCACATTAAAGGTGGGGCCCATATGATGCACAATCCACATTAAAGGCGGGCTCCACATGATGGAAGATTAATAATGGTGGGCTCCACATAATGGATGATCCACGTCAAAAGGTCAGGTCTAATGATGAGTGGCCCATATAAGGCAGGCCCTATCACACCCCGCCTACGGGAACTCGAGCTCACTCAACTCAGTTGTCGAGTCAGAGGTGTGACTCGGGTGTGGATTATAAAAAAAATGGTTTACAACACCACGCTGGGCATACAAGTCATAACTAAATAGTATAATAATCAAATAATTATTATTAACTAATTAATCATCATCCATTCCAAAATAAAAATATCCAAGTATAATCATCCATATGGCCACACTTCACCGAACATAACCATAAACATCATTAAAAGAAAAAATAATTTCTTATTCAATCATCTAATCAGCAGGAGCATGCTTCTCAAATGCATCAGTCTGCTCTCGGAGTCTCCAAATCTTTTTCAGAACTTGGATCGTTTTCCAATCAATAATATGAGCTAACAACCTGACAATGTTGTACCTTATTTTTGACCGACCTTGAAGGAAGAGATCAAGAGGACGGCACGTGTCCTCAGAAAGGCAGCAACCGAGCAAGTTTGTAAGTAAAGGGATAATGGCTGAGTGCATTTTGCATCCAGGGATAACAACCGAGTGCATTTTGTAGCCAAGCTTATTCTGCAAGCAGTTACAAGACAGGTGTCAGTAGGACAAAGGAATGAAGTCATTGAAAGGCTGGTAGTGCTGAACGTGGCTGTAACTACCAAACGTGGAGAGAATGAGGTAGGTCCCACAAGCAGTTACCAGAATATGAGGCAAGAGGAGTGGTGCCCAAGGTAGTTGTTATAATTGCAGTACGTGGAACATCCAAATAGTTCCACCCTTCAAAGATAAGATTATAAATAACATAGTGGAGCAACAGAGCAAGATGTCTCGTACCAACCAATTAAATCAAAATATTTCTTTCAAAATCATCGTTTCCCTTAGTATTATGTCTTTTGCATTTCTTAGTGTAATCGGCAGCTTTATTTCATTAGCGTAATTCATCCTTTACGTTCCTTAGTGTAAATCACTACTTTACATTTCATAGCATAATCAATAGAAGTAACTTAGTAGTTGGTGATTGTAGCTTTAATTCGGGTCTACGCTCATACGCTGGACTTAATTTAATCAAGTGCTTTATTTAGAAAGGTGTTCTGCAATTGCTCTCTACGACCGACTTTAAGTACTCCCCTTTTGTTTTATCTGTATTGAAAAGTCTTTTTGTACAGAAGGCGGAGGTGTAAGCCATCTTTAGAGGATAAGCCCCACCATCCAATCATTGCCCAATTATTTTAAACAACTATGCAAGTGGTTGAATAGGCGACTGATCTTTACAGATCTCGGTCATATACTATCGATTCCGATGTATCTGCCTATCTTAGCGCTTGATGTCTTTATTGTTCGGTTTTAATCGAGTTGCACAATCGGTTCTGGTAGGCCCGCACTAATCATGTGATTGAATTTGAAATCACGAGGCAACAAAGTAGTTATATGCATGATTCATAACAAGATCAAGATACAAAAGTATAAATATATAAATCAGTACGCTAACTACCAGATGGTATGGTTATAAGTTGAACAACTAGGTCCATGGATGCGCATAGCGTTTGGCCTGCCAACACTCATTATACCAAAACCTACACAAATTCATCATAGGTAGGAGACTCATAAGGCTTGCTCGTGGTTTCTCACATAAATATGTGATTGTATAATCTGGCTATGCATGGCTGTGAACGCCCTCCTGCATGCGAATACGCGTAGCGGAGTGATGACTACACATTCTTAACTTTTTTTTTCCATCTATCGATTCTAGTTTTTATTTGATTGAAATGTGGGGTTGACTAAGAGGTAAAATTATATTTGATTTGGAGTTGCCACTAGCCAAACAAAGCTTAAGATCTATGTTTGGCTAGAAACAATATAATTACTTAATGTTTGGCAAATTGTAAGATTTTTCAACTCAAGTGACTCCTGCGGTTGGCCTGTGACTGAGGATTTTGAGTAAGTGCCTCAGTTAAGGAAAATGAAGGGGTTAGGAATCCTTTTTCGCCCACATGAATGTGTGGTCTCTATTTTATGGGATTTTACATTTTTTATGAGATTTAATAGAGTTTCGGCATTATTGCATCTGGCCATGCTTCGTGGAGTTTAAGACTCCGGGCAGGTAAAAAGAAAATAATGGTGCCTAGCCTTATTGCACAGGGTTTAAGACCCCGGTAGGTAAAGTAAAGTAAAAAGATGGATGTGTGTGTGTGTGTGTGAGAGAGAGAGAGAGAGAGAGAGAGAGAGAGAGAGAGCTGTAAAACAAAGATAAAAGAATATGAGTTTGTGTGTTTTTTATGTTTTTAAGATGCGTGGACTAGAATGTAAATTGATTTGAGATGTGAGAAGGAAAATGGGAGATTCGACACTCTTTTTGCAAAAGGAATAGTCATATATCCCCGATCTTAACCCTACTCTTTGACTTCAGTGGTTTCTTTAACTAGGAGTATTCGTGCTTTTAGTTGGGTAGAGTAACAGCACCATCAGGATTCTAAGGGGGAGAGGAGCGAGCAGTCGTAGAATCGTCTTTGAGAAATTACTTTAGCAGAACTTCGACAACTTTTCTTATTTCCTCCGAGCGTCTTTGGACACTCTCTCCTCAGAACCTTCTCCTGGCTTTCTGAACTCTTCGAATCATCCCCACTGGTATTTCAGGAAGCTGTTTAAATAAGCAAATGGTGTTCGTGCATCATGGTCAGATGGAGCTGGTGCAACGCCTTAGAAATTTCAATCCTTAAGCCTTGAAAGTACTTGAGCGCCTCTAGAAACTTTTCTATTTTAATTCTCAACTAAGAATACATACGTCTGATTTAGAGCAAAAAATCTAGAAGATTTCTACATGAAACCCTAGTTTGAATGATCCAATTCGATCGAAATCTCGTAAGACATTTAGATACATCAATCTAACCGTACATTCTTTGTTAGATATCATGGATAGCTACGGATTCCTTTCTAATCGTAAAATCCTACATCCGATCTATTAATTTATGAATTTCAAACTATGATTTACTGGAATTACAATTGATTTACATGTATAACCGATTCCCAGTGCAAACCCATCTTAGAATACCCTGATCAACGAATCAGATGTTGATCATCTTAAGTATCAGAGTTAATTTGACCTAATGGACGACCTAATCTCCATTCGGACCCAACTGGCAACCTAATCTGATTCATAATGCCTAAAACTTCAAATAAATCCGCATTACCATTATAATTCGATATTTGCTAGTGTACACTACGACCAAGTAAAAGGATTCACCAAACTTTGTTCTCTAAATCATCCAATGGGTATCTCGAAACCCTAGAACAACTATAAACCGTTCGTTAGTGGGCCGTTGATCACGAATCTACACGAAATCGATGGTCTTACTGGACTTAACCTTTTCCCTGTGTTAGATGTCCAACACCCTATCCTGAACCGCACAACATAGATCATGACCAAAGAGGGTGAGTTGTGCGACTCACCTCAACCTTGGACCATCTGGAACTATAAATACCAAGCCCATTTGAGAATTCCATTTGAAATGGAATTTGGGGGTTTTGCTTGGGTTTTCTTCTAGAGTTTGCTCAAACCCTTCTACTCTGTTGCCATTCTTTCTACCGATCGTAGGCGAGCCGTGCCTTGAGGTAAGATACCTCTCCTATTGCAGAAATTAGGAAGTTTCATTAAGGATTCTCATTTCTAATTAGGGTTTTTATCGAATTTAGGTATTCTAGCTAAGTTTCTTTAAATCCTTGAGGAATACTCATTCTTAGCTCGTGGATTCGTCAATCAAGTGATGACTATTCTTCTAAGTTGGCTATTATCAGCCTATGAGGGTTCCAGATAATGAAAATTGGATTTTTCTTGAATTCCATTCAAAATTGAGTGTCGAATGATTTATGTTTATGATTGATGTTTTTTATGTGTTGATTAATTACATGCTTACTTCAATGTGTGGATTGATTGCCCATTTGAATTGATTTTATGAAAATATGGGACTTGATGTTTTGTGCATATCAAGTGTTTGATGAAATTTCTAAGTGAACAGAAGCTCAACTATGCTTGAGTAAGTGGATTTCCATTCTCCTAGGCTAGTACGTGGTTATGAATTTGATGAGTGGCCTGCAATAGCACGCCAAGTGTTTGGTTTTATGCCCATTTATAAAATGAAATATATTGCCTTTCAACTATTTGGTTTTATGCCTAATTGAGAAAATGAATGCTATGATGTTCCATTCCTTTCACAACATACTTAGTATATTATGTATTTGACATGATTGAGATTAATATCTGAAAATCATAATGTATGTACTACCTACTTGGGTTTCGCCATCACAGACTTGTTTGGTCAACTTGGGAGTAACATGATCGACCGACCCTAGCTACGCCGGTTTGGTTGATGTTTCGTTCGGCCTACCAAATCAGTCAATTTTAGGGTTAATCATATTTGTTTGATCATCGTTATCATTCTATAGAATCTTGAATACCACGATTACCATCGTTATACAGTCACTTACAATTGTACATATCAAGTCTCATAAGCCAAACATGGAATATGGGTAACTGTGTTTGCGTTATCTTTGGCTGGTATGGGTGATGAGCCCTCCAATAGCCTTGAGCACTGAATCCTACATACTGAAGCTCATGGGCCAGGCATGGTATATGGGTAACTGTGCTTGTGCTGTCTTTGACCGGTATTGATCCTGATGGTCTTATCGAAAGTCTTAAGCACCGATGCTAGGTGACGAGCCTACCATCATTGATCTTGGGTGACGAACCATTACCGTGCATATGACATTTTAGGGCATCGAGACTCTAACCGTTTGATTCATTATTCAGTTATGTTGGGTGACGGACCCAAATTGGGATTCCAAGAGCCGGGCATAGGACACCCCTGCCTAGCAGTGGGCCCTGGACTGGTAGAGGGTACCCCGATCTGGCATTGCCCAGTGTTTGGTAAGACCACTGTCTAGTGTTCGGCTTTCCTTGTTGTCCAGTGTTCGGCTGCGTTCCTGTCCATTGTGTTCCTGTTTATAAGACTCTTGATAAAATTGAGGTATTCTGGCTTCGTCAATACTGCTGATTGAATATGAAATTTAATAAATACTTGAAAATCATGCATGCATCACATTTACACATACATTGGTCCAACGCTGTTGTTGGGTGGTAACCCCACCATTTATTTTTTCGGAACATAACATTTGCATATCATGGTTGCATGCATTATTCAGTTAGAATAGGGACATGATTGTGATGTTATGCTATTTGCTGATGCTGAGGTGGTAGGTGTGAGAGCCCCACAATTTGTTATGCTTCATTACCTATATTTGATCGTGTTGATAACATGTTTAACTTAGGGAATGGTAACACTGAGTATGATTACTCACTTTCACCTGTTGGGGGGGAGGGGTGTTTTAAAACATCAACCAGTTATTTTGATGCAGGAGTTGCTGTCACTTGATGCATGAGATCTAGGACCTGTTAGCTTACCTATGTCGTGCATTTCATTTTCTGCCTTGAATTGGACGTCTTGGGTCGATATTCTTAAAGATTTCATTGTACATGTATATATTGAGCCCCAGCTGAGTGGACTCCTTGGTTGTGTGGATGATTGTATGTATTTACACTTTAATTCAGACTATATTGTACATTGTTTAGCTTAAATTTCTATTTATGAGTTGATGCTATGGATTTGTACCATTAAACTATATTTTCACAAAATACAATCACCCCAGAAGAGTCAGGAGCTGCGGACTGCCCGACACCTGATTTTCGGGGCGTGACAGTTGGTGATATGTTGCAGGGCTACCTTGGCGAATCGGATTGACTGATGGTACGATTTTTAGCCAGTCGTGGCAAGCAAGGATCAGTTGGGACTGGAAACGATTGTCAAATCACCATATCCATGGATGCAGATTATGCACCACCATATCTAGGCCCTTTCAGTAATTTGTGTTTGATTTGTAGCTGAACTTAGGTTGGTGCTCCTTTACCTGCTCTGTTACTCGTATGCCCTTATCTGGGCCGATCTAACATGCTGGCTGTCTCTAGGGCACGCTTTTAGCTGTATATGTGCTTCAGTTGGGGCCTAGTAAAGTTAACGAGCAAGATGACATCTTGTTTAAAGTGGGGTGTCTATAGACACCCCCTTTGATAGAAGTTTTGTACAATTGAATGCCAAAGCGAGTGGACACCCCACCATTCGGGTTAGACATAAACGCAGTCTAGTCTATTCCAACTGGAGTGTCACTGTCAAAATGCTTGTCTGGTTGAAGAATAATTTAGGTGTCTCCCGAAGGTTGGGAAAAATATTGTGATTTGTCCATGTAGTTTTTGTGGCTTTACGGGGCATCAAATGGCACCCTTTCATGCCATGATTAACATTTGTACATTGAGTATATATGTGAGTCTTGATTTTTTGTGGTTAGAGCTCCTGCGCTTTTTGTAGCCTTACGACGATAACATACTTAGATCTGGAAAGGTAGATCTCGATGCTACACGATCCCCTAGGATCACTTGTAAAATTGGTCATTTCTAATGGATAGTTGCCTGCTTATTTTGCGGCTTTACGGATTTTCCACATTACAAATGCATTAGGCCTACAAATGTCTCAGACTAGAACCACCTAGGTTATTCTTTTTCCACTCGAGCTTTTGATTTTAACACTATTTGTAATAAACTTTCCCACAAATTTAAGTATGGTTGCAATAACTCGGACGTAATCATCTTACATTTCAGGATGATTGAGTTGACATTGAAAGTTTAAGTCAACCATCCCATATTCCACTTATGATTTCGGAATAGGCTTTTGTTGCAATATTTTTTTTGGAGTTTTTTCACAAATAAAACCTGACCTATCGTCTTGCAATGTAACGGGTACGATCAGGATCAACTTTTATTGAGATGGGTTTGCTGCTCAGTGTCCAACTTTTCTAGTGTTTTATAGTTGATGTAATGATCTTTGATGGTGCTTCTATGCCCGCGGAGAGAAAGAGATCCCTTTAGTCAAAGGGTCAAAGAGTTAGAGCAGAGGGAGTGAGACTCACCTAGGCAGTGAACTGAGGTTGTTGTTCAGTTGGAGCGCCTCTAGCTTGATTGATGCAACCTATAGAGATGGCTATTGTTTTGTTTTTTTCGTTATGTGTTTATTTACATACATGCATGTACACCTAATTTTTGTTTTTTTAAAAGGCAAATGTAACTTTCTATGGAAGAAATGAAATGAAAAGATTTTTATGCCAGTCTTGCCTATACGATTCATGGTTTAGATTTTGGTGTTGTGGATTACAGGGATTAGACATGTTAATCTAGCCATGTGTCTCCTGATGATTTTTTCGGGTGGACTCTTGAGAGTTATAATATCTTTAGTAAGCGTTTAAGGGAAACTCTGCCCTAAGTCTAAGTATGGTTGAAGGATCTTGAAACTGACTGTCATATCTTCCTTGCTTGAACTGTGCTAGCCTGGATATATGATTTTTCTTTTTTTCTTTTTTTAACCATTTTTACCTGTAGCATGTTTTTAGATTTTCGCCATGTTCGGTTTGCCCATCATTTTTTTCTATGGCACCTTTTCGAGTTTTTACCACATCCTAGGTATTTGATCTTTTCTGACCCTTAGTAGCCGCACCTTCTTACCTCCTACGCCTTTTTAGATTTTCATTAGGTCTGTTGTATGTTAGCTATTTTCACTTGAGGCGCCTTTTCAGGTTTTTGCCTCACCCATTCTACTTTGGACACACTTCATTTTGTTTTTTTTTTCAAAAACTACCATTGATGGCGGAATTTCCTTCAATGTCAGTCGAATGTATCTTTTCGGGTAGTGTGGGATTTTGAACAACAATGTTCGAGGCTTTAGACTAGTTTGAGAAACTTTATGATAGGGATGGAGGGTTTTACCCCCAAGGGTTAATTTTTATTTCTTTTTTCTTCTTCTTCTTCTTTTTTTTTTGCATGCCCTTATTATTCTCTGGATCTTGGGTTATATTTTATCTCTTTCCTTCTCTCTCTCTCTCTCTCTCTCTCTCTCTCTTTGGAGATGTTTTGGGGGAAGTATGCAATTTTTCATTCTGATCGCTAGCCTCAAACTACTTTCGTGATTGCGCCCGCTGCCTATGATAGACTTTGATGTGTTCAACACTGATTGTCTTAGGAAAGTCTTTACCGGGAAGCACCTTTGGAAGAACTTCTTGGACAACTAACGACCCACCTTAGGATAGAGAAGGTGACGGGATAAGACTCCTTTTTGCCCTTATGCCCCCTTGTTCTAAAGTCTCTCATTTGAACCTACTTGTCAGGTGACCTCGCAATTTCTCTTGATAGCATTTGAGAGTGTTGCGCTACTCACACACGCCTGTTATTGTCTTGGTATAGTTGATTGTAGCTAGCTGGTGGTCACTCTTCTTCGAAGAAGTAATTTATCTTTTGGTGTATGAAAGGGTATTCCATTTTTCAAGGTAATGGTTTACATGGTTCTATGATGGCTGGTGATGTTATTTTTCAGAGATGTTGTTATGACGGCGTGAGATATTACTCCCACCCATTTAGTGAAGTAATCAATTGCTGCAAGGATGCACTCGCGATCATTGAATGCTTTTGATCTCATTTTAGCCAATGAGGTCGATACCCCATGTTGAAAATGGCCAGGATGTTGTTAGGTCGTCTAAAGCATTTACTAACATGTTGGCAAAATTTATCTCCATAAACATCCAGTGTTATCCTTGTCATTGTATCTTCTTAGCCATCATGTGTTCATTCATGTATGGACCACAAACTCTGTTGTGGACTTCAACTATGATTTATATTACTTCTATTTTGTCCACGAATTATTGTGATGACGCCTAAATATTGTATATTTATCCCCTATTTTGTATTGCTTTTATCATATTCATCAAGTTAATTAGTCCTAATTATGTGCAATTCATGTGCAAGGAGAGATTTGAACTCCAAGACCAAATATGAGCTAAATGTGAGGATTTGAAGCCCAAAGGAGAGAAAGATGGAGCATTTAAAGAATTAAATAATTAAAGCCCAAGAAATGATGATCAAGCATATTCAAGTTAGGAGATCAAAAGAGAACAAAAGATCATCTAACCATGTAAGAAGAGAAGTAAAAAAAAATGAAGAAATCAAGTTAAAAGAGCAGGAAAAGGTAAAAAAAACTCTAAGTCTAAAACTGTAAGGCCAAAAAGTCAACACTCATAAATTCAGAAAATTATCTTGCTCGGCAACGTCGGGAAAAGGTTGACTGTGCCAAGGAACACTGAATAGAGATGCTCGACAGTGCCAAGGAACGCTGGATAGGGACGCTCGGCAGTGATGAGAAAGGCTTGATAGCGTCGAGCGGGCATAATTTTTAAGGTGCGATTTCACGGAAGTTGGTGGAATCCTCTAAAAACCTAAGGTTGGTTGGAAGTTCACTATATGAGTGTTGACCTCTTAAATGTGCATATTCTAACCCCATTTCATTACTAATTATGTATGATTTACATGTTTAAAGACCTACCTAATGCATAGTTTTGTGATTGTAGGATGAGAGAGAGATTCTACCATTTTGAAGATTAAAGAGCACTTCAAAGGATCATTGAAGAATCAAGAAAGAGAGGAAGAATCAAGTGAAGAAAGTTCAAAGAGAAAGAAAAAAAGATTGAAGAAGCAGACAGTTTCGATGGATCCCCGATAGGTAGTTGATCAATAGAGGACGTTCCGATAGGTCTTTGATCAATCGGACCATCCATCGGACACACCTGAAAAATCGAATTTTTGAATAACTCTCTGGAAAGATTTTCGATCCATCGGAGGATTTTCGTTCAATTGACCAGGGGTGTTCCGATCAATCGAAGCCATGTCTGATCAATCGAAAACAGTGATGGAAAATAACAACTCTCTAGACACTTTTACGATCCATCGACCATCGTCCGATCAATCGAATACTACAGTCCGATCAATCGGAAAGGAGCTCCGATCAATCGGACCTCTCTACGTAACTGCGTAAAGAGTTACGCAATTCCAGAGGATTTCAAGTCGGTGGCAGACTTTTGCTATAAAATGGCACCTCTACTTCGTTCCTAGATGATCCTAGAAGAGATCTATTGCATTAGGAGGTGGAGAATGACGAATTTGGAGTTCTACAACTCCTTCTACTTTGTTTTCTTTCTAGGTCTTTATGTTTAACTTAGATTTCCTGTTTTCGTTTAGCATGGTTGGCTAAACTTCTTAACTTGGGCTAAGAGGTAAAGCTTGTAGTAGTTCTAAGATGTTTTAATTCGTTTTTAAGGTTTTATGGATTGAATTTAATGTTGAACAATGGTTTGTTAAGTTTGAATGGAGTTCTAATTAGTTTTTCTTAATCTTATGATGACTCATGGATGTTTGGAAGGATTTTACTTAGTTCATAGTTGTTTTGCAAAGATCTAGACCTATACGCTCAGAAGAATCGGATTTAATACGCTCTGGAACTTGGTTTTTCATGTGGGAACTTCAAACCAAAGTTCTATCTTTTCTGTAAAATTTGATATATGTGTTGCATGTCTATGTGATTTGAATCAAGTTCAAATTATGATATTAGTTAAATCTAGTGACATGGTTTGATGATTATCATAGTTGTGATCTTAATCTATTGGAACTAGGATTGGCCTATGCAATTAAGTGTGCCCAAGTCCTAACTTGAACTGAGGGAATCATGTTGATGAACAACACATGTGTTGGATTGTTTTGATAATATAACCACTCTATAATCTGACTAGATAGGATTTATTTCGATTCTAGTTGTGTAGTTGAGAAACCAAAGCGAATTATGCATCAAGGATATCTACAAGTGGATCCTTGGCTCTTTAGTGCTTCTTTAGATTGTTAAACTCATCTATATTCAAATTTCAATTTGTTCTAGTTTGATTTCAATTAGAGATTATTTGAAAAAATTCTGTGAACTCATCTCAAGTCTTTACCGAATTATTACTGCATCGCAACCTACACTTAGGGAGCGAACAATGAGGAGGTGCTCTACACGTCTCAAATCATCTAGGAATAAAGGAGAAGGAGAGGAGCTCGAGGGTGGAGTGGATCCACGCTGATTTTTCTAGTTTTCTTAATTTTTAGTTTTCGTTTTCTGTTTTTATGTTGAGATTTAGTTTAATCATATTTATGGTTAGCTAATCTCTTAGCGAGGGCTAAGGGGTGCAACTCTTGATTAATTCTAGATATTTATGGATTTAAGTACAATGGTTTGAATGATAATTTTTTATTTTTTAAGTTTGAATAAAGCTTTTTAATTTAGTTAATCCTTTGATCCATTGTTGACTCTAGAACATTAGATTCTTTTAATTCTCTGAGATTGATTAGTTTGACTTTTAGAAAAGTATTGATATGTAAAATCCCTTGATCTATCGTAGACTACGGGTATGGTAGAGGTTTTGGATTCGCTGTGATCAAGTACTTTGTTCTTTATGAGAGAACTGATTAATTGATGTTCATGTATCTTATATTGGTGAACTAATTATGGTTCTAGTGTTTTTATCGTTTGATTGGAGAGAGTCTTCATTCGACTCCAATTGCGTTATAGAATTGAATTAATGAACTAGATATTGTGAATTGGTTAGAAATGGATCCATGAATCCTTAGTGTTTAGTTGATTATTGTTTTTACTTCACTTTTCTTCGCTGGATTAAAAATCGAAAAACCCTAATTTCATCTTAATTGCTCTTTAGTTCTAGTTTAGCTTAGATTTAAATATGTTTAGAACCGTTGTTCATACAATCCTTGTGGATCGACCTTGAATTCACTGAGTTATTACTACATCGATCGCGACGTTATAGTTGGGGTTGTCTAACACGTAGCGAGACTTTGTGGAGAGATATACTTGTTGAGCTGCCAAGTGACGAATGTTATGACAGTTTGGGGCTTGATGTTAACTTATCAAGGGTGACTGTCAGGCTATGGTTTGACTTGTAGGCAAATTAATGCTGGGTCCTAGTCAAGTCCAGGCGTGTCTTCATAGAGAAAGGCAGACTTTTAACAATTGTGGTTTCAAGCATTCGATCTTCCTTTACTCATTCTTAGGGTTGGTGAAAAAATTTCAATACTCACTTCCCTAGGGATTTCAGATGCCCCCCCCAGGTTTATGGTCTTGAAGTCATCAGGAACAACATTAGCTTTTGAATCGAACTTTCTCGAGGTCCTCTAGTTTAGGAGTCAGATGATCATTTTCGTCATCCTTGACTTCTTCTAATCCCATGAGTTTGAAGTCTAATCCTTGATTGAAATAATAGAAGTCGACTTTGAACTTATGTGATGCTTTGTTGATGGATTTTTGAAGGGTTTTTATTTTATTTTATTTTTTTTTTAAATTCTCTGGATTCTTTTTTGTAGTTGAAATTTTTTTGATTTGTTTTTAGAATTTTGAAATTTTTGAATGTTTGGGTTTTGGAATTTTTTTATTTTTAACATCTTTTAAATTTTTTTATTTTTATTTTTGGATTTTGGATATTTTCCTGATTTCTAGGGTTTTTGGATTTTATGGACCTTGGACAATACAACACTTTGACTCAGGGGTTGTTTCTTATTACAACTAATATCTTTAAAAGAGTGGATGACTTATTCCGTCTTCATGGGTACAGTGAATTAGTTGATGCCCTATGCTCCTTCCCCTTAGGAGGCAGGGCCAGAGAATGCAGTAGACAGATCTTCACTATCGTGTCTAAGCGTCATGATAGATATGGGATTAACCTCCAAGGTGGTGGTGGATACGGAGGCTCTCGAGCCATTTTTAAGACATTGGAATCTCTTGGGTGCTTGTGGCTCTGATGGGATGCGGAAAGCGGTCCAGTTAATGAAGCGAAGTTTCTGCCCCTTACTCGGGTACTTGGTCAGGGTTGACCCATGTAATTAGTTCTTTAAGACGGAGTTCGACTTGTCGTTTAGATGGACAATCCATGCACTGATGTGTTTGATTGGTGTGCAGATGAAGGGGTCATTTTCCTCTTCGCGTCCTCGTTCTTTTATAGGACCTTCCTGCCCTTGCTTCATATTTGAAGTAGGTTGATATCCTAGTTCGATTTGGCCTAGATTTTCTCGAACATCGACGACTTGGGTCGAGTATTGGTATTTGAGCTGATAATAAAAAGTTTGGTGCTCGGTAGGTTGTCAATGGTTTTCAATAGGTTCACCACAAACCTATATGTACACACCCGTGTCGGTGGACCACGTACACACCCGTGTCGATGACGGTCCTACACAAAGACCTACACGTACTCACCCGTGTTGGTGGAATACATTTTCACCCGTGTCGATGGTTCCCTCCGAGACTATAAAGGTTTTTTATTGGCTAACCAATAATCTCTATAGTCCTAATACAAGGGCTTATGTACACTCATGCTGGAGGCACCCACGGAAACTAACACGTACACACTTGTGTCCAGTAAATTCGAGTTTGAGTTACAAACTTTATACTTAATCCTACACAAGGAAAGAGTATATTTGGACTCTAATAAAAGACCCCTGTTAGTCGGATTGAGCTCCGTTGTAGCGCCTTCTTGAGATTCTAGATCACTGCTCCTCTGCACTTGAATCAGCTTCTCATTTGTTACCCCGATCTTTGAAATTGACCTTTTTCCGCTTCCTTAAATTGGCTACCTTACACTTAATCTTCCTATGAGAATACCAAGGTAATGGGAGAGGTTTTGAATCACCTACAACTAGTGGAATAGTTGTTTCCAAGAGGGATTCATGTAGATAGATATTCTATAAGGTTTAGATACGGATTTTTATGTCTAATCTCTAGAAAATGGGAGAGAACATGAATACATTCATAATGGAGTTTTGAATGCTCATTAGAGTGATTAATCACAAGAAGGGTATCATGAATCTCTTTGGTTTGGAGTCCAAGAGAGGGATAATGAGTAGGAAATCACCTAGGCTCTAATTGCATAAAAAAATCCCATAAGAAAGCCCAAGGTTTGAATGCCCAATATATAGAAAAAAGTTTGTAATAGCTATAAAATGGGAAAATAATGGCTAGTTCGATTTGATCAAACTAACATTTAATAGGATCGAACTCTCATTTGATTCGATCGAACTGACTTTCAATGTGACTGAATAATTTTAGTTTAAGGCAGTTTGCTCACTGGACTTTTCTAGCTAGCTTCGATCGAATTGAGAGAATCTTCAATTCAATCGAGTCCTATTGATGGACTGTTAATTCGATCGAGATCCACTCGAAAAAGCCAAGAGTTCTGCTATTTGGGTTTATTTGATTTACAGCAGTCCTGAACCTCTAAAGCCTATCTTAGCATAATCAAATTAAGATCTTAAGACTATGAGATGATCAAGAAAATGTTTACTTATTGGAGAATGGATCATCTAGAGGCTAATGTTATTTTGGACCTAAAGGGGTATAAGGTTAAGGTCACCAAGGCACCTCAATTTACCTGTTTCTTTACTCCTTAATGCTTCATGTGTTCATGTGTCTTCGGTCTTCAGCTTCCAAGAACTCAACCGACTCACTAACGCACTAACACACGCGATTGACAAATAAGTGCACTTACAAAATTTGCATATGATTTTCCTTCGGCATTACGTATTCTGTCATTATTGTGATGATACAGATTCCTAGCATGCCCTTTAGGGGGACAAACTGCCGCATGCCACGTGGCCACGATTAACAAACCCATTAAATGAGGGACGTGCCTAGCACGGCTATAAAAGACCCGTCGAGTGAGTGTATCCTATCTCACAACTGGATATGATCTCATCTGGAAGGCCGTCTCTTACAACCATCCCAAAATGGGAGATTTCTCCAAAGACGTTCAGAGAGCTAATAGTAATTCAGAAAATTTCGTACACTGAGAGGTTGAGTTGGTATGCAAGCCAACTTAGATCTGGTCCTGGGCCAGAATCATAGAAGAGTGACTGAACTTGCATTAAGTCCCTCTGTATATGGTGATGAAATAAAAAGAATGGGGGTATTTGATCTATCTAAGCGATATATAGATCAATATCAGGGGTCAAATCCCTTCAACACTCTAAGTCATCACCATCCAAGATGGTAAAATAAAGAAGGTGGCTTAATCCAGATCCTCCAAACACCTGCAAGCGAACACGGTGGGCCATCAAGAGCCTTTGAGTTTCCTAGACCTCAACCTGATCATCTTCATCAGGGGAATCATAGAGGCCCAGGCTAGATCTTTAGTGGGCCACAAAGATCTCCGCAGAAGATTGGCTATGAAAATAAGACTCGAGAAACCAACGAACTTGGGAACTTTTTATTTTAAAAGCAAACCCCAGTCTACCAAGGAGAAGGTTATGTATCCGGAAAGTCGGCATGAAGAATCTTAAAGAACCCAGAACCCTAGCGAGGGGCTTCCATCACCTCAAGAAGACTATAAAAGGAACATCCGAAGAAGAGCTCAAGGCCCCACGCCAAACATATCTATCTACAAGTCTACTTACTTTCATGCCTATTTTACTTTTTTAAGCCTGGTTCACTACTGCCCATGGCTCCCACTGCAATACGTTTTATCTTAAGAGTAGATTAAATATCTACAATCCTAAGTTGTCAAATCTCTATGTTCATCTGAGTTCCAATTCAGTTGTTTATACCTCGGTCAAATCTTACTGACCATCTGCCTCGATCCTATGTTCTGATAGGCACATCAAGTATTTATCTTTCTTTTTTTCCCTTTAATATTAAAAGTGAAAAGCATGACGGTTGTAACATGGTCATTATATTAATAAAATTCGATCGTGTTTATATTGGTTTCTATTTTGTTATGTGTAAATCTTTACTTTGATTGATGAATAGTACGTTAAAACACTGGTGAAATAAAAAGTCTTTAAATCGACTAATTTCATAATCACTAGTGTAAGGCAAAAAGAACTCATTCAAGGGTTAACCCTTTTTATCAAGTCGCCTAAGTATAGTGCACACTTATAAATCAATCAGTAATTGAGAGAACTTTAGATTTCAATTCAATCTCCAACCTATCCATCTCGACGCAACAGTCCAGCCAATTTAGTCAATATCCTTGAGTGTAAGACTCTAGTATGCCCAAACCATCATACAAGCACATACGTGCTTCCAATCCAGGCCCTAGGTCACACGAGCGGCCTTCACCAGCTGAATTGAATTGATAGCAATAGATAAAACCCATACATCCCGGTGGGCCTGGGAGAGCTCCTGCCTGGACCGATTTCCGTCCAACTCACCCCTCAACACATGCCACGCGTTCAATTACTAAGTGCCAGTGCATCGAGCTTCAAAGGCTGCCAGAGTACCCAATAACTTCCCGCTGCAGATTACTTTTCTGGTCAAAGTCATTGTTCAAGTCATTCTTTCTCTATAACCGTTGCCATAAGGTCTGCTGAGCCCATATTCGCATGCAAGGATCCTATCTACACGCTGCAACATATGCTGGTGCGGCATACCATGTCATGATCAAGCCGTCCAATAGATTAGTCTCGCCATGTAGATAATCTAGAGAAGAAAAAAAATCACGATGGTCTGTTCTTTATGTGGATCAAAATATTAGAAACAGGCTGATCATAAGATATAGCCAAATTGACTGGTATGCTGGCTGATTTTTCTACCAAAGAATACCCACAGTGGGACCAACCTGATGGACGTTCTGGATCTTTTACCCTCATCCCATGAAAATAAATATGGAGGCATGCACGTGGGGTTCCATGTAAATGCGAGTGGCCTTCGCAAAGCTGGCAAAAATATGTGAGCGTATTGTAGAAGTTTGCTACAATACGTCCGGACGTATTGTTATAGGATACGTCGGAGTAATAGCCGTTAGAAATGCTGCCATGTTTGATGATCCATCCATTCAATCTGGCCAGATACGCAGCTGATGGTGTCTTCTGAAAGGACGTGGTTTGGCTCGTGGCGCTGCCAGTAACTGCTCTGTGGGCCCCACCATAATGTATGTGTTTTATCCATGCCGTCCATCTATTTTTTCAGATCATTTTAGTGCTTGATGCTAAAAGCGTGGCAGATCTAAATCTCAGGTGGACCACACCACAGGAAAATAGAAGTGATTGGTAAGTGGGCCAAAAAACATTGGTTAAAGAAAGAGTTAAATTGATCTAAAGCGTTGAAATATTCTAAACTGAGATTGGTTTCTTGGCATCCCAATCGATGGCATGACCCATCATATAAACGGTTAGGATCATTGAAGCATGAAAGCAGATCCAACGGTTACGTGTAATGCATGAAGGGGAAAGTTGCTCTTCTTCTTCTTTTTTTTTTTTTCATTATTTATTTATTTGACCAATGACTTGGTTTGTTCTCGGTGGATACACATGAAGTCTTGTCAAAGACTCAAAGTCTTACACGTGGCAAACAATAATCGGACCATCATCCATTTGGTGGGCCCTCTCATGTAGAATAAATATAAAAATGCATTTATGAGCTAATCCCAGCCATCTAATCAAATGTCGCTTATTTGTCCTGGACCCACACTAATAGATGAAGCTAACCCAGATAAAATTCCAACTTTGAAACTGATGGTTGGGTTGTCCTTTTCATCATATGAGAGAATCTTGTGAGAATCACGTGATTCTTTCAATTTTAAAATTGTATGAAATTTCGATCGTTCGTTCCAACTATATAATAAATTATAACGTATAATAGTTGTGCCTTTAAACGCAGTAAACTCTTAATCTCAATTCAGAAAATTAGTCTATTAAAATCAAGTATTTATATGGTATCCAACTATTATTTAAATATTATTTCATGGAGTTTGCGTAAATACAATATGATTTCTAGTTCAATTGCATAGAATGTTGTAAGAATAATAAAGGAAAAAAATTGTGTTGCTTTTCATGTTCTCAAAACAATACTTTCCCTACATTAGGCGGAAAAGTGGAAAAATGCGTTTGTATAATATCCTTTTCACAAAACTCGTAATGTGATGTATTATAAAGTTTGAAAAGCAGAAAAGCGGACAAGTTCAATTGTTAGGCGTCGTATCATGGGAATAGCACTTTAGGAGCCTTAGCACTGGTCATAATTATTCGAGAAGCGTAAACCATCTCAAAGAAAGAAATAACATCGGCACCTCATCCCTATTGGAAATTGATTCCACATGGTGTAAGGTTTCAGATTATTTACTATTCAATTTTTTTTCCTACATCTGTTTACTACAAGTTTCCATATAGAATACCATGGAATTGCTTGGGCTAGATTAGAAGTTCTTTGAATTCAATCATTTCCATAAGTTGGAATTATTCTCCTTTTTTTCTCTATTGCAGTGGTGTGATAATCTCAGGACTACATGCTCTATTAATCTTGTGTTTTATGGCCGTACTAAGTATGTGAAATTTATTATTATTTTGTTTGAGAAAAGCGGCTATAAAAGATCTCGTTGTTCCTTTTATCACATCTAAATATCATGGAGCTGATATATTCACAAAGAGCTTGAATGACCCATACTTTCTACAGCTTACAACCAAACCGACTGTCATTGATGGACCACTTAGTTTGCAGGGTTGCATCAGAGAGAATTTTGAAATTTTTGGATGGTTCACATTTTAACTGTACAACAAATTGTAACTATATAAGACATTACAACTTTGGTCTATAAATACATGTAAACCCTTTATTTCTCAATTAAGGAGTTTAGTTTATTAAAATCAAGTGTTTATAGAACAAAATGATTGGAAAATCGTAACCATCTAAACGAATAGGGCTGTCAACAGGCCGGGCCTGGGTTGGCTATGGCCTGGATTTTAAACTGTTTGGGCTGGGCCTATTGAAATTTTTTATTTTTCCAGGCCTGAGTCTATTGACAGCCCTACAAACGAAGGGCATTTGTCCATAAAATGCATACGATTGATTACCTGTCCTTTTAGCGTTCATTTTGGTGTTGCCACTAATCACTTAACTCGTGGGCCAGGCTACCAATAGCCAATGGGTAGCCTGGCAAAAAACCTGGGGCCAAAATAGCCCAGTTGAAGTGGAGGCCGATTACTTAGGCTGGGTTTGATTGTACCTAGTATCATGAAATTTCATGGTACCTATCATGAATTGCAGACATTAGGTGTAACCAAACGCAGCTCAATACCAAAAGGTTTATTTAAATAAATTGAGCAAATGAAATAAAATTACTGGAAGGTAAAAAATGAAGATAGCTTCTGTGGTTTGTGGCCCCTCATACTGTTCGGTCCCAAGGCAAAAAAAGAAAAAAGAAAAAAAAGTGGGTTCAAACAGTATGGTGGCTATGGGTGGAATGGGCCGGCTTTCGGTTAGGCCGGCCTCTGGCATTGAAAGGCCCAAGGACTGGCCCGGCCTAAGCTCAGCATGTGCCTGGCACAGCAGGCGCCTGCCCTGAGATTTGATTGAATCCCAAATTCCCATGTGAATGTTCCTAATCCAACCATTGATCAAGTGGGGCACACATGCACAAGAAATAGACTTCTAGAAAAATGAAAGATGCATGTGTTGCTTTACAGAGGATTGGGACAGCATATTTCTAGGTAGAACACACATAAATGTCAAGTCAGACCGGACCGCGTCGGGCTAAAATAACTTGAACCCAAGTTAGTCCAATTGAATGGACGATACATGCCAAGCACAAGCCCAGTCAATGGGCCAAGCTAATAGGGCCAAGCTCGGTTAAAAGCTAAGCTGGGCTGGCCGCACTTCCCTTTGCCACCCTTAGTGGTGGCTCAGAAGCCTCTCTTCTCTCTCTTTCATATCAATTACCGTGGTGAAAGCACACCTGCATGTTTTTCTGATCGTTTATCTAGCTGACTCCACCATTTACTAGTCGTAGTCCTAACCGTTGGATCGGATGGTTTTTTAGACTAAAAAAGGATAGATTAAAAAAAAATAAAAAATCAAGGGTTCACGTTCCGTGGGCAAGAACTTCCACCCAAACCGTTAGGATCGATTGCACAGGTGTAATTTTTTTATGCCCATCTTCAATCCAATGGTTAAGATCATCTGATGAACATGATCTTCCATTTTATTTATACAAATTTTACAGTCGGGCCAACATGATGAATGGTCTGGATCTCATCTACAACTGTCACATACGAGCTGGCCTGTAACAGGGTGCGAATTAGGTGTTACCCCGGGAACAGCTTATGGCCGTTTGGTTGGCATTGAAACCCACTTCTAACTTAAAATCTGGATTACAGCGGAATGTCATAATCCAATTTTAACTGGTGTGTTTGGTGGTAAGTTCTAACTAAACAGGATTCTTTCTGAAAACTTAAATCGAGTGAACCGGGATTAGTGGAAATGGTGTGGGCTAGGGTAGGGAAAAGTGGTTGGAAGTGAGCGTCACCACCTCGATGTATGTGTTGTACATCTATGTTGTATCTGTTTTATAGCTCCACCGTCCATTAGTTTTGAAATCTCAATTAAGTTCATTGGACAAAAAATGAGGCAGATCTAAATCTCAAGTAGGCCACACCACAAGAAAACAATGATGATTGAATGTCCACCATTAAAAAGTGCCTAGGGCCCACTATAATGTTTATTTGCCATCCAACCTGGCCATCTGTCTTACAGGACTACAATAGGGTAGGGGTAAGGTTCTTAAGCAGATCTGATGCCCAAGTAGGCCATGCCACAAGCAACGGTTGGAATATAATCTCTATTGCACCGTTTTTCCAACCAAATAGTAAGTTACAGACATGGGTTCCACCTTTAGTTTCTGCAATTTTAGATTCCAACAATGGAATCTAGGTTTTCTGTAGAATCTAGTTCCGCAACCAAGCAAGCCATAACCCTAACCATGTGGGGCCCATATTGATGTATTTTTTTTTTATATATCAACATCGGCTATCTATTTTTTCATATCATTTTAGGGTGTGATCCAAAACCCTAACAAGATCTAAATCTCAGGTGCACCATACCACTAGAAACAATGATGAATAACTATTAAAAGGGCTATAAAAGTTTTGGATCAATTTGATATTTTGATTTTCCCTTCCTCTATTGACATTATCAAGAGCTTGGATTGCAAATAAACATTATGAAAACCTTACGATGGGCTCTTTGAAAATTTTAATCGTGGAGCACCCAATGACACCAACCTGTTCATACCATTGAAAACTTACTAGGGCCCACTGTGATGTTTATTTTCCATCCAACCTGTTCATAAGGTCAAATAAACCTGTATGAAGGGAAAACATAAATATCAAACTGATCCAAAACTTCCGTGGTCCCCAAGAAGTTTTCAATGGTAGGCTTTCAATCCTCACTGCTTCCAGTAGTGTGGTCCACTCAAGCCTTCAATCTGTCTCATTATTGGTATAATACTCTAAAATGATCTTTAAAAATGGATGGACGGCGTGGATAATACATATAGGTCACATTGGGCCCCACAAAGCCCTGACAGGACTGCCGGTCTTTAGCTAGGTACCAGTCCGCGCCCCCAAAGGGGATTTTTATTGCAATAGCCTTGGGTTGTGGCTATTTTTACTAAAAGTTCAATTTCTCGTCTGATTTATCTTTTTTGACCTTTTGACGAGAAATTGAAAATTTACGGTCTAAAATGCCCCTTCGACGGATTCCGGCTGGGCACTATGGATTCCCCTGGGGCATGGTGGATTCCACTTAAGCACATGGTGGTTAGAGGGGCATTCTTGACTGTAAAATTTTCAATTTCTCGTCAAAAGGCTAAAATAGATGAATCAGAAGAGAAACTAGACTCTTAGTAAAAATAGCCACACCTCAGGGCTATTGCAGTAAAAATCCTGCCCCAAAGACCCAACTATTTGATACTGTGGGCCCAGCAATGATGGACCGAAAATCTCTAAAGATTGAAAACATACTATCCCTTGGATGGTATTACAATTAAATACTGCCGCTCATAACCAGCCGCAGATAACACCAATAGATAAAGATGCAGCAATAGGTGGAGTCGCCCATTGTTATGTATTTTTCTTATATCCAGGCCCTCCATCCGTTTCATCAGCTCATTTTAGGGCATGAGGCCAAAAACGCAACAGATCCAAATTACAGGTGGGCCACACCACAGGAAGTAGTGGTGATTGACCATTAAAAATTTCTTGTGGGCCACAAATTTTTGGATCAAGCTTATATTTTTGTGGTTCCTTCGTCCATGTCTTTGTGACCTTATCAACAAGTTGGATGGCAACTAAACATTCTAGTGGTCCCCGATAAGCTTTTAATGGTGGTCCACTTGAGATTTGGATCTATTGCATTTTTGGGAGCATGCCCTAAAATAAGCTAGAGAAACGGATGGATGGTGTGGATATAAGAAAAATACATCAACGGTGGGTACCATAGTTAGGGATCCACCCAAGCCGACCGATTACCCATTGATAGAGGTGGGCAACGATCCGAGCCGGGCCGAGTTAGTCCTAGTTTGGTTTGGCTTGTTTTTGTGCCACCTCAATTTGTGGATCAGCTTAGGTTGGGTTTTGGACCAACCCATGTGGCCCGAGTTTGGTTTGCTCCAGAAAAATCTGGTTCAAGCAAGGATTGGTTTGGCCAAAATTTGCAAACCGAGTCGAGCTGAGTTCAAACAGGTGGCGGCTCTTTTTTTTTTTTTTTTGCTTGTTTATTTAAATAGAAAAGAAATTAAAAAGTTAGAAAAAAAAAATTTAATGTATCTTACCATATGATGTTTAACATCCTCCAAAAGAGTGCAGCTTCAAAATAGACATGTTTGAACATTTTCCAAACAAAAGTACACAAGCATAATTTTACAAGTGTAAGGAAACAGTGTGCATTCATGTTTATGTATTGTGTATTATCCATGTCACCATGTATATGTATTATCCACGTTGTCTACATATTTTACATATCATTTTAGGACATGATTCCAAAATGGAATCACATCGAAAGCTCAAGTGGATCACACCATAGGAAACCGTGTGCTTATAATTTACGAGCTGAATCAAGCCGAATCAAACCAAGCTGAATCAAATCAAGCTTCGAGTTGAGCCGAGCTGGTACTGCCCTAATTTGAGCTTGGTTTGTTTTTTCAAACGAGCTTGACTCCGAGGCTTGGTTTGGTTTGAACTTCCAATCGAACCAATCCAAGCCGAGCTTTCTCAAACCAATCCGAGCTGAGCTTTCGAGCTTAGCTTGGTTTGTGCCCAGCTCTACCCATTGGTATGGGAAGCAGATTAGGTGAGACCCCGGATCTACTGAAGTGGGCGGGACCCTGACTGTGGGGCACTGGGATGTATGTGACTACATCTACCCGTGCATCCTTAATGAAAGTCCATTTTAGGGCATGATCCAAAAAATGAAGCAGTTCCGAATTCTAGATGGACCATGGTACAGGAAACAGTGGTGATCGACCATTAAAAACTTCCTCTGGGCCACAATAGCTTTGGATTAAGATGATATTTATGTGGTCTCTTCATCTAGGTGTTTGTGACCTTATCTACAGGTTGAATGGCAAATAAACATTCCGGTGGAATCCATGAAGTTTTCAATGGTAGCAATCACGGCCGTTTCTATGGTGTGGTCCACCAAAGATTTGAGTCAGCTTCATTTTTGGAAGCATAACCTAAAATGAGCTTTCAAAATGGGTGGACGGTGTGGATTTAAGACACATATGTCACTGTGAGCCCCACAGTCAAGGGTCCCACCCACCTCAGTGGATCCAGGGTCTCACCTAATCTGGTCCCACCCATTGATATCGTACCTCAAGTCAATGTCCAAGTTATTCTTTTGGGGCGCGAATTAATTAGGTGTTACCCCGAGGACAGCTTAGTGGGTGTTACCCCTACCGTATGGCCCACATGGATGATATTTTGTATATCCACTCCATCCATCCGTTTCTAAAGCCCATTTTAGGATGAGGTTAAAAAATTATGCAGATCCAAATCTCAAGTGGACCATACCACTAGAAACAATATGATTGAGTGCTCCACCATTAAAAATTCCAAAGATCCCATCCTAAGGTTTTGGTAATTTTTATTTGCAATCCAAGCTCTTGATTATGTCAATAAGGTCTTCATGAAGGGAAAATATAAAGATCAGATTGATCCAAAACTTTTGTGGCCCACAAAAGGTTTTTAATAGTTATTCATCACTGTTTCTAGTGTTATGGTCCACTCAACATTTGGATCTTCTTAGAGTTTTGGATCACATGCTAAAATGGCTGTAGAAATGGACGGACGGTGTAGATATATAAAAAAATACATCAATATGGGCCCACACTTACCGGGTTAACACCTAATTCGCCCCTTCTTCACAAGGCGAGCGGATTGCCTGTGACACCGGTGGCTGGGTCTGTGTGGGATCCACAGGGATGTCCGTGACAAATCCACTACGTCCATATGTTTTTAAAGACAAAAATAGGATATGATTATAAAAATTAGGCAGATTCAAAACTCAGGTGGGCCGCACCAACAAAACAATGGGAACACTAACGTCTACCATTGAAACCTTCCTGGAGTTGACGATGATGTTTATTTGCCATCCAAACCGTTCAAAGAATTATTAATACTTAGATAAACTGTAAGAAAAAGTATCATCCTGATGCAAAACTTTTATCACCGCTAAGTGTATACCCATTGTTTCGTGTGGTATGGCCCATCTCAATTTTAGAGTTGCATAATTTTTAAAATCCTGCCCTAACGTCTTCCAAAACAGATGGACATAGTGAATTTGTCACGGACATCACTGTGGTCGGGCTCACAGGCAATCCGCTCCCCTCCATGAGAAGCGGATTTGTTGCGCCCCAACTTCACCCCCACAATACGCCCTTACCATAAGGGCCACCTTGATGCATATATTCTATATCCATTTCGTCCATCCATTTTTTGGGATCATTTTAGGACATGAGCCCAAAAATGAAGCAGATCTAATTCTCAGGTGGACCATACCATAGGAAACGGTGGTGATTAACAATTAATGGGCCACAAAAGTTTTGGATCAAGCTAATATTTGTTTACCCCTTCATCCAGGTTTATGTGACATTATCAACCGGTTGGATGACAAGTAAACATTAGATTGGCTAGGCTTATACGCGTGTACAGGGCATCCCATCTAGAAGCGACAACATATGCCATTCCGGCATACCGTGTCGAGATCCAAGACGTCCATTAAATAGACTTCTACATTTAGATAATCTGGAGCAAAATTCACGATGGCCCATTCTTTAAGTGGACCAAAATATTAGAAATGGGTTGATAGCATGCAAAAGCTTCGCCAGAATTTTCTCAGCCGTTGATTTGTTTCATAAGATATGGCTGAAAATTTTCTTGAATGGACTGAATTCCCACAGTGGGATCCACCTTTATGGACCTCTTCGATCTTCTACCCTCCTTCCATTAAAGCACACCTGGTGGCGTGTACAGATGGTTCCATGTAAACGCGTGTGGGCTCGACATATTCGGCATAAATGTCTTACTTGTAATGCTTCCGATTGAAAGTTTTTACACCCAATTCGACGAAGTTAACATATGGGAGCATTGATGTAAGAAGATCTCGTAAGGAAAGCTATTCTCATGAGACACAATATCGCACTTGCTTAAAAATTATTACATGATGGTGGGCCATTGTAGGAATCAGTCAAACCAGTTCATCAACCATGCATCGCAATGAGAAAGTTGATGGGAGAAATTAATAAGTCTCTTGGTTTCTAGTAATACAATATCTCCTAGGAGAGGAATTAAGAAGCCTCTTTGTTTCCATCAATACATTGTCTTCAATGAGAGAAATTAAGAAGCTTCTTCTTCATTTCCAGCAATACAATGTTTTGAAAACTTAAAGTATTTTAGCAACTTGTGTTTTGACATTTAAGCGTCTAGGTAATGGGTGAACAATTTAATATTAGTTCTTAGTGTTTATAAATATGAAGTAGCAAATGTATGGGAGGCACTTGAACATTTGGAATGAAATCTCTCTCAATAGAAATTCTTATTCGTCTCTTCCTAGAGCTTTGGTCTTTACAAATCTATAATTTTTGAATGAGTTGTAAAACTATATCTTGAAATTTCTTTCTCATCTAACTGTGCATCTCTTTGTGCTCGTGTTTTTCTTCTCATTAGGAAGGTGGATTGCATCATTACATGACACATGACAAAACTAAAAACAAGTCATAGGCTCTGTAATGGCCTGAAAAAGAAGTCACGGTCGTTGTTTAACTGGTAGTGATTCTTCTCGCAATACATAGTAAACATCAACTTGCTGATCATACATGAAGTCATGAGTGGAAAGCTCTAATACACACTGTTAGTTAAAGGTAGCAATCAATAGTGACACATGGAGTAATGTGATTAGTGACACGTATCCAAAAGCAAGCTGATTATCAGAGGATTATGAAGATCCTACAAACTCCTTCGGAGTTAGAAGTATAATTGAGTATGTCTGTTAATTGACTAATAAATCAAGAGAAGATCCTGGAGGCTGATTCAATACGTTCCCAGCAAACTGTCATATAACTTCATATATTCCAGTAGAGAAGGAAGTGCTCGGGGCCTTATGCCACACTATTATAACACAATACTACTCTTTTCTGTGAAAGCACTTGCCGATCATTTGTTTACAATGAACATTTATTATTATTATTATTATAACTCCTCCATTGTTAGCCAGACAATGTTGTAAACCAGCCCGAATCGGTTAAATTAGAATGCGATAGCTAGGCATCCTGTGTCCTGCGATTCTGTCATTGGACCTAGAAAGATCTTTAGGTCTCAAATGGATGGCTAATGAGGTTATCTTGCCATGTGCATAGAGATTTCGCTCGATCATTTTGCCACGAAGTTTGACCAAAGCAATGAACATATCTTTGTTTAACTACGACCGCTTCACCACAACGTCTAGTTGAGTGACGAACAAATGATTATCCCACGACAACCTTGTGCCTATAGAGTAGGGATTTAATCAACTAACAAATGGTCGTGGGAACTATCTTGCAACAAAGTGAGAACCCAAAATGATAACAAGTTATCACCCCCACGCACATGTTGCCATGCTTCAGCGGTAGACTAACAAGAGTTTCAACACAAGGTCACAGGTTTAAACATCCCTTGTGGTGCGAGTGTGCGAGTGTTTGGGGTGTGAGTGCGTAAGTGTGTGTGGGAGTATGTGTGCGAGAGCGTGTGTAAAAAAAGGTTATCACCCTCATTGACTTTCCCACTATGAAGTGCATGGCTGAGTGATGAACGGTTGATCGCTTAAATTATGATTAACTTGCCCACGAAGCTCAGTTGTGTAGAGTAATGAACTGACTATCATTTCTCAATGACTGTCTAGCCATGAAGCTCAACCATATAATGCGTTCAACTCAAGTTGAGCCACTATTAGCTTTGACAAGTCTAGCATATAATACACATAACATGTGAGATCGATTTTGACACCAATAGAGAGATTCTAAACTTTTAATTAGTAATCGGAAATCAATGATTAAAGAGATACTACGAATTTAAATGAAAAGTTGTTAATTGTTTAAAGCGTTAAAATATTTCAAAATGAGATTATTTCTTGACATCCCCAATTCATTATGACCCATTATATAAATAGACAGTTAGGATTATAGAAACATGACAGCAGACCCCTTTAGTTTGTCAAAAGTTGATGCATATGAAGTATTGTCCAATACTAAAAAATCTTACAATCATATGGGGCTCTCAATAGAGCGAGTCATATCGAGATCTAATTCTCTCCGAACCTATATAATGCGGAGTTGAATCTTAAAATGGGTCTGATTAATTAAATGGACCAGATTCAGGTTCACAAAAATAAATCTGAATCATATTTAGATCAAATCCAGATCTAGTAGTGAGATTCGATCGGATCCCCACTATCGCATGCTTCAAGCTTTCAATCGTTTCGTATCTCGAGAGGAGATTTTAACTACTCCTCTTTCTCTTTCGAGACTTTCTCCTAGAATATTTATGAGAATGGCAAGCAATGAGAGCATATTAGCTATTACATGGCTGTAGATTAGTGGTGGTACCCTAACCTGTGTGGGGCTCATATTGATGTAAATTTAAATATTGTAAATTTAAGACGGATTTGGCGACGGACATCATTCGTCGTAAAAATGGCTTGGTTTAACGATGGACTAAGTCCGTCTCTAATAACAATTGACCGTCCCGAATCCATTTCCAAGGGAAAATTTGGGTTGGTTACGGTGGTGGAATTTTACGACAGTCAATGTCCGTTGCTAACTGTAGAAGTGCGACGGATTCAGGCCGTCTTAACTTTGCGGCGGACTGAATCCGTTCTACAATGATATTACACGACGGAAAAAGTCGGTCGAAGCAGATGAAAGTTTCGCAACGGACTTTTTCTATTACCGACGAACGGAATCCGTCGTTAACTCAATGTTTAATAGCACCTAATAAAAAATTTGAAATATTTTAAAATATTAAGATTAAAAGAAACATCTGCATTTTGGCAGAAAATTTAGTTTTAAAAATTTTAATTTAAAAGAAATAAAAAAATTTGAAATAAAAATTGACAAAGTTTGAGTAAATTAGAGATTTTGAAAATTTGTGATTTAAAAAATACCAAGATTCTAAAAAGAATTACATTTTGAAAAAGAAAACAGTCTGAAAAATGAAATGGAGAAGTTCGAAAAAAAAGTTGAAATTTTGGAAAAAAAATTGAGATAAAAAACAAACCATGATTTTGAAAAGAATGTGTGATTTTGGAAAAGAAAATTGAGAAGTTCTTAAAAAAATTGATTTTGAAGGAAAAAAAAGTTGACAATGTTTGAGAAAATTTGAGATTTTGAAAGAAAAATTGAGATATATAAAAACATTGAGATTTTGATGAAAAAATTATCATTTTGAAAAAGAAAATTAGGAAGTTTAAAAAAATTGTGATTTTCAAAAGAAAAAGTTTAAAAGTTCGAAATAAATTTTGACAATGTTTTAGAAAAATTGAGATTTAAAAAAAAAAAAAAAACTGGGATTTTGAAAAAAAAATTGGAATCTTGAAAAATTAACAATGTTGGAGAAAAAAGAAATAAGATTTTGAAAAACAATATTGAGATTTTGATAGAAAAAAATAATTAACATTTTGAATAAGAAAATTGACAATTAAAAAAAAAAGTGATTTCGAAAGAAGTTGAAAAGTTTGGAAAAAAAAATTTAACAGTGTTTGGGAAAAATTGAGATTTAAAAAAAAAATTGAGATTTTGAAATAAGTTGACATTTTGAAAAAAAAAATTAGCATTTTGAAAAAATTGAGAAGTTTGAATAAAATTGATAATTTTGAAATTTTTTTTTTTTGATAAGTTTGAAAAAGTGTTTGGATTTAAAAAATAAAAGTTTGAGATTGAAAAAAAAATTGAGAAATTTGAAATGAGTGGACCAAATTTATTGGTGGACATTTATTTGACAGTTGAAATGAAAAATTATACACATTCAGTTAGCTACCTATCAAATTGGTTTATGCATACCCACAACTTCATTTGTACAAAAAATGATGGCCCAAGTATAATGAAGTGTAATTGCAAGAATAACTTAAAATGATGAGATTGATCAAATTCTACGATCAGGCCATCCTAAAATTGATCTGAATGTTCAGATATGTTCAAAACATGCTAATTAGGACAGTAAATAAAATTCGGCCTAATCTGACCTGAAAGGAATCAGATCCGTCCAAAACACTCTTTAAATGGGCATGATCAGTTTGTCTAGATTTAAACAGATTTTGGACAATCTAATCAATCAATATTGAAGAGTAAATGACTTCAGATGTTTTAATTAAATTTTACTCAAATCTAACTATTGGATTGCAAGATATGGCCCATTATATTGTTGATCAATCTTGTCCACCCAATATCTTTCTCATTCGAAACCCGATCGGGACAAGTGACCAGTCAAATCAAAGATCTTAATGAGTAGAACAGAGTGAATGGATCGTATTTCCAAATTGAGACAAAATTTTAGGTTAAAATTGCTTTGCACTTGATAACCTCATGAAAATCCAAGAAATGTACTATCATCGAACCCAATCTCTAATCGAGGTGTTGAGATTTGGATCTTCTTAAGGTTTGGTATTGCATCCTAAAATGATATTAAAGAACAGATGGATGGGATAGATATACATAAAATATATCAACTTAGGATCACACGATTAGGGTAATGGATGCGGATTGGCTAGTCCCTGCCACTAGCCAATGGCTAGTGATCGGTGCTCTGTGAGCCCTACCATGATGTATGTGTTTCATCCATGCCGTTCATATATTTTTCCAGATCATTTTATGATATGAGCCCAAAATTTAATTAGATCCAAAATCTTAAGTTGACCACATCACAAGAAATAATGTTAATTGAATAGCACCATTAAAACTTCTTAGGGGCCACGGAAGTTTTGGAGCAAGTTGATATTTTTTTCCCTACATCCAGGTCTGTATGACCTAATTAAGAAGTTGGATGTCAAACAAACATTACAATGGGCCTAGAAGGTTTTTAATGGTGGACATTCAATCACTATTGTTTTCCTGTGGTGTGGTCCACCTGAGATTTAGATCTGTCTCATTTTTTGGATCAAGCCCTAAAATGATCTTGAGAAATGGATGTACAACATGGATAAAACAAATACATCATGGTGGGGCCCACAGAGCACCGACCACTAGCTACCTGGCTAGTGGCATGTCAATAGCCAAGTCGTGTCCCTGTTATCCTGGTAACACCTTAGTGGGTGTTACCCCAATCGTGTGGGGGCCATCCTGATATATTTTTTTGTATATCCACACTGGCCATCTATTTTTCCATCTCATTTTAGGAAGGGATCCCAAACCTTAAGAAGATCCAAATCTTAGATAGACCATAACACTAAGAACAATGATGAATGTCCATTAAAAACGTTTTGCGGGCCACAAAAGTTTTGGATCAATCTGATCTTTGTATTTTCCATTCATCTAGTTCTTCTTGACATTATCAACAGGTTGGATGGGAAATAAACATTAGGAAAACCATACGATTGGCTCTTTAGAATTTTTAATGGTAAGACACTCAATCCCCACTGTTTCTTGTGGTGTGGTCCACCTAAGATTTGGATTTTCTTAAATTTTGGGAAAACATACTACAATGGCATGGAGAAATGGATGGACGACGTAGATATACAACACATCATCAAGGTGGACCCCACGGTAAGGGTAACACCCACTAACGTGTTACTCGTGTAACACCTAATCCGCTCCCGCGTCCTCAAAATGAGAGAGGGAAACTGAAATCCCTCCTCCCTCCTAAAACCCTCTTTCGGTCTCCCTCCCTCCCTCTCTCTCATTCTCTCCACCGCCTTCGACCTCTCTCTCTCTCTCTCTCTCTCTCTCTCTCTCTCTCTCTCTCTCCAAAAATCCAAGCCTCCCATCTCTAACGCCATCTCCTGTCCAACCGGACCAAGGGTGGCCATTGCAGCAGGTCTCTCTCTCTCTATCTCTCTCCTTCTCTCTCTCTCTCTCTCTCTCTCTCCAACGATGAATGTTGAAACCCTAATTAGGGTTTTACAATGGTGAATATATTTAGGATTTTTCGATTTTCAATCCCTATTTAGGGTTTTGCAATTGTGAATCTAATTGGGGAGGAATCTAATGTGTATTTGAGTGTGGATCTCTAGTGGTTGTTCAACTAAAGCCATTGTGTTTGGTGATTAAATGGTCTCTAATTGAGTTGTAGGCCTGTAGTGTTTGTTAACAGAGAAATAAAATTTATGCATTAGAAATTTGCAAGATCCTTTAGACAGTTTGATCTTTAAATTCTGAGTACACCATGATTCCATTTGTTTCATTCATTTATAGTCTTAAGAAGTTAACATATTACTTGTGAGATGTATATCCAAAAGCATGTGGTGATATAGGTAGAATACATATACAAAGTTAATAGATTTCACCAAATTGTCAAATATTAAGATATGAATGTAGATTGATTGCTTAAGTGTGAGCATACAGGCCTTGATTCCTATATGATCCATTTTCAACTTATAACAGAATGCTCAAGTGAAACCTCTCAGTTTAAGAATCAGTGAATAAACTGGACCCATTTTTCCAAACTAAAAACCTGAGTGTAAAGTGCAGATCCTCATTTTTCATATTTCCTCTGGAATACCCAGCTTTAGCTGTGTACATTTCTGGTTAATTAGAAGGATTAGTGTCTAGCATTTTCAGTTTATGGATGCTCACGCGGATCAAAGGTAGTTCTCAACCATGAAGTCTGTAATGCCCCTTTAAAATGGATTGGGATCAAACTGTTTACAACAGTGTAATGAACGTTTATATTAAAGCTGCTAGTCATTTAATTAAGAGTTTGGATCCTCTGTTGGCTTCCAAGCAGGAAACCCCTGCTTGGAGACTTTTCATTGGTCCACATCACATTGCATGACGTCATGTGAGCAGGTTACAATGAGGTGTGACCAGGTTGCATTGAGGATGTGACAGGGTTGCAGACTTATGTGAGGACGTGGACCAATGAAAAGGCTCCAAGCAGGGATTTCCTGCTTGGAAGTGAACAGAGGATCCAGACTCTTTAATTAATTAGATATGTAGATGTGTTATGTTGATATAATACTGCTGGAGTAAAGTGATAACAAGGGAAATGAAGCAGCATATTGTTGCAATATTTTCTGATTGAGTTGGAAAAATGATAGCCTCATTATTCTTTTTCCATCAATACTTATCTGAACCGTACCAGAGGTAGGTTGAAGTGCTGATTACCCTCTTTATGAGTTGACAATTAAGTTTTTAACCAGCTCGAGTCAAATTCAAATAAGTTTTTGGATGCAATCCTATACAATCTAATTTAAATTTTAAAGAGATTTGATACAATTCTACAGCAAGATGATTGGATGATTTAAATTGTCTGGATGGTTTGAAGTGTGATCCATCCCTTATACTTTCTTATTTTCTTGCATTTAGTTAAATTTCATTCACTCATTTTTTTCTTGGATAACTTGAAGTTTATTAAAGGAAACAACTATTTCAGAAAGGGGGATGAAGTTCCCATACAATCAAAGAGGCTATAGAGGCTATTAATGTCTGTTGGTTGATATTTAAGTTTGTTCAGGTAAGCATGGTCTTGGAGCATGGATTTTTTTTCTTTTTTTCTTTTTTTAAATCAAACCTTTATTTCATTGTAGAGAAAAGGATGAGAACAGGATCAGAAGGACGCAACTGAATATTAGCAGCACCTTTAGCCGTAGCAAGGAAGGATTGCGGCCCAGGAGAGCCGTGATGAGGAGGCGGCAATGAAGGGGTAATCACAGAGTGATTGGTGAAATGATCCTTTGGTAATGAAGGGGTAATCACAGAGCATGGATTTTATTGTACATGAGTCTTTCTATGAGAAGTGTGCTTGTCTATACATGAATGTGGCTGTGCTTATTGGTTGAAAGGGGTTTTATATGTGGCCATGGGCATTGCTCAATATTGTTGCTATTTGGGCATGGCTATAGGTATTGCTAAACATGGGCTTTTCATCAGCATGGTTAGAAAGTGTGCTTTAAACATGGACAATGTTGGATATGTGTATTTGGACATGGTCACTTTTAAATATTATGTGATTTTTTTTTCTTTTACATGTATATACTATATGGATTATATATGAAATTTGTTTGGTAAGAGTAGTGCTTGTGGGTATATCAAATTTGCTTCTTTCAATGTCAATTGTTATGCCACTGGTACATGAATATAAATTTTCATGATATTTTTGGGATAGGTCCTAGGTGGCATGTAATATCCAGGCAAATGGGTACAATGGAGCACACCCTGCACCACAAGCTATGTGTTACAGGTTACAGACCCTTTGGTGGCATGCAATCTCAAATTTTTATTTTTTTTTTTTTGCTATAACAAATATATAGAAACTTATTTTTTACACAATGGGCTAGTTGGACTGGCAATTGCTGTTTCAACAGGTTTGCTAGACCATAGAGAAAGAGTTGGGGAAGCCCATGGATGCTCTTTTCTTAGATTTTGCTGAAGAACCTCTTGCCACTGCATCTGTAAGATTCTCAGATTGAAGTTGATAATGAGATCTGTTTGGAGTATTGTTATCATCATGTAATTGAGATACATTTTCTCTTGAAGTTATTACAAGTGGTTGCTGGAATAATCATTTTCTTGTGCATTAATATTTCACAATGCAGATAGTGCAAAGTTCACTGTACAACCCTCAACAATGAGCGGAAGGTGGTTGTTGAAGTCCAACATGAGGGCATCAAGGAAGTCATATTAGAGGTAGCCCATGTTTTTAATATTAATATGATTTGGAAGTAAGCTAGCAGTCATATTTTTGGCATAAAACTTATCTCAGGCCTTAAAGAATGCAAAGTTGATATCTTTGTTGAGACTGCATGCTTATCCCTTTTCCTTTCTTTTATTTTATTTGCTATTACAAGTGAAGAGATTATCAATTTTGTAGGCCATTGGAGGAGATTGTCACCATCACAGCGGTACGTATGCTCTAATTTTAATTAAGTTCAATTTCATTCAACTTGCTAAATCACTTGCCTATATTTTTAATGCAACTGGCTCATTTAATCTTCTCTAGCATTGGAGCATGATTTAGTGTACATGAGTGGCTGAAGCACCTCTTTAGTCAATTGGCTACAGCTCTGAAATGATGCACTCTTTTAAGAAGGTCCTTTTAGCGTTCCCATGAAAGACATTAATTTTGTTGCAATAAAGATGTCTTTTCTGAGGATATCTTTATAAATACTTTGTTCCATCACCATTGATGGCTGATATGCCTTTCCTACTATTTGCCTGCAAGAAATAGAACTTACTAATGGAATTACTCATTTCTTATGTTTTCGTCTTTTGCACTGAGATTGCTTTTCTATCCAATAAAATTGTTATGGGATGGGTGTAAATGCTTAAGTTTCTCTCAGTGGATAAGTTCATTATTTTTTATCCATCAGATTATCAAATATTGCAAATATTTCTCTCAGTGGCATGAAGATGGTTCTCAAGAGGTTATGGAAAATTGGCAAGATGTGCCTTCTGATCCTCCCAGAAGTTGACGGGTTGTTCCTGTTGGAAGGTTAAATAGATTCCACCCACCTGATGATGATAATGTGTACAGTATGGAACTCAGGGAACTTCTTAGCAGATATTGGATCACTTCTTTTTTTGGTATGTCTTTAGTTATTTTTTGTTGTCTTGAGCTATTTAGTTCCTTCCTGATGGATAATGTCTGTGGTTTTTAGGTTATATTTTTTGAACTGACTCTGTTGTTGTTTCAGGAGAAGTGTCTCTAATCTTCTTCATAGTGGATTCCTTGAAAGTTTAGACCAATTAATACAGTCTTATGTTCAAAGGCAAGGCCGTTCTCCCATTAACTGGGATCTGCTAAGAACATTGCCTACTGCTTCACCAGAGGAAAATCAGGAGCAGCAAAGAGATGATCAGAATGATAATCAACCAGAAAATGTGGCCAGACCACCACTTGTGCTTCCATCTCCTCCAGCACCACAGCCGCTTTGGCACCAGGAACTGCATCATGCTAATTGGCCTCGACACAGCATGCATCATTTAGAAATTGTAAGCAATCTTTCATTTAATGCTTGGATATGAAATCCTGGTAAAAGATGGAAAATTCGTATTCCTCATTGGTTTCATGTAAAGTCAAGCATGAAATATCTTCTACTAGTTCTGTTGCACAAGTCCTTGTAACCTTTTGGTCATAATATTCTACTAGTATGCCCTTGAAAGCTTGTTTTGAGCTACTGAAAAGATTTATGGAATCTTTTTTTTTTAAAGATCAGATTTATGAAATCATAGTGGGTTTTTTTTTTTTTTTTGAAATAATGAAATGGATTTTCTTTCTTTTCCTTTTGAGGATAGTACCCAAGAATTGAAGCGCAAGGATGAGAGAATTGCAGAGATGGAAAAGATCATTCAAGAGAAATCAGATAACATTGCATTGTTGCAGGTTGAGATAGAATCACTGAAGGTGAGATTGAGCTAAAACATGTGATGTTGGATTCTCATTTTGAACATTTTTTTATCATGCAAAAATTATATTAGTTTTAAAGATAAACTTTGTTTTTTCATTGATGGTGTTATCTTCATGTTGGTCTTCCTGCTTTGTAGAAAAAGGGAAGTGTGGATGCTCAAGAGAAGGTGGGAAGGGCTCATTACTACTCAACTCCAAACCTTCTAGAAATCTCATGTAACTTCATTTTAATTTTTCTAAATTTAAGATTTTAATTTTTTTTCTTTTTCTCTCAAGTCTCCTGTGGGCACAGTATTGGCAGTTTAGGAGATAACAAGTTAGAAGCGTGGGTGGAGCCAACTTGTTCGAAACAACCAATGGACTTAGGATTCAAGACCTGGCAGGTATGAGTGAGTTCTTTCACAAGGATGATTATGTACATATATAAACATATATGCATTGATGTTTATTTCTTTATGTATGTATGCATGTGTATGTATCTGTGCGTGTGTTCATTATCTATGCATGAGTTAAGTGGGCATGTGAGTATTTGTAGTATAAGAGCTGATCACATATAGGGAACTGTACCACAACTTGAGGTGTCGTACCATCTTTCTGGACTCGGATTGCTTACGAGTAGAACACGCCATTGATGTTTGTACTATATGTGGAAAAGCTATATGGGCCCCACCTGATGTATCTGTTTTATTAACGCTGTCCATTCATGAATTTCATATCTTTTTAGTGCATGAGCCAAAAAAATAAACAAATCCAAAGCTCAAGCGGACACTATGAGGAAACAGTGGGGATTGGATGCCTATACCATTGAAAACTTCTTGGGTACCGAGCTTTGGATCAAGCTAATATTCTGTCTTCCGTCATATAGGTCCGTGTGACCCTATGAATGGGTTGGATAGCAAATAAACATCATTGTGGCCCTAGGATGGTTTAAACAGTGGGTGTCAATATCCTCCCTACTTCTTACATTGTGGTCCACTTAAGCCTTGGATCCATCTCATTTTTGGGCTCATGCCTTAAAATGATTTGAAAAACATGTGAATGGACAACATGAATAAAATGCATAAATCATGGTGGGGCACAGAGATCTTTTTCACTTATATATGGTGCTGTGTTGTACACTAGGCAATCGAAGTCCCATCCTTTCCACTAGCACCTAACTAGAGTAGGACATCAATAACATGAAAACCATAGGCCCCACTATTAAGATCACCCCTATCGCATAGGCGGGGCGAGGTTATTGACATGGGTCCAGTTCTAGGGAATGTTGGTTGGACTAGTGTCTTTAATTGGTCCATTTAAGTTGGTCTTAATTTTGATTTTATTTCTCGTTCTGTTGAATGTAAATGAAGTTTATTTTATTTTTTAACCTTAGAAATTCTCCTTATTAGAATTTCTATATATGTTTCATGTTAATTGAATGTTTTCTTATAAAATCTTACTGGAGGAGCAGCTCGCTGAGAGTAGGTCGCGGCTAAAAGAAGTCAGCGACAATCTAGAGAAAGAGCGATCCACCCTTGCGCAGCTCAAAGATGACTCTATTAATTGGGAGGAGGAAAGAGTGGCCTTCGTCAAGATGCTGTCCGAAGAGGTTCCCCGTGCTATCATGGAGTTCTGTAACTCGCAGCTGTACGACGATGAAAGATATGAATTATATGATGCTGGTCGCGACTTCGCACTGCGAGTGGTGCAGCGGATGTCTCCATCGTTTGATATGGGAGAGTTCAAGAAGGTCGCGACTATCATAGCTGCAGAGGAGAGGGCGGTCGCTGAGAAAGAGGTCACCGAGATTACACAAGCTGGAGGGGTCTCGGAAGCGAGCCCTGAGGCTGAAAGTAACGCTCCTCCGTCAAATGATGCGCAGGAATGATCATCTCCTTTCTTCTCTCTTTCTATCTTATGTAAAAAATTTCATTCTCCTTTTGTAAACGATTTGAATATTTTAGTCAATGGAATGAATGAAGAAGTTTTTTATACTATGGCTTGTATGTTGTTTCTCCTTCTTTTGTTTTTGTTGGTCGTATGTTGAATGCCTGAGTACTTAACTCATGAAATAATGAGTTAGGCTCAATCCGAGGGTCTTGGTGACCATGTCCACGTAGAGATAGACTGATCTATCGATTGAGGCTTTGACTCTGCCGAGGGCAGAAGATTTAGCGAAGAGAATGTATGTATTCCCTTCGGGGCTATTCGGGTCCAACTAATGGAGTAGCGACCAAAAGACAATCTATCTTTATTTGAATATCATTCAGATTTACATCAGGTTAAGGAAAATATTGAAGTAAATGCTCTACATGCTAAGGGCGACATAGGAGTTTTCCTTGCATATCTTGGAGATAATATGTACTTGGTTGCACGATTTTGATAACTTGGTAAGGGCCTTCCCAATTTGGATCCAACGAACGGGCAGGCGTCCCGAGATTTTGTCTAAGGACTAAGTCGCAGAGTTGAAAAGCTCTGGGTCGAACTTTTGCGTTATGATAGCGGGCTATACGTTGTTGGTAAGATGCTACTCGGAGTTGGGATGTGTCCCTTCTTTCTTCCAAGAGGTCGAGATGAAGCCTCAGACCTTCTTGATTACTCGTGGATTCGTACTGCTCGATTTGATACGAGGGTACTTGGACTTCGACGGGGACAACTGCGTAGGTGCTGAAAGTCAAAGAGAAAGGAGTTTTTTTGGTTGACGTGCGAGTTGTAGTTCTATAGGCCCGTAAGACTTCAGGTAGGAGCACTGGCTACATGCCTTTACATTCGCCGAGCTTGGTCTTCAGATGATGTTTGATGATCTTATTCACTGCTTCAACTTGTCCATTCGCCTAGGGATGATACGGGGAGGTTCGAACACTTTGTATCTTCCATCTTTCACAAAACTCCAAGAACGCGGAGTTATCAAACTGCTTTTCGTTGTCAGTGATTATAGTGTGGGGGAGCCCATAACGGCATATGATGTTTCTCCACATGAACCTAGTAGTCTGCTTCTCGGTGATTGTGGTTAACGGTTCTGCCTCGACCCATTTGGTGAAATAATCGACTGCTACAATTGCATACCTGTTCTGACCTTTCCCGATGGGCAATGGTCCGATGATATCGACTCCCCATTGGGTGAAGGGCCAGGGGCCATCCATCGGTGTCATCTGCTCGGATGGTACATGAGGTATTGGAGAATATTGCTGGCCTTTGTCACATTTTTTGGAAAATTTGATTGCGTCCGCCTTCATGGTAGGCCAATAGTACCCTTGCCTCATTGCTTTATATGCTAAAGAACTTCCCTTAGGATGGTTACCGCATGCCCCCTGCTGTATTTCATCAAGAACACGATGCACCTCTTCTGGATGAAGACACCTTAAGTATGGTAAAGTAAAGCTTTTACGTAGTAAAATACCATTTTGGAAGGTATACCTAGCAGCACAATGACGAATTTGTCGTGCAGACTTTTTATCATCTGGGAGTTGTCCATCTTTGAGGTAAAGGACGATGGGGTCCATCCAACATGGGGAGGAATATACTGTGACTACTTGCTCTGGGGTCGTTTGACTAATACTTGTTCACTCCCCAAGTGTAGGGTTGCGAAGTAGTAATAATCCCGGTAAGACCGTGGTCGATCCATAGGGAAGGAAGTAAACAATGCAACTTATCCTAATAACTAGAATCTAAAGAAGTTTGTGAAATTGGTTTTGAACATAAATAGAAAATCTAATAATGGAAAGATAACTAGAGCATCAAGGATCCACTTATAGCTCTCCTTAGATGTATAATTCGCTATGGTTTCTCACTTTCTCAACTAGAATCGATATTAAGATCTATCTAGTCGGATGATAGAGCTGTTAAACCAAACAATCTGTCATATGTAAGTTCAATGCATAGGATTCACTCAATGTAGGGTGAGCTGAGCATGCTCAATTACATAGGTCATTCCCCATTCCAAAAGGTTCAGTTCACAATCATAACCATCCTCAAGTCCTGTCACAAGACAAGGCTAGATCATGATTTGAACTTGATTCAAATCACATGCACAATCCATACATATTACAGAAATTCAGAAAAGTAGAACTTTGGTAGGAAGTCCCCACATGAAGATCATAGTACTAGAGCGCACTCCAATTCCTCGGATCATACAGGTCTAGACTGATGCAAACCAATTAAGAATTTAAGTAATTCTCCCAAACATCCATGAGTCATCATAAGACTAAGAAAAACTACTTAAAGCTTGTATAAACTTCAAACCATAGTTCATAATCATGAATACCAATCTTAAAACCAATAAAACGAATTAAACAATCTAAGAAAACTATAAGGTTCACCTCTTAGCTCTAGCTAAGAGATTAGCTAATGAAAAGCATATTAAAAATAAAACTAGAACTAAGAAATGAAGAAAAACTAGCTGGAGGAGGCTAGGAAGCCTCCTATGACTTGAACTCCTGCTCCCCACGTCCTTGGTTGATTTGGAATAGAAGAGAGCACCTCCTTTTATAGTGCAGCAATAGTACAACAACATAGCAGAATTTGTTTCGCTTGGTACGGCTTAACCAATGGTTGGATTGCCTTAAAAATTGATTTATACCTTCCTTGTAATGTGATCTTCCTCATAGATGACTTAGATTTCTAATATTATCCTCTGAATGGGCCTACCAATCATATCACCGACCGCCTCTCAAAATCGCGCACTTCGGGTACCTTCAGAACCAGTCATATTGCTTTCAACGTTTCGGAGTGTACAGATGTCAGATTGATCCCAAATTTTGAACATTGGTAGAAAACTTCCTCCTCTACATGATAGATGGATTAGATTGTCTAAAACAATCACAGAATGTGGTCCAAAAATTAGAACAATTAGGGCTTTTATAAACTCTGCGCAGTTGGATCTTTCTGGATGGTCCATCTTTCTTCAACCGGTACGATCAAACCACACATCCTTTTGATCTAAAACTTTGTGGTTATTCATATATGGATGTAGTCTAAAAGATGGTCAAAGTAGATTCTTCATATCATCAATGATGGGCCACCTGGACCGGCCAAGAGTGGAACAGCGAAATCTGGAACTTTCTGAACAGTTCGTATTGTTTTGGCCACCACGATCAATCCGTAGCTCCGATCGACACGAAACCACTTGGGTTAGTTCGGCGCCGAGCTCCTCTTCGACATGGATGTGTTGGATTTCCAAATATCATTAAGATGGGCCCAAAAACCTGATCCGCAAAACCAGAAACGAGAATCGCCTGCTGTCTGGAATCTGGAACTTGGAATTTGCATGGCCGACCGGTCAAGACCGGTCGGGGCCTGTTCCAGCAGCTTCTGTAGAGCGCAGTAGTGTTGGCCAACCGGTCTTGACCGGTCGGACCCCATTTTTTGCTTTATTTCTTCTTTCTTTTCTTTCCTTCTTTCTTCCTCATCCTCCTCTCTTTCTTCATCATTCTTTGGTCCACCTTGGGCCTTCATCAAAGGCTCCTAAATGTGCCCTTTTGGTCATCAATTGGGCAAAGCAACTCTCATTCCTACAACCACAAAACATGTATTTGATTAGTCTTTAAATCATGAAAATCTTGCATAATGAGTGATGAATTGGGGTTAGAATATGCACAATTAAGAGCTCAACACCCCCCCCCCAACCAGCATTTTGCTAGTCCCGAGCAAAAACATGCGTGAAACAAGTTCAATTCTCCAAAAAACAACTCTCATTCAGAAACTATTCTTCTACACATCCCAAGACACACAAGTGTAAAAGTCAGAAAAATTAGGTGATAGAGGTTGAAACCTTAAACTCTGAAAACATAATAAGTGTTCATATGAAATCCCCACTGATTGATTGATAAATAGAAGAACTTGAACAAATTCAACCTAGTGTGCATAGTGAATGTTCATCTCATGATTTTCCAGGATTATCTTCTTCATAGATCAATTAAACTATGAATTTCAAGGTGCACAGAGCAACAACAAGCCTATGACAGGAATTTGTCTTATCGTCCTTCCGACGACTTTCACACTACATCCCATTTCCGGCTTTGGTTACGGGTAGACCATCCCCCGGTTGGTAGTAGGTAGCCCTAATCGGAATTTTCCACCATTTTTCCATCATTCCCAATTTCATCCTTCCTTTTCCTTTTTCTTTTACATTAGATAGGATTTTTAGAAATCCATATCTTTCGTTATTTTCCCATGGACAAGGATGGACAAAGTACCCCAGCGTGGTTCCTCAACACCTCAAATCTAAGTCTAGCCAATCCAAAAATCACATAATCCTTTCAAATCATGAAAATCGTGTAATGTGAACTAGGTGTAAAAGTGTTCAAATTTTCTATCAATCATATAAATAGGGGAATTCACATATAAAACCATTATATTAAGAGAAGTTCAAAGCTTGCAACATCACTCACTTCGTATCTCCTCCTCTTATACTCATTTCATCTTGAATGCATAGAGTTTTGAATTTTAGAAAAATTGAAAATTTTCTACATAATTGCTCGAAATGTCACAAAAGCTAGTAGATTCATCTAAGGAATCTCACCCCCCAACCAAAATCTTACATTGTCCTCAATGTAATAAGATATACAATATGCATGACATAAGAGCAATGACATAAAACAAAGGAGAGTGAGAACGAGAGTACTTGAGGTAGCAAGTTGATCAATTCTAGCATCTTCCATTGTCTCAATGAGACTTATTCAATCCTAAATGCAGAAAGAAATCCTAACCTACCTACCTACCTTTGATTAGTCCGATCGACTACATGATCAAATTTGAGCAGGATCTTCATGAATTTCAATAGGTTTCTCATGAGGACCATCCAAAGTCCTGCTCGAATGTATACATGGGTGCGTCTCTTCATGAAGGTCCAATCATAGTGTTCACCACACGCATGTAAGGAGGAGATAAGAGCAGCAAAAAGATATCTCCTCAAGTTCTGAATTGGGTTGTAATTGATTAAAAATGGGTCCTCCCAATCAGAATTTTCAATGGGTTGAAGAACCCATGATGGTGGAGAGGCATTCATTAAGTATTTTTCAGTTTGGGTTGTCTCCTCCACAAATTCAGAATTGCACGGTGTTTCCACAAATAATGGTAAAGAGTGTAAATCAGGGGAATGGTGTTCTTCAGGCACCGACACCGTGTCTAACAAACTATCCAACTCCTTAATCATCTCATCATCCAGATCATAGGGGTGGGTCATGCATTCCTCTAGGAAATCGAGAGAGTCGGATGAAGGGTCCTCGTTCTCCCTAAGTGATTGAGGAAATTCTGTTTCAAGGGTAAGGAATTCCTCCTCTATAGAGGGGAGGTCTTCCAAAGAAAATTTTTCAGATTCATTGGTAAGCACATCATGTAGCATTGGTTGATCTAAAATTTCAGATTGTGCCACCACATTATCCAAAGAAACAGAATTTTCAACCCAAGGGAGTTCTTCCACAATAGAATCCGACATGTGTTGTTGGTGGAAGGACTCAAAAATATCAACATCGGCCATCTCTCTAGCAAGAATATCTTCTGGCAACTCATAAACATTCGGCCCTTTGGAAGAATAATTCATGGGCTCACAATCATCCACGGAACCCTCATTGTAGGCAATCTCACTATCACTTTCAGATTTTATGGATTCCTCAGGTTCGTCAACCGTCCTTGAAATCTCTTCATCATTCAAATCGGAATAACTAAAAGAGATAGTTGATTTACCATAATCGATGGTAATGGTGGGATCACTAAGATCTACATCCTCTAAAAGTTTAGTCATCAAATCGGAAGAGGGTTGGGCTTGGATAGCCACATCCTCCACTATGTTGGGGATTGATTCGGTGTTCCCAATGTTGGGTTCAATATTTTGAGATGGCGAGAGGTTTTGTATGCATTGCTCAGTTATTTCCATAAACTCTCGTAGTGTATCCTCAAGAGTTCGTGTCGGTTGTGGCTCATGAGAAAGAAACTCTTGAGGATAATTATTGGCATCCATGGTTGCCTCATCTTCCAAGTTGAAATTTTGATGCTCCTACCAATTTGGATTATGCATGTCATATGTTGGGCTTTTAGATGGTTGTTGATATGTGTAACCATACAAGTGATCATACATTGTCCTAACCGGTGGAACATTATTCATCTCTTTCCGATACTCTCCCATTGTCTTACGTGGGGGAGTATTAGAAGAAGATTGAGTCATAGAAAAATATTCATGCTTGTAATGGTTCCAATCATAATGATTTTTTATTTGGTTCATCCTCTCATCTTCCAAAAGGTATTTAGACAATCCACCCGTCCAATCATTCATAATGAAATTATAAGAAGTTGAAATAATCCCTAATCTAGGAAGAGAAACAAAAAGAAGAAAGGAAGATGAAGAGATGGTACCCGTGAAGGTGAGAGTTATGTCAGCAACAATGTCCTACAAAATCAAACAAAAAATTGTTAGTAATCTAAAAAAAATCAAAAAATCTACTTCTATAAAAACAAAAAATCATACCTAACTAAAACTATTCTATAGCTACTAGAACAATTAGAACCGTTTAACCTCTTCCCCGGCAACGGCGCTAAAAACTTGTTCACTCCCCAAAGTGTAGGGTTGCGAAGTAAAGTAATAATCTCGGTAAAGACCGAGGTCGATCCACAGGAAGGAAGTAAACAATGCAAATTATCCTAATAACTAGAATCTAAAGACGTTTTGTGAAATTGGTTTTTGAACATAAATAGAAAATCTAATAATGGAAAGATAACTAGAGCATCAAGGATCCACTTATAGCTCTCCTTAGATGTATAATTCGCTATGGTTTCTCACTTTCTCAACTAGAATCGATAGTAAGATCTATCTAGTCGGATGATAGAGCTGTTAACCAAACAATCTGTCATATGTACGTTCAATGCATAGGATTCACTCAATGTAGGGTGAGCTGAGCCATGCTCAATTACATAGGTCATTCCCCATTCCAAAGGTTCAGTTCACAATCATAACCATCCTCAAGTCCTGTCACAAGACAAGGCTAGATCATGATTTGAACTTGATTCAAATCACATGCACAATCCATACATATTACAGAAATTCAGAAAAGTAGAACTTTGGTAGGAAGTCCCCACATGAAGATCATAGTACTAGAGCGCCACTCCAATTCCTCGGATCATACAGGTCTAGACTGATGCAAACCAATTAAGAATTTAAGTAATTCTCCCAAACATCCATGAGTCATCATAAGACTAAGAAAAACTACTTAAAGCTTGTATAAACTTCAAACCATAGTTCATAATCATGAATACCAATCTTAAAACCAATAAAACGAATTAAACATCTAAGAAAACTATAAGGTTCACCTCTTAGCTCTAGCTAAGAGATTAGCTAATGAAAAGCATATTAAAAATAAAACTAGAACTAAGAAAAGGAAGAAAAACTAGCTGGAGGAGGCTAGGAAGCCTCCTATGACTTGAACTCCTTGCTCCCCACGTCCTTGGTTGATTTGGAATAGAAGAGAGCACCTCCTTTTATAGTGCAGCAATAGTACAACAACATAGCAGAATTTGTTTCGCTTGGTACGGGAATTGGTTACCAACCTAACGGAGTTTTACTAAATATCGAAGGAACA